>CM056056.1:66400089-66607589 GCA_029574335.1 Rana kukunoris | reverse complement strand
CGATTAAGGATATCATGCCGTCGGGTACCTTGCTGTCGTTCGCGCAGCTAACCCAGAACTTTCAGTTACCTGGCTGGATGTTCTTCCGATATGCCCAGCTCCGACATGCAGCTAGGGCCCAGTTTCCGGCCCCTGTAGAGCTTAGGCTGGATCCCGCGGAGGACCTACTGTCATGCGGGACCCTGTCTAAACCTCTATCTGAACTGTATGGTGTGTTGCTCCCTGTTGATTCCCCCAAACTGAATAGGCTTTGGGACTCCTGGAAATCGGATGTTCCAGATTTGGAGAGGGAGGACTGGGAGGATTGTCTGAGCATGCCCCCAAACTAGTGGTTTCAGCGAGTGACAAACTACTGCAAACGAAGTTCCTGCACAGAGTATACTTTACTCCAGTGCGGTTATCTAGAATATACCCCGACCGAGACCCGCTCTGTCCGTGATGTTGGGCGGAGCCGGGTACGTACCTCCACATGTTTTGGTCGTGTCCAGCGCTGGGGTCCTTTTGGGCGGGGGTCTTTGACCATCTAAACGTACGGCTGGAGCTTTCCGTCCCTGTGACGCCGGCTTTGGCTCTGTTGGGGGTTATCGGAGATGAATCACGGTCCCACCATAGTAAATTACTGATTTCGTACCTCCTTTTCTATGCCAAAAAAGAAATACTGGTTCATTGGGCTTCCTCCACCCCCCCCTCCATTGCTTCCTGGGAGAATAAAATTAATGCAGTGCTGCCCATGTATAAACTGACTTACATAAGTCATGGCTGCCCCTGGAAATACGATAAGGTATGGACGGAGCACTAGTGGGTCGGGTGTGGGCCCCCTTCACTGAGATGTAGATGCATGCTATATTTCCACAGGTTGTGCTCCTCCCCCTGCCCTTGCACTATCTGCTCTGGGCGTACTCCCCTTTTGTGTGGTTGACTCTGCCTACTATGTGATATGTATGTCTGTTGTGCACTGTGGTATTCATTCGTCTTCTTTTGAATTTTTTCCTTATTTTTATTCTGTAACGAACTGTCTGTATTCCAGATGTTTATTTCCTGTATTTGTACTCCTTCAATAAAAGCACTCCTGATTGTTAAAAAAAATTAATAATCTGACATAATCATACAGCCAGGGAAGTTAATGGTCAAGGTAGAATTGTGTTGGTGAAATTGTGGTAAATAATTTAGTTCACTGTTGTTGACACACCTAAAATGTGCCCTTGATCTCCAAGCCTATGGATACGTGTGAAGTAAGCATTGTGGGGTTAATTTACTAAAAATGGAGAGTGGAAAATCCGGTGTAGCTGTGCATGGTAGCTAATCAGCTTCTAACTTCAGCTTGTTCAATTAAACGTTGACACAAAAAATGGAAGCTGATTGGTTTCTATGCAGAGCTGCTCCAGATTTTGCATGCTTCCGTTTTAGTAAATCAACCACTGAGTGAGAACTTATAGGAAGGTCACCTTGAGGAGAGTTGTGCATGCTGGGTGCAAAATGCATTTTGGGAAGACTTTTTTTAACCAGGGGTTCCTGCGGGGTTTGCTTAGGGTTTTTTTTTATGATTGTTGCTGAAAATATTGTTGTCACAGGAGTCTTCAATATGATTACTTTTCCCCTATACACATGTTTCACATATTATTTAAAATATACTGATCACCACAATGTACCCTCAACTGTAGATAAGACGATGTTTAGCATAGGTTTCTATAGACTTTAAAATTATATTAACATACAAAAGTTGAGAAAGGATGATATAGGGTATTCCAAAACACACAACATGAGACTTGCATTGGACTTAAAAGTGTTTTGGTGAACTGACATGGTGTGGTCAGTCTAGTATAGTTTACAGCAAAACAATATAATATGATAGCTAGTAGTGGTTGGTTGAGTTCAACTGGGCTTAAAAGAAAAAAACTGAAATTAACAATAATTGCTATTAGGCATGTATTTAATTTCAGTTCAGCTGCTCAATATGGTAATAGATAAAGAATGGAGGGATTTAATTATATACAGTATATATATATATATATATATATATATATATATATATATATATATATATATATATATATATAATATATATATGTGTAGATAGATAGATAGATAGATAGATAGATAGTCTGTATATACAGCAAAATGGAGCACTGGTCTTTGGGGTACTTTTTATTCAACATTCCATGTTACACAGAACCATGAGCAACAGTTTCGGGCAACAGTGCCCTTGTTCAAGTTAATTATACACATCCAACTATATTGTAAAAAGTATTGTGATGCCTGCCTTTACACGCACATGAACTTTAATGGCATCCCAGTTAGGGTTCAATAATGAGTTGGCCCACCCTTTGCAGCTATAACAACTTCAACTCTTCTGGGAAGGCTGTCCACAAGGTTTAGGAGTGTGTCTATGGGAATGTTTGACCATTCTTCCAGAAGCGCATCTGTGAGGTCAGGCACTGGTGTGTACGAGAAGGCCTGGCTCACAGTCTCCGCTCTAATTTACACACATTCTGAAACCTTGTGGACAGCCTTCCCAGAAGAGTTAAAGCTGTTATAGCTGCAAAGGGTGGGCCAACTCAATATACAGACTAAGACTGGGATGCCATTAAAGTTCATGTGTGAGTAAAGCCAGGTGTCCCAATACTTTTGGTAATACAGTGTATATATAAATACATGAAATATGGTGCCTCTTTAATTCCATGAGTATTTACAGAGGAAGTTCATACAGATACTGTATGATTGCCCATGCAAAACTACTGCTATAAAAATGTTTTCCTAATGACTAATATAAAGACTAAAAAAATGTTGTAAGATTGGCAATGTCTTAAATATGTATGTGTATGGTGAATTCATAGAAATTTGAATGAAGAATTGCGCAGATTTCTACAATCCACCTATATCATGAAAAGCATCCCCAAGGTCAACTGACAGCTTTTTCCGAATACGGTCTTATATTTTCATTTTTTTTTTCAATTATTGGCAAGGTCCAGTTATATTGTGGGATATTATGCGTAATATTATTAGTTTGCCTGTAGAGGGCACTAGGGCTGACTGAATTTACCCCGAAGAAAGCTTGTAAGGTGCTTATAGACATTCTGAACATCATCATCAACACTGGGTGAGAATTGTCTATTGCCTATCAATATCAACCAATTTTTAATGGTCCTGAAGTTAATACAGTTTCCATAGTAACAGAACAAACCACCAAAGTATATTGTGGCAGTTTTGCTCCAGGGATTTTAATCATAGCCAGAAACATCACTTGCAATTTTAGAAATGCGTTTAGAAATTCCCATTTTATATTGGTGAACTGAAGAGGGCGATCTACAGTATAAACTTTCAAATATATGGATTGAAAGTGTAACAGTGTAATTAAAACCAGATAATTAATGAGACAATATTCTTACAGCTACATCTTTAATGAACAAAACCCTTCAGGGCAACATGCACTTGCAGGCTCATTAAAGAAAATAAAGTTTCAAGGCTTGTACTCCTTCCCAGTGTGTTCATAATAAGCTGCCGTCTATGCTTTGAAAAAGCATTTCTTATGTCACCAACCTTAAATAGATTTTACGGGAACATTTCTGTGGTTTAAATATTTAAAATATGGTTTAGAATAGTTTTACCATGAATTTCACTGTGTCATATCTTAAAATGAAAGGTGTGCAGTCATCTATTAAAAGGGAAGTTGTGAGCTGCAATTAACTCAAGGTAATATATGTTTTTGTTGGGCGGAATGATTTAATCTACTCTCTTAAAACCCTAATTATGCAATAATACGCTACGGAGGGATTTGGCAGGAGAGCAGCAGGAAGTAAAAGAAGGGAAGAAAATAAATGGTGAAGGGAGGGTATAGACTAAGTGGCTCTCCGCACAAAAAAAGGATGAGGATTCAGACAGTCTTCTGCTCTTCAACATAAGTTAATAAACTGAGAATTATTAATCACTATAAAGGCCTGTACACACGATTGGAAATGCCGACAACGATTGTCCGATGGACGTGTTTTGTCGCATAATCCGACTTTCTGTATGCTCCATCAGACAATTGTTGTCGGAATTTCCGACAACAAATATTGGATGGTCATGCTCTAAAATTGTCTGACAACAAATGTGTTCCGTCGGATTATCGGATCATGTGTACACAAATCCGTCAGCACTAAAATCCAAAGTACAAACACGCCTGCTCCGAACCAATGCAAACCATCAGAAAACATTAGCAGAAGTTGCCCAAAAGGTGGCGCTGAAGAGCTAAAAAACAACGTTGTTTCGTGAATGTTTCTACTGTCTGTATGCAGAACAAGTTCACGGACAACGCCCTTCAAACAAAAATCCACCGATTTGTCTGATGGAAGTCCGATCATGTGTATGAGGCTTCAGAGTTTAACCCATTTCCAGGGGAACCTGTTTAAGACAGTGTTTCCCAACCAGTGTTTCAACAGCCAGCTCTCTCCTGTAAGTCGATTCCCAAATTTTGCAAAACCTGGCATGTCTAAGAAAAGCTGCTGCATTGTATATTTTTCATTAGCACAAAGCAAGTGAAAAGAAATTAGTTTTATCTCAATTCTTTAACACTGTACAAAAGAAAATTACAGGGAGGGGGTTTCTTTTGCCTATTTACTGTGGCAGATTGGTATGAATGAATGAAAACTTATATAGCGCGGCACATGCAAACTAAATCGCCTCTGGGCGCTTGTTGTTCCTGTCTCCTTTGATATCAAAAGAGATAAGTCTTGATCTTTCTCCTGAACGCTAAGTGATTCTCCTCCAACCGAATGCTGGTTGGTAGAGCGTTCCATAGTCTGGGACCTTGAAACGCGAATCTTCTTTCTCCTTTGGACTTGTAGTTGGCTTTCGGAATCTGGAGTAGGTTTTGATTGGTGGATCGCAGAACGCGATTGTGAGCTTTTATTTTTTTGCATAAATAATGGGGAGCATTCCCATGAATACATCTATGCGTCAGACAGAGTGCTTTAAAAGCAATTCTGTCTTTTACTGGCAGCCAGTGAAGGGCTCTTAGTAAAGGTGAGATAGATTCCCAGGGTTTTTTCCCCGTCACAAGTCTGGCAGCCGTGTTCTGAACGACTTGCAGACGAGCGATTTTGTACTTGGGGAGTCTGAGGTAAAGGGCATTTGCATAGTCCAGTCTGGAGTTAACAATTGCTCCCACCACGACCGCTAAATCTTCTTTGGGGATGAAAGGAGTAAGCCTACGTAGTAGGCGCAGCAGATGGTGAGATCCGCTGACTACTGACCCTATTTGTGCGTCCATTGTCATGTAGGAGTCAAAAATGACCCCTAGACTTTTGATTTTGGCGCTAGGGGAGATGATTTTGGCCAGAATGGGCGGGGGTGTCCATGTTGTTGCAGGTTGATTCCTGTGCTTGGCGTGAAACAGGAGAAGTTCTGTTTTCGCTCCGTTGAGTTTGAGATAACTCTTTGTCATCCAGTCCTCTATCAAAGAGAGACATGTCTCTAGATTGAGGTGGTGATCCTTTTTGTTGCCAATGCGGAAATACAGTCGCGTGTCGTCTGCATATGAGTGGTAAAGCAGTTTTTGGCTGCTGATAATCTCAAAAAGAGGATGAAGATAGATGTTAAACAGAACCGGTGACAGAGGTGATCCTTGAGGGACTCCGCATGATACTGTGCATTTCTCAGAAGTGAAAGGTCCTAGCTTCAGTGTTTGCAATCGGTTTTCCAAAAAAGAGGAGAACCAAGATAAATCGCCTTCTGCGACTCTGGCTACTTCAGCTAGCCGTGTCAATAATAGTTTGTGGTCTACAGTGTCGAAAGCTGCGCTTAGGTCCAACAGAACCAGAAGACAAGATTCTCCTTCGTCTGTGGCGTCGAGAGCGTCTTCCCATATTTTGAGCAAGGTATGTGTTATACCTGAGCATGACCCATGAAGACACTTGGGAAGGAAGGCTCTCTACTTGGAAAAATGCCCCCCAACAGGGTTAAACATGGCTTGAGGTAGTGCCCAATAGGTTGGGTGAGCCCCTGTACTAGATCTCTGTGGAACAATGGACACAGTTGGCATGTGAAGACTTCCAGGAAGTATACTGAAATCAGTAAAACCTCTTTTTGATCCAGAGGCATCAATATAAAGGGTTCTGATGCCAGAGAATGATTTTCAATGCACTGTAAATTCTAGAATATCTACCTGTACTTGCTACCACATGGGAACCATTCTGTTTGATGCAAAATCATAATTGGCCTGGCCTATTTAGTGAACAAGTAAAGGGATCGGCTGGACCACTTTCTATCTTGCTGAGGGTGTGCAACCTTTGTGATGGGACATCAGTTCTCCACCCAATCCGGACCTCTTATCAACAGTGTGTGAGATGCATTGGAGTTCCTTTTTTTTTTTGAGCTACAGAATGTTTTGAGGATTGAAGGTTGTTATGACCTTCCTCTGTGCTGTCTTAGATCTTTTTATTTGGTGCTTTTTATGATCAGGGTGGGGGATCTCGCCTCATAAGGATCCCAACTCTAGTTTGCTAGGAAATCCTAGGACAAAGCTTGGGCTATATGAGTAAGCTATTAAGTGGTTTGAAGGACCTATTTACCAATTTCCTGAAGGGATTGCTTTGACTGGTGAATTAGGAGTCTGTGGCAAACATTTGCTAAATTCTAATTAGGGCTAAATCTCAGTTGGGGGGACATGCTGTACATAAGCTCATCACTAATTATATCATAGTGTCAGTGGGGTTCTGCTTCTGTATTGCATTCAAGTCTAGTACAGGAAGATTTAATAACAATGGTGGAAATAAAATCCATCTTTGGGTAAAACTAAAAGGTTATTCAAAAAAAACAATACCATCAAATATTAAAGCTGTATTTAACCCCAAAGCAAACATTTATTATATTGCAGCTTACCAATTCTTACAAGTGATGGCTGCATTAGTGTTTGTTTTTTAGGCTTTCTTTCTTCTATTTTCATCTGGTCAGTAAGTCTCTTGTATTCCAAAGAACAAGCACTCTTGCAGATGTATCAGTTACAGGGATGCGACAAACCATTTACTACTGACAGGGATGCTTACAATGATTAGTTGTATTATTATATGTAAAACCTATCCCAATAAGTAATAAAAAGTGTTAGCTGGAGTTTGGCTTTAATTTGTTAGTGTATTTAAATCTGCTAGTACATGTCACACTTCCCTACCCAGGCTGATAATGCTGCTATGCAAAGGTGCCCCCTCTGTCGTAGACTTTCTCCACCTGCGATAACAGCACCGCTTATAATGAAGATATCTCATAGTGTCCAGCAGATGATTATGAAGCGGTGTGCATGTGGTCGAAACAGAGAGGGTTGTACAATAAAAAGGGTGCATGTGGTTACAAAATAAAGAGGGTCAGATAATAAAGGGGTGCATGTGGTGCAAACTAGAGAGGGCTGCAAAATAAAAGGGTGCATGTGGTTACAAAACAAAGATGGTCAGATTTATAAAGGAATGCGTGTGATCTGAAACAGAAAGGGCAGAATAATATACATGTGCATGACGTTAAAAATTTGTTTGGTTTCGTTTCGATTCATTAATCTAGTTATTTTGTTGAGTTCAATTTGGTTGATTTGTTCAATTCGTATTTGGAATTTGTATTCGGAATTCGTATTTGGAATTTTCAAATTTTCTTTGAATTTAAAGATTTTTTCTATTTGAAATGTTCAAATCAATACATTTTCGAATCGGTCAAAACAAAACAACTATATTGTTTTTGATTTGAATGCAGCAAAATCAATAAACACAAGAAAAATGATTACAATGACTCTTTAAATCACCTTTAACTAAAACAGCATTCATTTGAAATTGGTACTTCAATAACACACTGTGTTTGATTTCAGCATTATGTGTAGTTAGCATTTGACTAGACTTGAATATAAAATTTGAATCGAATTTCAGTACGACTTTCTGAAATTCAGACGCATGTCGTTACATTATTCAGAGAATTCATTAAAATGTGTTATATATATATATATATATATATATATATATATATATATATATATATATATATATATATATATATATATATATATATCCGAATCTCTGAATAATGAGAAAAATATGTCTGAATATTCATTTGGAACTAAACGATAAACGAACCACACATGTCTATAGAATAATAAAGGGGATCTCCAGACAAGTAGATGAATACATACTGTCATGGAGCTATTTGCCCATTATGACATGGCTCCCGCTGCTGTCAATCTGTCCAATAACATGAGAGCCAGCGGCTCGAGCTGCTGAGCTTGTGCATGACCCTGTCCAGCCAATCTTGTGATTTTATTCTTCTCTTCCACACTACATAACCAGGTGGATCACTCCACCACTTCTTGTAGATTTATTCCCTACTGATTCAGCTTTAAGCCCTTCTGTTTACTAGAGGGAGGTTGTGATAATGATTTATTGTGCAAAAAGCAAGCTGGAAGCAGAGACAGGAAGCTACAAAGTTAATTCAGGAGCAAATGACGCCACTTGCCTGGAAAAGCAGTGTGGAAGGGATATGTAATTCAAAAGACTGGCTGATGGGACAACAGTGATTGGGTACATTGGCTGTCACCAGATGGGCGTTCTCCTTTGTTGTTCCTGATTTGCGGACCACCGGATGTGAGCGCACAGCCTTAAGCCCCAATCAGTGTGGTCGGCATTGTGCTAGCTGGGCCTGGGAATATTGCATTTCCTTTGGGATGACCCTGTGTTTCTGGCCACCTCTTTGTACACCTATCCCTGGAACTTCTGCCACTATCTGGACATTTATGCCAGAAACTCCCTCTGTCTTCCTTCTGTGAAGCCTGTCTGGAAATTCCTGTGGTCAACCATTTGACCTGCCAGCTATAGTAAGCCTCCTCGTGAAAGAAGTTTTATCCCCGGGGAACCACAAATGTAGGGGAGTCCCTCTCTACCCACCTAGTTTAACAGAGAGTGCAGGGACCTTTCATTCCTTTCCTGAAATTCCAGTGCACTTCCATAATCCCCAGGACTTCTGGACAAGCCCAGGGAATATAAATTCCACAGTTGCATGCCACCAGCTTCATCTTAAACCCCAGTCAATGTGTTGGGTACTGTGCTACCTTGCCCCAGCATGCTGCCTTTCACGTGGGGTGGCCCTGTATCTTCAGCTGCCTCTTTGCAAACTCATCCCTGGGACATTGGTCACTACCTAGACATTTAAGCCAGGAGCTCCTACCTTCCCTCAGTCTATAGAGCTTGTCCATAGACCCATGTGGTTTACCATCTGGGCTACTACTGCATTTCCCCGATAATAAGACCTCCCCCGAAAATAAGACCTAGCGTTATTTTCCAGGAGGGCTGCAAAAAAAAGCCCTAGCCCGAAAACAAGCCCTAGTTTAAAATGCTTGTAAAATCCTATAATCCACTCTATTACAGTAGTATATATTGTACAATGTGTGTTTTTCTGTCATATAATTGAAGGGAAGAGAGCTCCGGCAGGTCACAGAGCGGTGCCATAGCAAAGGTATTTGGCACAATTATATTATAGAAACACAAACATTGTACATGATATACTACTGTAATAGTGGATTATAGGATTTTACAAGAGTTTTAACTAAGTTCACACTGGGGATTCCTGTTGCTCAGGGAGAGAGAGAGGGAGAGAGGGGGAGAAAAGACAGCACATTACATGGTAAGACCTACACCAAAAATAAGCCCTACTGTGTCTTTTGTTGCCAAAATTAATAAAGACCCAGGCTTATTTTCGGGGAAACACGGTAAACACTTGTAAGAGATGTGTTACCCCCCTTGGAACCACAAGTAACTGTGCTGTACTATGTTGTCTATTACCAGTAATGTCTTCATATTTTTTGTTGTACAGTGCTGCCGGGCGGCAGAATAACAAAATCTATGACAACTAGTTAATCAACCTGTTATATACTGTCTTATGTTTATAACATACTCCTTTTTACGTTTCCTGTTTTATTGGCCTTCTCAGTTTATATTGCATTTATAAAGTACACCTCAAGATGCACATTACTGTTTGTCTGGTTATTTGAATGATACCTTTCCCGAATTTTGGTGTTGTAAAACAAGAATGGCATTCCCTTAACCACTTGCAGCCCGCGCTATAGCCGAATAAAGGCTACTGCGCGGACCTGAATATCCAACCCGCCCTCAATTGACGGCCGCCCCTTAAGACGTTCCCCGTGCGCGCTCCAGAGCACGCAGCGGGAAAGCTCTGTGTTGGCCGTGTCCCTTGGACACAGCCAATCACAGATCGCGGTGAACGGCCAATCAGAGTGGCCGTTTGCTATGCGATCTGCGCGGCCAATGAGAGATGATCTCATATGTAAACATATGAGATCATCTCTCATTGCCGTTTTACACAGAGACAATTATATTATAGAAACACAAACATTGTACATTATATACTACTGTAATAGAGTGGATTATAGGATTTTACAAGAGTTTTTTTTTAAATTGGGCTATTTATTACAGCAACAAGTAACAACAAGGGGTTAAGTGTGTTCCTGGGTGTGTTCTAACTGTATGGGGGGGTGGCCTCACTAGGGGAAATCACTGATCTTCTGTTCATACATTGTACACACATAGCTCCCGTTCCCCGCCCTGTAACGAGCAATCGCGGGTGCCCGGCGGCGATCGTACCCGCCGGGCACGTGCGCGGGACTCGGGGGCGAGCGGGGACGTAGGTATAGCTATGGGCTCTCGCCCAGGAGTGCCACCGTCCCAGAGTAATATGACGGCAGGCGGTCGGCAAGCGGTTAAAGTGATTTTACACCCCAAATCTGACCTAGTCACCTATATTTGTAGTGTTTACTTATCTCTCTCTCTCTCTCTCTCTCTTTAGCAAGCTCTGAGTGACGCGTCTTTCTTCTGCTCCGTTCCTCTGTTATCAGCATGATAACTTCTGACAAGCTCTCTGACACTATATACAATATATAAGCAGCTGGAAATTTGTGTCTGGGAGGGAACTTAGAGAAAGATAAGCAGAGAGCTTGTCTATTCAGATGGCAGCTCTGGAATTTCTTCATTCCTCTGCCTATGTGGAGGGGGTGGGTGTGCCTTCCCTCCAATTAGCTCTCACACAGTGTATGCCCACACTTCACACCCAATGCTGAATGAGGAAACAAGATTTGTAACAAGATATGCACTTTTTAAATAAGGTAGAAAGGGAAAGACAGCAGATATAAATGTAAAACCTATGTAGGGAGATTTTGTTTCATCCCTGTGCATCATATGGGGCTGGGCCTAGGATAGGGTTTACATACACTTTAAGTAAGCAATCTTTTTTTTGCTTTAGAGCTTTCCTTCTGCAATTAAGAGCTATCACAGGCCCCTGTGACTTGTGTAGTTTATCTGATTGACTCCAGTCAATTACTATCTGTAGCAGAATGTGCTGTGACCCAGTGATCCACTAGCTTGATCGAGAATTGGTTATATAGCAAATCCCTTGCCCTTTTCCCTTGAACACATACTGTACATGACATCAGAGGTGTCTTCTTTCTTTAAAGATGTACACAGTCATAGAATACAGAAATAGATCTTATAGCAGTGAGATTGACCAGGTAAAGAATAAGGTGAGCCAAAGAGCAAACTCATATGCGGTCGGTAACAGAGTACAATAAATTTTTCTTGAAGTGTTGTCAGGAACAATCCCAAGACAAATATCGCAGACCTGCCTCTTGGTTAATTAGCAAGACAATGATAAAGTTTATTATCCAAAATCAATAGGAGATAACAATATATCTTCTCCACTGTAAAGGAAAAAAAAAAGAAAAAAAAAAACTACTAAGGAGCGAATGAATAAACCAAAGTGAAATTCCTATACCTGAGATGTATAGGAAAGTAATTATTGTACATGTGTCTAGAGTGCTTCTCAATTTTCTCACTAAATGAGATCTGGTCATGCATCACTAATCTAACTCACATTTATTACCACATGTGGCAGGAGCTGAAGAAGCGTCTCGATCAGATTGCTACGTCAGAAATGATCTCCAGACTGATTTGTTACCTCAAATGTCAGAAACCTGATGTTGAGCATTGGTCTTTTTTATCCATTGTAGTTGTATTTTAAAACGGAATGTATACTCTTTTACATTATTAATTTCTTTATCGTACATCACGGGACACAGAGCGCATAGCCATTACACTTGGGTTATATGGGTACCTTCAGGTGTGGACACTGGTGTAATCAATTTCACAGGAAGTTTCCTCCCTATATAACCCCCTCCCACTGGGAGTGCTTCAGTTTTTAGGTGTTGGTCACGTCTAGCTGTCCCTCGGAGGTCTCGGGACCCAGGATAGCTAGCCGGATCCGTCCGAAGTGCTTCAAAGCCAAGGTGTACGGTACCCGGGCCCTACTGGAGTGGGGTTTTGCCTATAATGCCTCTCCTAGGAGGGCTGGATTCTGGGCTCCAGTGCCTTAGTCTCTCCCAAGAACTAAACGCTACTGATGCCAGGATGCTATATAGGTCCAGGGGTATGGGTTCCTTAACACAGGACCCCGGTCCCTGAAGGTCCAAGACAATACCCACAGAGATGGGGGAAGGCTGGGCCTCTTGCATTTTGCAATACCCTGCGGCGTGGAGCAGGTAAGAGGGAACCTGCGGGACTTGGTTCGACAGTAGGTATCCCCCTGGGGGTTCTGGGTCGGCTAATGGTATGCTTATGCATCAGCCACTATCTCCACTATGTCTTTTGAGGCAGGATGGGATGTACTAATGTTTACCCAGATAACATGTAGGTATATGTATGCTTTTAAAGATATGTATTTTGCTACTCCCCCCAGACTTGCCTGTTAGCATGATACTGCAGCCCCACGTGTTATAGGGAGGAAATGCTGACAAAACTCCTGTTTCCTAGGAAGCCTATGGGGACAGCTTCCTCTATGTGTGCACTGCAATAAAGATTAGTGTCTTGCCTGGTGTCTGTCGGGTTGCTAGCGCTGGTCCAGGCTTCTCCTCTGCTCTCTGCTTCCTCCATGTTGGTTTCAGCGTGGGGGGGGCGGGGGCGTGCGCGCGTGCGCGCCGCCTTTTACAGCGTCAGCGTGCGTGGGGGGGGCGGGCCAGCAGCGTCAGGTCTCAAATAAAGCAGCAAAGCATTTCCTGGCTGGTCATTCCCTCCTGAGAGCAGAGGAGGCTGAGGACACAGAGCGCGCAGCTGAGCCATTTCTGGCTAACAGTGACACCCAGTGGTGGTTTGTGGATCTTCAGGTCTGGACTTAGTCCACACTGACCAGAAAAAAAACAAAAAAAAAAAGTTTTTTTCTTAAAGGGACTCAGCCTTAGATCTGGCAGTATCTGAGTCGGTGCAACCTTGGGCTCCAGCTAACGGGCATTGGTGTGGCAATACTCACAGGACTTTCCTCGGTATTGCCGCCTTCTCAGGCGTATGAAAATTTAGAAAATTTTTACCATAGCCTATTCTTATTAATGGTTCACTTCTAGCTACAACAGTTGGGTGTTGGCTTTAGGGGTGTCTCAAGGTTGTGCAATGGCTCCCAAGGGATCAGGACCAGCTAAGGCTGCAAAAGGTGCCAAAAAACTAAAGGGGTCTGCATCGGGGTCAGAGGATTTGGGCCAGGCTCCAGCGGTCCCACCCTCACCAGATAGACCACCGAACAGCATGTTGCAGGAGCCATTGAGGGTGCTAGGGGCAGAGGCGGCCCCCAATCAACCCATTCCCGTTTATGTTACGAAAGAAATGCTAGCGACCACCCCGGGTGGGCTAGAGAAAAGGTTAACTGCTTTAATTGCCCGCTCTTTGCCGGGTGGCAAACGGGCTAGATCCCCATCACCTAGAGCGGTGTGTTCAGATGCAGAGGTCCTCTCTTCGGAGGAATTGGACCCACAGGGGGATCAAGCGGACCTGAGTCCCGACGGTTCAGACATTGAAGGTTCCACTATAGATGAAATTTTTTCGGCTTCTCAAGCAGAGAGTCTGTGGATCCAGTCTCTGACGGATATGGTTCGCACTGCTTTTAAACTTCCAGTGTCAGAACAATTAGCCCCCGCGGTATCCTCTTTAGGTTCCTTGAAGGCACCGTTGAGTGGTGCATCTTTTCCGGTTCACCCCCTTCTGGAGAGCGTGATTTTTCAGGATTGGGCTCGACCTGATAGGATTTTTATCCCTCCTAAAAGGTTCACCATTCTCTATCATATGGAAGAAGAATTTGCAAAGAAATGGGCACTCCCTACCGTGGACGCAGCCATTTCCTGCGTAAATAAATCCCTGACCTGTCCGGTTGAAAATGTCCAGATGTTTAAAGATCCAGTCGACAAAAAATTGGAGACCCTACTGAAGGCTTCTTTTACCACAGTAGGTGCCGTGGTTCAGCCAGCGGTGGCAGCCATTGGCGTTTGTCAGGCTTTAAAGGATCAGACTAAACAGATATTAAGGGACATACCGGCTCAGCAAGCTCGTGAATGGCTGACCTCCCAAGGGCTCTCTGCTTTGCAGTAGATGCTATTAAGGACTCCATTCAAAAGGCGTCCCGTTTATCTCTGCTGTTGGTTCATATGCGTCGCCTTTTGTGGCTGAAAAACTGGTCAGCAGAGGCACCCTGCAAAAGGCTTTTAGCAGGATTTCCCTTTCATGGTGGGAGACTATTCGGTGAAGACCTAGATAAATATATCCAGACCATATCAAGTGGTAAAAGTTCTTTCTTGCCTGTCAAGAAAAGATCGCGTGGCCCGCGTTTAAGCGACAGGCCTTCGCAGGCTCGGCCCCTTCAACTTCCCGTCAGTATCGACGGCCTCCCGGGCGTTCAGCATTTAAAAGCCGCCCACAAGGACAAGCCACGGCAGGCAAGAGGCCATGGTCTCGCAAGCCGGTTAAACCAGTCATCAAGTCAGATTCATGAAGGGGCGCCCCCACTCTCTTGGGTGGGGGGAAGGCTTCGGTTTTTCTCCGAAGTGTGGAAGGCCAGAATTCCTGACTCTTGGGTACTGTCCGTGGTAGCCACGGGCTACAAGCTAGAGTTTCGGGAAGTCCCCCCTACCTCATTTTCAGGGGTCAAGTCTTCCAAGCGACCCATTAAAGAGGGCCTCTCTTGTAAAAGCATTGGATCGTCTCTTGCTCCAAGGAGTAATTGTAGAAGTACCAATCCAGGAATGGGGTCTGGGATTCTACTCCAACCTTTTCATAATACCAAAGCCCAATGGCGACGTCAGGCCTATCTTAGACCTCAAACACCTAAATCGCTTTCTAAAGAGTCCGGAGTTCGGTGGCAGCCAGCCTACATCAAGACGACTTTCTAGCATCTATAGACATAAAGGATGCGTATCTGCACGTGCCGATCTACCCGGCACATCACAAGTTTCTTCGTTTTATGATAAATCACCGTCATTACCAGTTCGTAGCCCTCCCTTTCGGGTTGGCAACAGCTCCGCGGGTATTCACAAAGGTGTTAGCCCCGGTGCTAGCCGGCCTAAGGACAGAAGGCATTTTGGTCCTGGCATACCTGGACGATCTTCTGGTTGTCGACAGCTCAGCTTCCAGCCTCAATCATGCAGTAGTTCGCACAGTTCAGCATCTAGAGGAATTCGGGTGGATTGTGAACCAAGAAAAATCGATATTGAAACCCACAAAGCAGTTGGAATATCTAGGCCTTCGGCTAGATACAGACTGCCAGAGGATATTTTTACCTCAAGCAAAGGTCAGATCAATAACTCAAGCAGTTCAAGTGATCTTAGGCAAGAAGAGGCCGACTATTCGCCTATGTATGCGACTGCTGGGGAAGATGGTGGCCGCCTTCGAGGCAGTGCCCTACGCCCAGATCCATACCAGATATCTTCAGGCAGCCATTCTCTCTGCTTGGAACAAGTCCATTCAGGCGTTAGATCGTCCATTAGTGCTCTCCCCAGGAGTCCGGCGCAGCCTGTTTTGGTGGCTGGTCCCTCAAAATTTGTCAAAGGGGAAATCCTTTTGCCCCATCACGTGGAAGATAGTAGCCACGGATGCCAGCCTGTCAGGTTGGGGGGCAGTTCTAGAAGGACAGACCCAGCAAGGGCAGTGGTCGGAGGCAGAAAGACTGCTTCCCATCAATATCCTAGAGATCAGAGCTGCTCGGCTAGCCCTGATCGCCTGGACTCTCCCCCTTCAGGGTCTGCCAGTAAGGATACAGTCCGACAATGCCACTGCGGTGGCATACATAAACCACCAGGGGGGCACGAGGAGCCTAGCAGCCCAAAGGGAAGTAAACCTGATTTTCTCATGGGCCGAAGCCCATGTACCCTGCATCTCGGCGGTGTTCATCCCAGGGATAGACAATTCTCAAGCAGATTTTTTGAGTCGTCAACAGTTGCTCCCGGGGGTGGGTCTCTTCACCCCCAGGTATTCCGAGAGATTTGCCAAAGATTCGGAGTCCCAGATGTGGACATTATGGCAACAAGATCCAACAAAAAGTTGGACAAATTCATATCCCGAGCCAGGGATCCCTCGGCCTACGGGACCGATGCGTTGGTTTGCCCTTGGCACCAGTTTTCTCTCCTGTATGCATTCCCTCCACTGCAGATGATTCCCCGCCTTCTACGGAGGATCAGGGTGGAGCGCAGGCCTGTGATCCTGGTGGCCCCAGCCTGGCCCAGGAGGGCTTGGTACGCACTCATCGTGAAAATGTCAGTCGGGGCGCTGTGGCCGCTCCCCCCGCGCCCAGATCTGCTGTCTCAGGGCCCAATCTGCCACCCTGCTTCACAGCAGCTAAATTTGACGGCTTGGCGGCTGAATCCCTAATTCTTAAGGGCAGAGGCCTCTCAGCTCAGGTCATATCTACGTTGATTCAGGCTAGGAAACCGGTCTCCAGAAATATTTATTACAGAGTCTGGAGAACCTATGTGGAGTGGTGCGAGTCTCAAAAATGGCATCCTCGAAAGTTTTTTATTGACAGGATCTTGCGATTCCTCCAGGTTGGCGTTGACAAAGGGTTGGCTCTTAGTACTCTAAAGGGGCAGGTGTCGGCTTTATCGATATGGTTTCAAAGACCCTTGGCCACCCATTCGCTTATGAAAACCTTCTTGCAGGGGGTCTTGCATGTGAATCCCCCTATTAGAGCTCCCCTCTGCCCCTGGAATTTAAATCTGGTCTTGTCAGCTTTACAAAGGCAGCCGTTTGAACCTCTGACCGAAATCCCTCTTGTGCTACTAACCCGAAAGTTGGTTTTCTTGGTGGCTATGGCTTCGGCCAGAAGGGTTTACGAGCTGGCAGCCTTGTCATGCAGGGAGCCATACCTTATTCTGCATAAGGACAGAGTGGTTCTGCGGCCTCAACCTTCTTTCCTTCCTAAGGTCATATCCAGTTTTCACTTGAATCAGGACCTAGTCCTACCATCCTTCTTTCCTACTCCCCAGTCCAGAGAGGAAAGACTGCTTCATACTTTGGACGTGGTTCGAGCCATGAGGGTCTATCTCAAGGCTACAGAGAAGATTCGGAAAACAGATGTGCTTTTTGTTCTTCCGGATGGCCCCAAGAAGGGTCAGCCGGCTGCCAAGTCTTCCTTGGCTAGGTGGATTAAGCAGCTGATTTTTCAGGCCTATGGTCTGAAGCGCGTTCCACCTCCCTTATCAGTTAAAGCCCATTCTACGAGGGCCATGAGTGCCTCCTGGGCGGCACACCATCAGATCTCTATGGCACAGGTTTGCAAGGCGGCAACCTGGTCTTCCGTACATACGTTTACTAAATTTTACAAGTTAGACGTTGCAAAGGGTACGGACGCAGCATTTGGGCAGGCGGTCCTACGGGCAGCAGTATAGAATCCTCTGGTCCGGTCACGCCCCCTTTTTTTCTGTTGGTGGAGTTACTTTACTTCCTGATAAATTTTTGTTTGGCTATTCTTGGCCTTACGGTCTCCCTCCCTTCATAGAGCATTGCTTTAGGACATCCCAAGTGTAATGGCTATGCGCTCTGTGTCCCGTGATGTACGATAAAGAAAAAAGGATTTTTAATAAACAGCTTACCTGTAAAATCCTTTTCTTGAAGTACATCACGGGACACAGAGCTCCCACCCCTCTTTTGGGGAACATTGTGTAACCTCGGAGGAATTGCTTGCTACAAAACTGAAGCACTCCCAGTGGGAGGGGGTTATATAGGGAGGAAACTTCCTGTGAAATTGATTACACCAGTGTCCACACCTGAAGGTACCCATATAACCCAAGTGTAATGGCTATGCGCTCTGTGTCCCGTGATGTACTTCAAGAAAAGGATTTTACAGGTAAGCTGTTTATTAAAAATCCTTTTTTTTTTATATACAGTATATGTAATAGAGGTCAGCTTGAAGAGTCTTATGCGTCAAACTTAGTTCTATGTACATTTTTAATTCTATATGTGCATGGTGCCATTTGCAGTGCTATACAATCACTGGCGTAGCGGGGGGGGGGCAGGGGGGGGCTGTCGCACCGGGGCGCGAAAATGGGGGGGGGGGAATCCATCCACCGGCTCCGCGGAGCGCTCCGGAGCCTCGGCCTAGGAAAGTCCCCGGCTTCGGCCTAGCTCCGGAGCGGCGGCCATCTTGGTACACCCGGCGGCGGCCCTCCTCTCTGTTCACACCCACAGAGGAGGAGGAGCCCGCGCTTGAGGGAAACCACACACGCCGCTGTCTGAGGTCTGAGGTCTGCACTACTGGGGGTTACTGTCTGAGGTCTGCACTACTGGGGGTTATTGTCTGAGGTCTGCACTACTGGGGGTTATTGTCTGAGGTCTGCACTACTGGGGCTTATTGTCTGAGGTCTGCACTACTGGGGGTTAATGTCTGAGGTCTGCACTATTGGGGGTTAATGTCTGAGGTCTGCACTATTGGGGGTTACTGTCTGAGGTCTGCACTACTGGGGGTTAATGTCTGAGGTCTGCACTATTGGGGGTTAATGTCTGAGGTCTGCACTATTGGGGTTACTGTCTGAGGTCTGCACTACTGGGGTTAATGTCTGAGGTCTGCACTACTGGGGGTTAATGTCTGAGGTCTGCACTATTGGGGGTTTACTGTCTGAGGTCTGCACTACTGGGGGTATTGTCTGAGGTCTGCACTACTGGGGGGTTAATGTCTGAGGTCTGCACTATTGGGGGTTAATGTCTGAGGTCTGCACTATTGGGGGTTACTGTCTGAGGTCTGCACTACTGGGGGTTATTGTCTGAGGTCTGCACTACTGGGGGTTATTGTCTGAGGTCTGCACTACTGGGGTTAATGTCTGAGGTCTGCACTATTGGGGGTTACTGTCTGAGGTCTGCACTATTGGGGTTACTGTCTGAGGTCTGCACTATTGGGGGTTACTGTCTGAGGTCTGCACTACTGGGGGTTACTGTCTGAGGTCTGCACTATTATGGAGGTTACTGTCTGAGGTCTGCACTACTGGGGGTTACTGTCTGAGGTCTGCACTATATGGGGGTTACTGTCTGAGGTCTGCACTATTATGGGGGTTACTGTCTGAGGTCTGCACTATTATGGGGGTTACTGTCTGAGGTCTGCACTATTATGCTGGGTATACTGTCTGAGGTCTGCACTATTATAGGGGTTACTGTCTGAGGTCTGCACTATTATGCTGGGGTATACTGTCTGAGGTCTGCACTATTGTGGGGGTTACTGTCTGAGGTCTGCACTATTGTGGGGGTTACTGTCTGAGGTCTGCACTACTGGGGTTACGTCTGAGGTCTGCACTGTGATGGGGATCTGTGATTGTGGGGGGGTCAGTCTGTGATGGGGGATCTGTGATTGTGGGGGGGGTTCAGTCTATGATGGGGGTCTGTGGTTGTGGGGGGGGGGTCAGTCTGTTTAATCCCTTACAGTAAGGGGTTAAATGATTAATCTGCAATAATTTACCCCTTACATGCTGAAAGCCCTGAGAGGGATACATTACAGATCCTTATAACCAGAGTGGATGATTATACAAGGGGGGGGGGCGAAAAAAAAATTCTGCCCCGGGCGCCCATAACTCTGGTTACGCCACTGTATACAATAGTTGTTCTTTGCTACTCCTTCCCTAAAAACCATGCACTTCTTGTGCAGCTGCTATCTTATAGTAGCCAATTTACCATCCCTCTAGTTCAGTCTTTCTCAACCTTTTAAGGCTGGATTTACACCTATGCATTTTTTGTGCTTTTTGCAGATTTGCACTACAGTCCATTTATTATGGTTTCCTATGGAACACATTCTGTAGTGTACATTTGCAAAAAGCACCAAAAATGCATAGGTGTGAATCCAGCCTAAACATGGAGGAACTCTTAAAATAGCTTTGAGGTCTGAGGTTTTTTGAGGTCTGAGGCTTTGAGGTCCTTCTAATAACTGTTTTTTTTAAAGTGCACAGTACAGTAGTGATGGTCACTGCGAAGAATGTTTGCTGTTCAAACATTATGCTGGATTGATTAGTGAGGATATATAATTGCTAATACTTCATTGTATAGACCTACTGCATTCGGTAGATATGCATTCACTGTAATGTATTATTTAACCACTTAACCCCCGGACCATATTGCTGCCCAATGACCAGAGCACTTTTTGCGATTCGTCACTGCGTCGCTTTAACAGACAATTGCGCGGCCGTGTGATGTGGCTCCCAAACAAAATTGGCGTCCTATTTTTCCCACAAATGGAGCTTTCTTTTGGTGGTATTTGATCATCTCTGCGGTTTTTATTTTTTGCGCTATAAACAAAAATAGAGCGACTATTTAAAAAAAATGCAATATTTTTTACTTTTTTCTTTAATAAATATTCCCCAAAAATATATAAAAAACTTTTTTTTCCTCAGTTTAGGCCGATGCGTATTCTTCTACATATTTTTCGTAAAAAAAAATCGCAATTAGCGTTTATTGATTGGTTTGCGCAAAAGTTATAGCGTTTACAAGATAGAGGGTCGTTTTATGGCATTTTTTTTTTTTACTAGTAATGGCGACGATCAGGCGGTAGTACTGCGACCTTATGGCGGACACTTCGGACACGTTTGACACATTTTTGGGACCATTGGCATTTTTTTAGCAAATCAATGCTATAAAAATGCATTGAATTACTATAAAAATGCCATTGGCAGTGAAGGGGTTAACACTAGGGGCAGGGAAGGGGTTAAGTGTGTTCCTGGGTGTGTTCTAACTGTATTGGGGGGTGGCCTCACTAGGGGAAATCACTGATCTTCTGTTCATACATTGTATGAACAGAAGATCAGCGTTTCCCCCGCTGACAGGACAGAGAGCTATGTGTTTACACACATAGCTCCCGGTCCCCGCTCTGTAACGAGCGATCGCGTGTGCCCGGCGGTGATCGTGCCAGCGGCATGCGCGCGCCCCCTAGAGGCCGCAGAAGTGCCGACGTAGAGCTACGGGCTCTCGCCCAGGAGAGCTGACCCGCCGCCGTATAATTGCGACGGCTGGTCGGCAAGCAGTTAAACACACTTGTTGTATAACTTTTCTTGTTTTTATGAAAAAATTGAATTTTTTTCATCATTGGTATCAGTGGTTAGTTATCTGAGAGGCAGATAATTGCTCATTGCTCAAAGAACTCCTAGTAACTTATGGAGGAACTCTGGGGTTCTATGAAATCCTGGTTGAGAATGGCTGCTCTGGGGGCTAATCTACATCTAAACTTGGATACACACTATTCAATTTTCTTCTGATTTTTTTCCTTTAGATTTACCAAAACCATATAATATGAGGTCAACCTAAACACTTTCAATGTGTATACAGTCAGGCAGTCCCTGGCATTACATAGCTGAAGGCAAATCTAAAGTAAAAAAAAAAGAACAGCAAGCTTGCAAAAATAAAAAACTTACATAAAAAGTTGCTTTGGCATATGCATATGTCAGGGGACTAACCTGAAGAGGCATCGACCTGGCAAATGTGCCATTCTGCAATATGGCCACGATAAAATACGCAGGAATACGCGTGCACATTTGTGTGCAGGTGCATGCAGTGTGCGTTAGTTGCTTGTGCCCAATGGCCTTTATAAGGCTTCACTCTTGTTCAGAAGTTGCTGATTTATCGTTGATCTTGTATTCTGTGTTCCCATGTGCTCTATACTCTTGGATTAGCTTCTTGTATCCTGTGTTCCCATGTGCTCTATACTCTTGGATTAGCTTCTTGTATCCTGTGTTCCCATGTGCTCTATACTCTTGGATTAGCTTCTTGTATCCTGTGTTCCCATGTGCTCTATACTCTTGGATTAGCTTCTTGTATCCTGTGTTCCCATGTGCTCTATACTCTTGGATTAGCTTCTTGTATCCTGTGTTCCCATGTGCTCTATACTCTTGGATTAGCTTCTTGTATCCTGTGTTCCCATGTGCTCTATACTCTTGGATTAGCTTCTTGTATCCTGTGTTCCCATGTGCTCTATACTCTTGGATTACCCGTTACCAACTCAGCTTGTTCTCTGGACCTGTCTTTAACTTTTCTCTTGCATGGCTCTGACCTCGGCTTTAATGGAGTCCACACATGGTGTATGACCCTGGCTTGTTCCTGACTTTGCTTCTGCTCCAGTTCCTGACTAACCCTCTGTATATGACCTTGGCACCGACTCCTGTCTACACCTTCTGCTCTAGCCTGCTGCTCAGACACGCTTGCTCATCTGGTCTACCGGCATCTTGGTCCGGCTCTGCCTTCATAAGGAGTTCAGGCACCCACACAGCTGGCAACCTGTGTTTCTTTAGGCGCAGCGCGTACTGTCACTACCTTCAGGGGTGCTCTGCACTCAGCAGCAAGAGGAGCCCTCTCATCACTTTGGCCCCTGACCAGGTATGTGACAGCACAATAATAACTCAAAGTATGTGCTTGCTGAAATACCTTTATATGTTCTTTTTCAAATTACAAAATATTAAAACAATTAGATCCATATAGGACGCATACCTGACCGGGATTTTGGTTTTCCATTCAGGTAGAGTTGTAGTGTACCAGGGCACCCACCTGCTTAAAACTAAATGTTTTCTACAATCGAGTCATATAGAAACACCAACTGATGAGCTTTCTGAAAGTGCAGGTTGTGTGTTCTCTCTGTGTTTATTCAATGTTTTGTCCGAATTGTCTCTTAGAGAAAGTTTCACTGTACCCAGTCATGTGACAGAAGGTTGCAGTCCTGCCAGTTATCACATCCTGAATCCAGCTACTGTGGATTATAAAAAAGGTAAATTATCAGGACATTCTGGGATTAGCAAAACTGCAATGTTTCCTGAATAGCATTCACAGTTCACAGGCCTATTTTACATATTGCCTGAAACAATTAGTAACAATATTGATTATCCATTATTATTCAAGTGATCACCAAACCATCTGGTTGAATGTATAATGATGAGTTATTGTTGAATGTTGTGTAATGAAAGCGACGCTTGATTTTTTTGTCCATTCGCTAATTATGGGAACAACATATTTAGGTTAAAGGGAGGGAGGGAGCTCAAAAAGAATTGATCTCGGCTGATCTGTTTTTAAAGGTGCCAGCTCAAAAAATGCCATTCTGACCCTGGAACAAATACTGAGGGCAGGATTATAGACACTGTAGTTAAGCTTAACCACTTAAGGACCGCCGCATGTACATTTACGTCGGCAGAATGGCACCGACAGGCACATCAACGTATATATACGTTGGTGCCTTGGGGGGGATCGGGGGTCCGATCGGACCCCCCCCCCCGTACATGCGGCGGTCCGCGCGGCTGCAGGAGCGATCCGACAAGTGGGGGCGGCTATCCGTTTTCATCCACCCCCTCCGGATCGCTCCCAGCCAATGCGCGCCGACCGCCCCGCCCTGTCACTTCCTCCTCCTGTGTAAACACAGGAAGGAGGAAGCGACGTGATCTCTCCCTCTGCGTTTGTTTCAAGCGCCGCTGAGGAGAGATCACAACACACCAAGTAAGTCTGCACCAACAGCACACTTACACACAGACACAAACACATTTTAACCCCCGCGATCGCCCCCCCCCCTCCCCCCTGTCACAGTGTCACTGAATGCAGTAAATCATACATGTAATGATTCTGTATTTAGTGTCAGTGTCAGTGACAGACAGTGTGACAGTCAGTCAGTGTTAGTGTCAGGGTACGCCCCCCACCCCCCCCCCAATAAAGTTTTAAACCCCTTGATCACTGCCCTAGTTAACCCTTTCACTCCTATTGCCAGCGTCACTAAGCGATCATTTTTCTGATCGCTGTATTAGTGTCGCTGTTCCCGCTAGGTAGCTAATTTTTTTTTAATGCGATTTTTTTTTTTACTAAAGACATGTGGCTAAATAAATTTTGGCCTAAATGTTTGACTAAAATTTAGTTTATTGTTTTTTTATTATAACAAAAAGTAAAAAATATTGATTTTTTTTCAAAAATGTCGCTCTATTTTTGTATATAGCGCAAAAAATAAAAATCGCAGAGGCGATCAAATACCACCAAAGAAAGCTCTATTTGTGGGAAAAAAAGGACCGCGAATTTTGTTTGGGAGCCACGTCGCACGACGCACCTTGACCGCGCAAAATGTCTGTTAAAGCGACGCAGTGCCGAATCGCAAAAACCCCTTGGGTCATTTGCCAGCGTATTGGTCCGGGTCTTAAGTGGTTAAAGACAGTTGGGACTTTGAATGAAACATGCACCTAAAAGGGTGATAATGGACAATGGGTGTCTGACCAGTAAAGTGCATATAAAAGCTGTACTAGCTGAATCTCTATACTCAGCACACAGGATAGTAATACATGGTAATATTTATTTCATCTATATACATGTAGTACAGATAGCATAAAAGCATTACAGTACTTGGTAGTAGTATACAAACGGTCAGGCAGTTTAATCCATACATCACATAGTAGCCATATACATATCATGATTGTTACAGCATAATACATTATGGGTTAGTAGAATTGATCCCATATAATACATGGTATTAGCATCGGAGTAGCTCGACGCGTTTCGTGCGACTTTGCACTCATCAGGAGCTGATGCTAGTATGTATCTGAAATTAAAAATAGATTGTTGGTACAGGGTCTAAAATAAACTGGAGGGTTTGGACTGCAATAGGCAAAAATGGAAAGCCATAATAGTAAGTGAGTCATGAAACTACCTTATCCTCCGGGCTGACACAGAGTCCATATGGGTGCCAGAATGTAGCGGGGACTAACAACCTCTCGGGGCATGTACCAAATGAGGGGAGTATAAATACTCTAATTAATGGGGAGTGACCACCAACGTCACGCAGGCCAGAAGAGGGGGAGGGGGCGCGAGCCCAGCACCATCATCTGAGCAGAAGTGTCCGCTCTGTAATGGTAGCTAACTCCCCTAACAGGACCCAGCTGTATACGCACAACGTCTGTGTCAGAGTCAGCGAGTGACGTCACACACACGACGCTGGGAGCGTGGCGTCGATGCGCAGCGTGACATCCGCCCCGTCCCCCAGCATCCGAATATGAATATAGACTATGATAACTAGGTGGGGGTAGACCATCTCTAGATACAATAGAAAAACATTCTACTACCGCATAAGGTATTATGCTGTAACAATCATGATATGTATATGGCTACTATGTGATGTATGGATTAAACTGCCTGACCGTTTGTATACTACTACCAAGTACTGTAATGCTTTTATGCTATCTGTACTACATGTATATAGATGAAATAAATATTACCATGTATTACTGTCCTGTGTGCTGAGTATAGAGATTCAGCTAGTACAGCTTTTATATGCACTTTACTGGTCAGACACCCATTGTCCATTATCACCCTTTTAGGTGCATGTTTCATTCAAAGTCCCAACTGTCTTTAAGCTTAACTGCCATACAGGGATGGAGGCATTGGACCTACATGTCCCATGCCTCATATAAAGTCCCAACCCTCCCATTCCCCCTGTTTTCCCCCCTTATAGACACTGTACACTCTACTGCCTATTGTGGAGTCACCAGTATGGTATTTGTAAATTGAAATCATATCCTCTCTTAAGCGTCTCTTCTCCAGGGAGAGAATACATTCAGTGCTTACAACCATTCCCCATAACTAATATCCTCCAGCATCTTTATTAGCTTTCTTGCCCTTCTTTGTACTTCTTCCATTTCCAGTACATCCTTCCTGAGGACTGGTGCACAGAACTGGACAGCATACTCTAGGTGCGGTCAGGCCAATATTCTGTTTGCTTTGTTAGCAGCAGCTTGGCATTGAATACCATTACTGAGCCTATTATCTACTAGGACCCCCAGGTCCTTTTCCATCTTGTCCAAATCTTCCCAGGTGGAGCCTCACATCATCCTTTGCTCTTATTTAATCCTATGGAGAGTTCTGGAGCAGGTGCTCATACTCCTGGCTAACTTACATTTTTGCAGAGGAGAATGTGGGGGTTGTTAGACCATGGTTGGCACCTCTTTACTGGCATTGAGGAGCTGATATTGCCTATTCAGTTCCTAGTTTTCTTTCAGTCTCCAGGGAGATTTTTCCTATGCCAATAAGGAATTTACATTGAAATGCTGCGCTGCAACCACCATTGCTGTATTTGGCGTGCAGTTGAGGCACAGTGTCACCTCTCATACTCAACATGCTGAGTTATAATAGCTGCACCATGAAGCAAAACATTGTGGACATGGCAATGTGAACTCACCTTTCCTGCTGCCAGCAGGGGAGTGGTGAGAAAGCTGTAAAAACTCAGACCAAATGCCTGCTTTCATTGTCCCTCTACCGCAGCGGTCAAGTCCTGGGGAAAAAAGTGTGGGAACTCCCACCCAAGACCCACTCCCCCACCAAAAAAAAAAAAAAATGATACGCTAATATGCATAATTACTAAACCACATCTTTTATTTTTCCGATCCACTGTACCTTAGTAATCCTTTATGTTACTGGCCGCTTCCTGTATATGTATTCATCGGGTAGTGTACAGGTATTCCGTCACTTCCTTGATGCCGCAATGTCTCCTGGGAGATTGTCATTGCTCCCAGGAGACATTATGTAGGTCTGCCGCGAGTTATCACAGGATTTAGAAAGAACTAAAATCGAGGAAACGGCCAGTAACATAAGGGATTACTAAGGTTCGCCTGCCTCTGACAGTGACTCGAGCTGGGCATCGCCGCTTAGTAAAGGATTGGCTCGGGTGGCTCGGCTGCTCTAGTCCTGCAAAGGGAACTGAGTTCCTGCTGTGAAAAAAGTGCAGGAACTCCATTCCCACGTCTTCCCGCAGGACTTGAGCCCTGCCCTACCGCCTGTGTGAACTAAGCTAGTCTTTAAAATCAAGTAAATGGAAATTTAAAACTGAAGTGAGTTAGGCCCAGTTTTAGTTATACTTTTAGAGGTTTGGTTATTTTCAGGTTCAGTGATTAGCTTGAAGATATTTGGTTGATTGGCAAATTCATTTCCATTTATGGAATTGAAAAAAGGCCTATTTTGGTGTGAAAATTATCCCCCACCCTACCTTTTGGTTCTGATCATGTGACTGGTTGACAGAGAGAACCATATATAGTTAAGAAAATGCTTAAAAGGTTATTGCTAAAACATTTTTTAAAGGATATCGAACACTCAAAACCAACATTTAATTAATTTCAGCTTACCAGTTCTTAGATGGTAGATGCATTAATTAAAAATGATCAGGCTAGGAACACTTTCAGCAGATACAGAAAGTATCACAATATAAATGAGCTATTATCAAGTGAAATGTATCAAGGGAAGAACTCGAGTGGTCTACCTTTCACCAATTGGATTTAAAAATATAAATATACGGCTAAGTGTTCCAGAGTGTGGTTTTCCTTTTTTGTCATGTTGCTATGCAAGTTGATGTTGACAATAATGAACCAAAAACACAAACAATGTTATCTTCCTTCTGTTAGCTACAAATCTCCTCACTCTTTGGAGTTGAAAAGAAGAAGATATGTTCTAAGAAGAAGATATGTTCTAAGAAAGTCCAGATTAAATGACAACATGACTCATTTTATACAGTAGATACTATAGAAAATACAAAATAGTGCAGCTCTAAAAATAAAAAAACATAATTCTAAAATCTCATATGGGTAATATCTAACAGTTCTAAGACATATAGACAGTCCCAGTTTGTATAGTTTAGAAGCCAGGGGTGACGTAGGAGGAGGCACCAACAAACAAAAATAAAATCCTCAGTAGTAATCAGGGTGCTCGAATATGTTGCAATTATTGTGCATCCTTATCTACGCTTTCACCACAGTAAGTAAAGACCGCTCACCTCACTCTGGGAACCTCTGAATAAACAGAAAGGTCATACGAGTATTCCCCACAGGGTCAATCAAAAGATGAATCCTGCCTCTAAGCCACTCCAACGATCGAAATCCAGCCTCAAAAATGTAGCAGCAGTATAACCCCCTTATATGCAGTTGGTGGCAATGTAGTTCATGCTTAATTAATATAACATATATAGTGCTCTTTGCTTCTACCAATAAGCAGATGGCCACTGAAAAAAAATAATTAAAAGTCAGCAGCTACAAATACTGCAGCTGCTGACTTTTAATATTGGCACACTTACCTGTCCTGGAGTCCAGCGCCGTCCGCAGCAGAGGACGAGCGATCGCTTGTCACTCTGCTGCCCCCCCCCCGCCATCCTCAGTGAGGGAACCAGAAAGTGAAGCTCTCCAGCTTCACTGCCCGGTTCCCTACAGCGCATGCGCGAGTCGGGCTGCACCTGCTGACTGGCTTCCGCTGTGCTCTGGGAGCCAAGCATATCGACTTCCTCAGCGAATAACAGTAAATCTGTCGCCACTCATAGATGAACACATTAGACCATTTGTCCTCACGATACCTTCTTCTGGCTGCGACACCATTCATTTATTGCAAATTATTGAAGGTGTATAAGTGGCCAAAGAGTGCATCCTTGTGACTATCGATGTAGAAGCTCTCTACAGTTCGATCCCACATTCTAAAGGACTGGTATGCATCTAAAGGGTGCTCTCCCAAATTAGCCATCATAAGGAAACATGTAATGACTTTATACTCTTGTCTTTGGAATATATATTGAAACATAATGTTTTTTTCTTCGATGGACGATTTTTCCTCCAGGTACATGGCGTAGCCAGGGGCACCTGCTGTGCCCCTGGCTACGCCAATCTGTACCTGGGGGAATGGGAACACACTATTTTTGGTGACAAAGATCTCTCTATGTACCTGTGCCACATCATTATGTGACACAGGTACATAGATGACATCTTCGTCATCTGGGATGGATCTCAACAACTGTTGGATGACTGTTTGGTAGCTTTAAATAGAAACAAATTTAATTTAAAATTCACCATGCTTTCAGATATGTCTATGGTTACTTTTCTGGATGTTAAAATATTCAAGGACTGTATGAACATGCTTTCCTGCAAATGATTTAGGAATCCTACGGCAGGAAATACTATCCTATATTCATCCAGCTTCCACCCCAGACCACTTATCGAAATCAGTTTCGTTTGGACAATATTTGCGGATTAAACACAACTGTTCTAGCGATGCAGATTTCAAGCGTGAAGCGAATAATCTCAAACAATGCCTACTTGAATGAAGAAGGCATTTAACCGTGCAGATACCAACAACAGACATGATCTACTGGCCCATAAGAAAGCCAAACCTTTGGATGGAGGCCATAGAATTATTACCACCTATTCCAATGATCATACCCAAAAATTACAAATTTGTAAGAAGTACTGGCACCTCCTGACTGCAAACCCATGGCTGGACCATTTGTACCTCCTGCAGCAACGTACAGACATGCCACATCCGTGGGTGATCTTCTAGTTAGGAATGGCACCTGCCACTCTTTATGCTTATTACACACATCTTAGCCCTGATTGGTTGGCTACATAGCCCATCTGCTTGCCATGGACGTATATATATATAGCCAGATGAGCAAACATTTGCTGCATGGCCAGAAACCGTCCAGGATCTATAGCAACATAGTTATATCAGGTGAGAGACTAAGCCAATATTCATGTTATATGTTATATTCATGTTCATGTTATATCAGGTGAGAGACTAAGCCAATAAGAAGCATGTATCAGGCACCTTGCCCCTTCTTGTCTTTTCCCATACATATTTTACAATATAAGCTTTTTTTCCAAAGTGCTGGTTAACACACAGCACTACTAGTCCTGTATTTGTTTAGGACCTAGTTGTATATATTATATATATATATATATATATATATATATATATATACTGTATATTATATATATTCCCCCATTGTTTTGCACCAGATCCATGTCCCTCCACTTTTTGATGGGTGATCTCTGAGAGCATTGATGCGTTGCTCAGATGTGGACACATGATCTTCCTTATCCTATACAGCTGCAATGAATATACTCTTCATGCTCCTATATGAAGATCAACCTAGCACCTAGGCGAACACTTTGAAGTTCAACCTAAGTTACCTATATATGCTACATTGTGAGCACTAATACACAATCGGCTGACTTTGAGATCTGAGTTTCTACCTATCAGGATTATTTGTAATGAGGGCACCAAGCTGTAAGTACCAAGGACTGATCAATACATGCACTTTCAATGCTATGCCAAAGTAATTACTGTAAATGCTAAATATGGCTTTGTAACAAAACACTGTCTTATGTCTTTATCTGTTTCTTCAGAAACACAACAGCGTGCTTTTCTTTAACCCTTGAGGAAGGAAGTGCATACGCCTAAAAAACTCTTAGTTTTCCGAAACATGTTGGGATTTTTGGATATCACACCTTTTGATTCGACTTTTTGTTTGTAACTACGGTGCGCTCCAATACATAGCAGCTGTTGACATTTAGCATGTGTTCTATTTCTATGTTTTTTTATGTTTTTTGTATACTTTTGTAAAATTGTGATACCTTTGTACTAAATAAAATTTGCTACATTTTATATACCATGTTTCTTTTTCTTGTGTATCCTGGCCTACTACTTCTATGTCCCCACAATCCCTGGGGCATTCCCTCCAAAAAAAAAAAAAATTGGATGTGACAAAGATAGATGGGATTCCAACCATTCCTGGTTAGTTTCTCTTCTTCTCTTCTAAAATTCCTCAGCGAATAACAGACGGGAGGGCTTTGAGACGTCATTACAGATACCTTTCGGATATTACAAAAAAAATGTTGAGTCGTGTTGTGGTACAAGCTCTATTTCTTAGCACTGGAGTTTCTCAACCTTTCTAGTGCCGTGACCCCTTAATAAAATTTCCCAAATTGTGGGGACCCCTAACAGTAGAATGTTCGTAGCATGAGTTGTCAGCACCTAAGGCCTGACAAGTAATTTGCACCCCTAGTCCACAGACATTAAGGCTCCCCAAGTCCCTTACATGCTTACAGTATTAAAACCCCTTCTGGTACATTTTAGCAGTGCTGGCAGGCAGTTTTGATCAGCCAGCTTAGATGCTCTTGATCAGGAGTCTCCAAACTATGGCCCTCCAGGTGTTCAGGAACTACAATTCCCATCATGCCTAGTCATGTCTACGAATGTCAGAGTTTTACAATGCCTCATGGGAAGTGTAGTTCCACAGCAGCTGGAGGGCCATAGTTTGGAGATCCCTGCTCTTGATCAAGATCATCTGCTGATCTGAGAACTGTAGTGGGGACTTTAAATGGCAACTCTAATCACAGGTAGTGTTACTCACTCTGTCTCCAGCTCTGTGGTGTCTCGCAGCAGTGACACCTATGCCAAAATCAGGAGATTGGGTCTCTTCCAACCCCTCCCACCTCACATTTCTCACCAGTCAGCGGACCTCTAGTCTCTGCCCACAGACTTGCCGTGAACTGAATGGGCGGCCACAGGCTCCAGGGACAGCCCTTCTGGATGGCTGCGAAAAGGCTGAGAGTGCTGCGGGCTTCAGGAACAGCCCAGGATTCGGTGACCCCTGGCAAATTGTCATTTGACCCCTGAGGGGGTCCCGACCCCAGGTTGAGAACCACTCACTGGCTTAGAGGCAGGACTTCATCTTTTGATTGCCCCTGTGGGAAATGCTCAAATTACCTTTCTGTTTATTCAGAGGTCCAAAGAGTGAGGTGAGTGGTGTGTACTTACTTGTCGATGCCTCTTCCTTCGTCACCCTTGGCTTCTAAACTATACAAACTGAGACTGTCTGTATGTCTTAGAACTGTTAGATATTACTCATATGAGATTTTAGAATTACTGTATGTTTTATTATTTTGTATTTTATATCTAATCAAAAAGTGCAATATATTGGCCTTGAGTGTTTAGCTGCTTATGATAGGAGTACTATAATAGCTACTATAGGGTTGATTTACTAAAACTAGAAAGTGCAAAATCTGGTGCAGCTGTGCATGTTAGCCAATCAGTATCTAACTTCAGCTTCTTCAATTAAGCGTTGACAAAAAAAACCTGGAAGCTATTTGGTTTAAATGCAGAGCTGCACCAGATTTTGTACTCTCCAGTTTTAGTAAATCAACCCCAGTGATGTGTAGTAAATGAATGTAACCACCTAGGACCGGTGTATTATTTGAAGAAATTCACAGTGAAAATAAAGGACAAAACTTGAAGATTAAAACAAATGCAGCCACCACATCTAGAGGCTGGTAAACTACAATATGTTACATTTTGTTTCTTGGGGTTAGACACATTTCAATGATCGGTGCCCTTTAAGGTTCCTCACTTTCATTAAAATACATTTATCAGTATCCTAATACAAAACGTTCCAAACCTCCAAATGAAAGCCTTGCATGGATTCGGCAAGTATAATTTTAATATCATAGCATATTGACAAGTAATGATCTGTGTCTAGATAATTCCAGCCGCCACCTTTCTTAACATTATTTACAGATCTTAAGTTTGATTCTTCTATTCCCAGTATTAGACAAGCAGGGTCTATGATCCAAAGAAAAGCTCATTAATCACTTTCTAACACCAGGACAAGGCACTGGAACCAAATATGCTTAACAACACGAAGTGACCAACCTTGAAGAGACAGGATGCTTTCCCAAAAGAGTTGATTGATCGAAACAATTTTTCTATACATACTTAAGTTATTAGCACGCTTTACCTCTGCCACTGTAAATACATGTATGGATCTATTATTTCGTTCCATATCTCAGCTCCAGCCCTCTACAAATAATGCAACTGTCACACAAGGCTTGACAAAGCTTTTTTAAAATGGAGTGGGTTATTTAAAAAAAAAAAGCTGATATTTTTTCTGCTTGTTAAGGATTTTTTGCCCATGAACTTGATTTAAAATTAAAATGTCTCACTCTAATGTTTTATTGGTGATCATAATTATGATAAATTTATGTTCCAATAATCTACTTTATACAGTATTGATCCAAGTGACAGGCACAGATAAGTTTAATCAAATACTTCTTGCTGCTCATTAAATATATCTGCGGAGGGGGTGTTACATACGTGGAAGGTGAGTAATTCTGTCATAAAGCATTTTTCTAGAACTTCGATGCATAGTAAAATTCATCAAGGTATAGAGACAACTGGACTCATAGGGTGCCTCCCCATCATCAATTCCAACCCAGAGAAGGACCAATCTATTAGGACTTTCCTCAGTCTACCTTTTAACTGACAGCAGCTAATGAATGGATGTTATATTGGCAAGAGCTTAAACAAGTGAAAAATGAAAAATGTGCTCAATTAATCAATGACTGGCAGAGAATCATTACCAATATCTAACAGGATGCCCATCAATGCAGTAAAAGGTCCCATTCAAAATAAGCAAACATTTTATAAAGACAAATATAGCAATGTAGATGAATGGCAAACACACAGTTTGAAGGGAGCCTGTCATCGTGTGTTTACACAAAAAGCTGTTCATGAATTAGAGAAAACCTCTGGGTACATATAAAATAGACAAACTAATGCAACTCTGCATGTATTAACACATTCTTAAAGGTATTTTTATTGCAAACAGTGTAAGCATCCAAATGTGACTTGTATCAGTCCCTATACAGTAGTGTTTACATTGGAAAAATATTGAACAGCAGCCTTGGTTTGCAGCATTACAAACAAATGGCAACCATCCCAACCTATAACTGGCCTTTGCAGCAAGGAGAACATTGGGCAACGCATGTCAAAAAAACAAAAAACAAAAATTCCCAGCTCACACACCAGCCAGCCTTCAACAATCCAAATTGACCCTGTTTAACAGTTCATGTTAAAAACAAGTGGTTTGATTTGCACACATTTGCAAATATATGCGTAAGCTGCAGTAACCACATCACAGTACCCCAGTATTATCTGCAGTCCTAATTCTATCATTTTGAGAGTCTGCTGAGTTTAAGCACATACATAGTGCATAATAGATAGATTAAAGTGTTACTAAACCCAGTAATATGAAATATGAAAATAGTTCCTCTGCCCCCCCCCCCCCCCAACACACACACACACACACCCCACAGTGCCCTCGGCATATAAATCTTCTTTTTACATTAAAGTGGATGTAAACCCACTCTCATTCTTTCTAAACTACTGCCATGGTGCTGATCTGTAAGGATATAGATGCCTCCTGCATGTATCCTTATCTGTCAAACATTTCCCCTCTGTCTGTTATAAGAACTGAAAAACTGCAGATTCTGTGGTTGGGTCTGTTGTCTGGAGCTCTGTGGGTGAAGTCGTGATGTCAGTAGACTCCCGGCCCACCTCTACACTCCCCTTGTCAACATGCATTTTTTCCTGTGTATTCCTTACACTAAATTATCACTAACATCCAGTCAAAATCCAGAAAAGTTACCACATGACTTCAGAAAAGGAGTGGGGGTGGGAATTAAAAAATAATGCCTGTCTCCAGGCTAGTGCATGGGATATGTAAATAACTTGTCACTCACAGCAAGGGGGCGGAACGGACTAAGGTTTTTCTCTGTAAGTCCGTTTTATTTCACTGAACAATAAAAGAGGATTGCTCAGAGCTGGATTAACTCTGTGTGGCAAGACTGGGCACAGATGATAGGAAATCATATACTGTACATTGTGACATTAAAAAAATAATAATTTGAGTTTACATCCACTTTAAAATACTGTCACTATATACCTTTTTACTAAACTCTATACCATGGTCACATCATAAACTGCATAGTTTGTTCAGTGCTGAGAGTTAAGGTAGAAGGAGATTTCCTCTACAGCCTGTATACACGCCCACATGTGTGATGTCAATTTCATATGACCTGAACAGTTCAACTGATACAGGAAATGTTCTCTCCAGCAATAGAGACTAAACTGAGCATGTGCAGGACGACTACCCTCACTGTATTATCTGGCCCTGCCGAAATAGACAGTGCAGGAGGTAAGGATCTGTCCATATAGTGTCAAAGAGCCTTTTTACACAATGCAGAGGATTAACCCCTTAAGTTCCACAGTGAGTATAACAAGCATGCTATTCTGCATATACAGACAGATTTTACTGTTGTGGGTTTAGTAACACTTTAAGGGCAGGAATGCCTGGAGGGAGCCAATCCCTCTATATGGACGTACTGAACACCCAGCAATAGCACAATGGCAGAAAAGGTATCCAGTGTGTCCCCTCACCAATCTACCAACTGTATAAACAAATAGTAACCATCCCAACTTATAGCTGGCCTTTGTAGCAAGGAGAGCATGTCAAAAGGGCAACGCATGTCAAAGAACAACAGACAAAATTTCCCAGCTCACTTACCAGCCAGCCTGCAACAAACCGAATTAACCCTGTCTAACAGTTCATGTTAAAAAAAAGGGGTTTCGTTGGCACACATTTGCAAATATATGCTTAAGCTGCAGCGGCCATGTCACGGTACCCCAGGTATGCCTCAGAGACAAGGAATTTTAATAAAGGATGAAGTTCTACAAAGAAGGCATATACAGTAAGATACAAAAATACTGATACATTCTTTACTGTTTTTGCAGCCTGATTGCATTAAAGTAATACAAATGTAAGGATTAATTCGGGATTTTCCTAGCTAATATGACGGAAAATCTGGGTTATATGAAGACAGGAGGCGAGTATCTTGCATTAAATCTTTCTTTTAATGCCCATAGCAGAAAACAGAACATTAAACTTTTGATAACAGAAAAAACTTTATAGAACTACAATTCCCAGCAGCCCCGGGGTCCCCTCCCCCTGGGTCATAGTCTCTATATATGGGGCTGTCTGGGTCTCCTCCTCCTCTTTCTTTGTGCGATCCTGGAACGACAAGTAACCTAGGTGTTGTGGACCTCGAATAAGGTGATCGTGGAGTCCTCCTCTGAACCTGGAATTCGGGCCAACTGGGCCATTTCCAACTTGGTCAAGGACGCTTTCTAATCGATCAGAACCGTGTTCAACTGGGACAAAACAGAATAACCGTCATTCGGGAACTCCAGAATGTTTCATTACCGTCCGTGTAGGCGTAGATTCCACCCTTCAGTAACCTGAAACGAGAAACACATCGTGATAGGGGTGGGTAGGGTGGGAAGATACTCGCCTCCTGTCTTCATATAACCCAGATTTTCCGTCATATTAGCTAGGAAAATCCCGAATTATATTTCAGACAGGAGGCTTCATATCTTGCAAGTTTAAAGCTAGCATACATTGTACAATACATGCAAGTACATAACCTTAAAGTATCGAAGTAGAAACATGGCTTTGTGGCCGGAAATAATATTGTCGAAAAATCGTTTCCGACGACCAGTCTGCCGCCAGTAAGAGGTCCGAGAGAGACCCACCTGACGTCACCACTTTAGTAGCCATGGCCCCTCTTGAAGAGTGGGCACCAAAGAGTGAGACGTCGATCCCGGCCATTTTCATGGCCATTCTCACCCACCTGGCCAATGAAGCCGAGGACACTGGGAGGTGAGGTTTCACATATGAAATCAATAGTTGGGTATGAGCGACTGACCGTAGTGTTGCGGTCCGAGATTCGTATTGTTGTAAGCATCGAACCACACATATGTGTGGATGATCAGGAAAAAATGGGTAAAACACTGAGTGAATTCCCGTTTTCGTCCGACGAACCACGGAAAACCGCACTCCTTCCGGCGAGAATTGACGTCGGGAGATATCAAGTGCCTTAACATCCGAGACCCTTTTGATGGAAACCAGGCATAAAAGAGTAGAGAGTTTGATAGAAAGATTCTTCAAAGGGAGGGTGTCATTGTCCTCCCAGGTGGCGAAGAGTTCCAAAACCCGAGCGACATCCCACGTAGATTGGTATCTAGGACGAGGGGGGCGTTTGAACTTTACCCCCTCGAAGGAGCCTACATACCAAAGGGTGCCTACCTACGGGTAACGTATCCACTGGGCAGTGATAAGCCGAGATGGCAGACCTATAGACATTCAATGAACTATAAGATTTACCAGCCTCATAAGAGTCTGCTAGATAGTTCACTACAGCTGATACAGGTGCATGAACGGCATCAATTTGCCGTTGATCACACCAACGAACCCACAGAGTCCAGGCAGATCGGTACGCCGATCTAGTCCCTGGGGCCCAGGCCAGGGCGAGGAGGTCTCTAGCCGATTGTGAAATAGTGTTATCGGGGCACTCGATCCAGAGACTAACCATGCTAACAGAGGGAGTTTGCCATTCAGAATCAGGGGGTGGTAACCCTTGGTTGTGTCTGACAGAAGATGAAGGGAGAAGGGGAGTAATCGGGGGTAGTCGATCGACATTCCCATGAGAAGGGGAAACCATGGTTGTGTCGGCCACCAGGGGGTGATCAACACCACCGTCGCCTTCTGACTTGTCACCTGAAGAAGGGTTCTGGTGATCATATTGAACGGAGGGAACGCATAGTGCGTTCCCCGCGCCCAAACCTGTCGGAACGCGTCGACTGCTGACGCCTCCGGGTCCGGCCTCCAGCTGTAAAAGTGGGGTAGTTGCCTGTTGAGGCGCGAGGCGAAGAGGTCTGTATGAAAGGGACCCCACAGAGTTTGAAGGGCAAGGAAGACCGTACGATCCAGCGTCCAGTCGCTGGAGTCCGTAAGGTAGCGAGAGTTCCAATCTGCAACTACGTTGGATATCCCGGGTAGGTATTCCGCTATTGGGGTAGTATGTATTGAGAGACAAAATTGCCAAAAGTCGGACGCTATGTCCGCCAGCACCTTGGATTTCGTGCCCCCTAAGCGGTTGATATACTGCACCGCCGCCACGTTGTCCATGCGTAAAAGCACGCATCTGTTGGAAGTGAGAGGGAGAAAACTCTTGATGGCAAAATATGCTGCCAGAAGTTCTAGGGCATTGATATGGAGGAGAGATTCCTCCTCGGACCATTTCCCTCCTGTGGTGAGTTGTCCACATCGGGCACCCCAGCCTCGGCGGCTCGCATCGGATTCTATGATCACATCGGGGTAGGAATTGAATATCGTTCTGCCGTTCCATGCCACGGCGTGGCGAAGCCACCACAGTAATTCCTCTATTGCCTCTGGGTCCAACGGAACTTCGTCCGCGTAACGTAACCCTTGGCGTAAGTGGAGTGTTTTGAGTCTTTGTAGAGCCCGGTAGTGTAAGGGGGCTGGAAATATTGCTTGGATGGAGGCCGACAAAAGGCCTACTATGCGAGCAATCACACGAAGGGATACTAGACCTTTGCGTAGCGTGGCTCTGATTTCCTTGCGAATCAGAGCCAGTTTTGATTTCGGTAATAGAAGCATAGCCTGTTTGGTGTCTACTAGAAACCCCAGGAATTCCATCTCTTGAGAGGGAACCAGGACGGATTTCTTGTAGTTGATGAGGAAACCAAGGTCCATTAGCAGAGAGACCGCCCATTGGCTGTGTAACAAGGCTTGTGTTCTGGAGTGTGCCAGAATAAGGAGATCGTCCAAATAGATAATTAGGCGTACACCTCTGCTCCTCAAAGCAGCTATTACTGGTTTGAGTAGTTTGGTGAAGCACCAGGGGGCTGATGACAATCCGAATGGGAGGCAGGTGAACTGCCACATTCGGTTTTTTCCACTGAAATCTTAGGAAAGATTGAGATTCGTGGTGCATAGGGACAGTAAGATATGCGTCTTTTAAGTCTATCTTGACTAGCCAGTCTTTCGGCCAGAGGAGATCGCGCAACAGATGGATACCTTCCATTTTGAAATGACGGTAAGCCACGTGCTGGTTGAGCTCTCTCAGATTTATGACAGGGCGGTAGCCGCCGTCTTTCTTCTTTACCAGAAAGATGTTGCTGATAAAGCCGGGTGAAAAGGGATCTACTTCCTGAATCGCCCCTTTGGACAGAAGCTCCTTGAGCTCTTCGTCTATCAGGTCCACGTTTTGCTGGGAAAAACGGATTGGGTGGGGTATCACATTGAGGGTCGGGAGAGACAACAACTCTATCTGATAGCCCGTCACCGTATTGAGGATCCATGCATCTGCCGAAATCGTGGACCAGACGTGGGAAAAATACATTAGCCTGCCCCCCACCAGTGTATGTGGAACTGAGTGTGGGAGTGTACTCACCGGTCGGTGGTCTAGATCTGGGAAATCCACGTCCTCCGCGTCCTCTCCAGGGGCGTCCACGGGGAGGAAAGAAGGGAGCTGGGTGGGCCATGGGCATGGCATACGTTTGTGGAGCAGGAGTGAACTGCTGGCTTGGCGGTCTTGAATAGGGCCTGTACGGGGAAGTGCGGCCGGTAGATCGCCCTCTGTTTCTACCGGCCTTTCCAAAAACCTTGCCAGGTTGTGATTTTCTAAACGAGGTCTGTGCCTTATCCAGGCTTGAGAAAAGGCTGACAAATTTGTTTATGTTTTTTAATAAATCGTCCCCGAACAGGAGACCCTCGGCAGAGGGTCCTGGTTCATTCTCCGCTAGATGGCTGAGTTGGGGGTCCAATTTTATCAAGATGGAGCGTCGACGCTCCTCTGAGCAAGTCGTGTTTGCGGTACCCAGCAAACATATCGCACGTTGGGCCCAGCCCCTAAGTTGTGACAGGTCTATCGGTTGGGCTGATGAAGCCGATAGCTCCGCCAAATTCAACATTTTTGTAAGCGGACCAAGAATGTCTAGTATACGGTCCTGAATGGTTTTAAAAGACCTTTCACTACCCTTTTTTGGGTATTTCCCGGACCTCGTAAGATATTTGAGGAGCACCGGGTCTATTTCAGGGGTGATTGCAACCTTATTTGCCACGTATGGTCTGGGGCATTCTGCACGTAACTTGTTACGGTTCACCCTGTCTAAGGACCGTCTCGTCCAAAGCTCAAGATATTGGGCCACATGGGGTAACGGGGCCCAATCCCCCGAGCGAGGATGTGAAATTTCGTCGGGATTAAACAGAGCCTGGCCCTGTGAGTCCAGGATGGCCGTATGTGGCACTTCAGTGCTGGCGTCATGGTAGTCCGCCGTGAACCCCGCATCGTCCTCGCCATCCATGTCTGAATCAGATGCCGCGGCTCTGTCAGACACGTCGGACTCTTCATCAGATGTTTCAAATGAGTCCGGTTTAATCCGTCTGGCGGATTTCTGCCCATTTTTATTCTCCTTGGGGCTCAAGGGTCGAGTTTGAATAGGTACATGCGGGGTGTGGCAGACCGGTTCGGATTCTGCCTGAGGCATATTATAAACTTCCCCTGCCGGGGAGTCAAAGTGCACTGTTAGGTGCTTTCGTTTTTGGGATGCTTTACCCCCCATTGGGGCGTGTCCCGAGGTGGATGGCATTGGCATTTGTTTCACTGCATTGGCAGCCAAGGCTGCTTGAATGGATTTTGTAATTAGATCTTGTATCTGGGCTGTGGATAGTAGATGGGAGGCATCTAAATCCACCACCTCATTGGGGAGCCCCGAGCCATTATTGTCAGTTGCCATCTGAATCAATAGAAGTATCTCTCTAACAAAGTAGTAAAACGATTCTAAGATTGTCAGGGATAAATCACTGACAATCAACGTTTGGGGTAAAATAATTTCTTTGCAGGACACTGTGTGGCACCTATGTCCGACAGTGTGTGTGGTCAAGTTAAGGGTGAGATACCTGAGGGAGAATAAGAGCTATAGCAGAACGTCTCAGCCAGCAGTCACAGCTCCTGTACCTTCAGGAAGTCAGTGGAAGAAGGAGGAAACGCCAGCTGAGGTCCCCAGCCGTAATCTCGCGAGATTACGGCCGGGAGAGTTCCAATAGGATGCCTGAGAGCTAGGGCTGTGATGACTGGAGTGTGTCACACAGCCGCGCCCCCTTTCTCTTGCCAAAAGCCCGCGAATCGCGGCGCTGCCGTGCGGGGGGAAGGGGGGAGGAAGGGGGGGAATCAGCAATGAGGGAAAAATGGCGATAACTGGATGTGAGTGCTGAGGTACTCACAGGTGTAGTAAGAAAACGGACTGGAATAGCGGGTTGCCGCAGTATTCCAGACACAATACAATTGAATACTAATACTATAAAACAGTGATAGTTACAGTATTAAACAATAAATTCTGGTAATAAAATTAATGCAATACTTATCTTCAGCCATGAGCAGAAAGAAAGAGGAGGAGGAGACCCAGACAGCCCCATATATAGAGACTATGACCCAGGGGGAGGGGACCCCGGGGCTGCTGGGAATTGTAGTTCTATAAAGTTTTTTCTGTTATCAAAAGTTTAATGTTCTGTTTTCTGCTATGGGCATTAAAAGAAAGATTTAATGCAAGATATGAAGCCTCCTGTCTGAAATATAATTACATTTGGAAGGAAAACTGTACTAAGAGAATATGGGGGCTACTTTCACTCAGATAAATGCTAGTTCCCTGGCTGTCCTGGTGATCTAATGCCTTTTTACATTTTAAGTATGCAGATCAAGATTTCTGTCTCAATTTTACTTGGATTGCTTAATTACTTTTATATTATCAAGTCAATGATATCTGTGTATTTAGAGGTTTAAATCCAGGTAAATGACAGCCAGAAAATTAGTATGTTAAACAGTAATCAGCAACAGCAGGCTCCATATTTCTCTTATTACAGGTTTCTTTACCATTCTCTGTGTAGCGTAATCCTTTCTGTTGTCTACTATTTTAGACAAAATAATGCACCATTATAGTATAGGACTAAAAAATTCTAAGTAGAAAATAATAATACTAACCGTATCCTAAAACTCTTCAGGGTTTTTGTATGTATTTATAATGCCGCGTACACACGATCGGAATTTCCGACAACAAATGTTCAATTTGAAGCATGCTTGGATTTATTGAACATCATTATTCATGGCTTGTGTTGTACGTGACTGCGTTCTTGACGTTCGGAATTTCCGACAACATTTGTGTGACCGTGTGTATGCAACCGTCGGAAAAAAATCTGTGTTTTTGTTGTCGGAATGTTCGATCGTGTGTACTCGGCATAAGAGTTTTTCGTGACGTGGCCTTTTGAAACAAACTTCTATATGTTGTCTGTTAGATGTTAAATACACGCTACCCAGCTAAACAGCTAAATCATTTAGAAATATCCCTTCCTCTCTAATAGCAAGGACCAGACCATCTTGTTCAGTCAATTATACACAGGTTGCCAACAAGCATGCACACAGCCCTGGTCCTTCTTATAAGAATACGTGTCACGGATTCACATTTTCTTAAATCTTTATTTGTGAGAAACTTTTTTACAAATTATTTCAAAAAATTAAAACAGTACTTTTTAACCACTTGCCAACCACCGCATGTACATATACATCAGCAGAATGGCATGGCTGCGCAAAGCAACGTACCTGTACGTTACTTTGAATTTGCCACTGCGTCGGCGCACGCGTGCCCTTGCCGCACGCTCCGTGAGCATGCCGGCGGGTCCCGCAGACTCGATGTCTGCAGGGTGCCACCCTGATCATCTGACAGAGAGGCAGATTGGGAAGATGCTTATGTAAACAAGGCATTTCGCTCTTCCGCTTTGTGACAGGACAGAGATTCACTGCTCCCTGTGATCGGGAGCAGTGATCATTGTCATGTCATTGGTAGCCCATCTCCCCCACAGTTAGTATCACTCCCTAGGCCACACTTAATCTCTTTATCACCCCCTAGTGTTTAACCTCTTCCCTGCCAGTGTAATTTACACAGTAAAGAAGGGCCTGGATTCTTTCCTAAATACACATAATATAACTGAGTACTAAGTTCTGTAGGTAAAGTTGATCCAGGGTAAATCCGATTGCCTCTCGGGGGATCAGGAAGGAATTTTTTCCCCTCCGGTAGCAAATTGGATCATGCTCTGCTGGGGTTTTTTGCCTTCCTCTGGATCAACTGTGGGTATGGATTTGGGTGTATGGGATGTACTGTGTTTTATTTTGTTTGTTTATTTTTTTTTTATGGTTGAACTGGATGGACTTGTGTCTTTTTTCAACCTGACTAACTATGTAACAGTAATTGGTGCATTTTTTATAGCACTGATTGCTGTATTAATTACAATGGTCGCAAAATAGTGTAAAAAGTGTCCGATGTGTCCGCCATAATGTCACAGTGCCAATAAAAATCGCAGATCGCTGCCATTACTAGTAAAAAAAAATTAATAATAATAAAAATGCCATAAATCTATCCCCTAGTGTGTAGACGCTGTAACTTTTGCGCAAACCAATCAATATATGCTTATATTACCAAAAATATGTAGAAGAATACATGTCGGCCCAAACTGAGGAAAAAATATGTTTTTTTGAAAGAAAATGTGGGATATTTATTATAGCAAAAAGTAAAAGAGCCGCGATGGCGGTATAGCACCACTAAAAATAGCGGCGCTATACCGCTGGATTTGCCGTAGAAATCGCCCGCTAGCGGTGTGGTATTAACCCCCGCTAGCGGTCGATACAGGGTTAATACAGCCCGCAATGCGCCTCTGCAGAGGCACATTGCAGGCGGTAATGCCGCCATTTCCCATTGTTTACTGCTGGCAGGAGATTTTTTTCTCTCCCCGCCAGCGCATCGCCTCAGTTTAAAAGCCCTCGGCTTTCCCATTGAGGATGCAGTGCAGGAGTTTTTTAGGCGGTATTACCGCAATTTTAATAGCGCTGTACCGCCTGAAAAGCTCCTCAGTGTGAAAGGGGTCTTAATGTACCCCATACTTATATACATGGGGCGGGATCAGAATCCAATAACCCACCACCCGTAGACTCCCACAACAACCAATCCAGGGTTCTGGGAAATGGACCCTTGTCCCCCCTTCATATTAAGGGTATGTGGCCTGGGATGGTTCGCTCACCCCCCCCCCCTTCTCTGGCCTGCTGGACTGCATGCTCAGATAAGGGTCTGGTATGGAAGGTAAGGGTCTGGTAGGGTAAAGGAAGCTATTTAGCAAAAAAAGTTGCACGCATTTGTCAGTTAAAGCGACACAGTGCCAAATTGTAAAATGTGCTCTGGTCAGGAAGGGGATAAAATATTCTGGGGCTGAAGTTAAACATAAAATAATAATAATAATAATAATAATAATAATAATTAAAACTATTATCATTTCCCTTTAAAATGTTGCTTCTCTAAGTCTCAGGTTATGTTGTCTTTCTGTAAATTCAGGCCCGATTGAGCACCGAACTAAAATCACAGGCAAAAAAAATAAAAATAAAATAAAATAAGCGTTGTCTATCTTGCCAGCTTCTGTTACATTTGAGTCTATAACGGATGGATCGATTCCAAATCTAGCAATTACGACAGAGGCTGGTCAGCCAGACTGCTATTTTTAATCAGGGCCAGTGCTGGGATAAAAGGGTTAACGTGGATCCAGAATAAAGGCAGTGGGGTTCAATGCACAATCACCAGCTGCAGGGCCTTGTTTATAACAAGCAAATAACTTCTTCCTTAGCCTGGGCTTGATAAATGGAGAGCTGGCTGCAGAAGGATGGATTTGTAAGAGAAGGATTTTTTTTTTTCCAGTTTACCAGGTGTACTGCTGGCTCAGCCCAAGGATTTACAGTCAGGGTGGATGATTACTGGCTGGCATCTGACCACCTGGCAGGGGCATCGAGCTAGCACTTCTAAAATAAAACCATCTACAGACTGGAGGAGGTTGTCAGTGTATTTCAGTAGTGCTTAGAATTCCTTTTTAGAAACTTGCTGCCAAATGAAAGACATGTAGTAACCATTAATTAGTTGACAAGGCTTCCCAGCTTAAGATATTTAAAGTCACATAAATCTCTGCTATGAATAAAAGAAAAGGGTCATTTTTATTCTTGATTTCAAAGGATAGCTTATATTAAACTCCACAGACCACTTGAAATGGGCATAAGGAGAGTTTAAAGAAGAAAAAGGTAAATTATTAAAAAAAATGTAAAACTATGTAACCACATTTTCCAAGCTTGATGACGAGTGCCCTCTTCATCAAATCTCGCATGAAGAGGGCATTGCCCTTGAAACGCGTAAGCTACACTATTGAAGATGGCCATTGATCTGGACTGGACTTGTTTTTTGATTGCTGTTGTTCACTTTTGTGAGCATATTGGTGTTTAACCACTTGTCCTCGGGTGGATGTCATATGACGTCCTCGACTTTGTGCGGTGATATCTGAATGATGCCTGCAGCTACATCACAGATATCACCGTGCCATCGGGGGCCCAGAGAACGAATCGGCCAGTGACGGTTCACGACGATGGCGTTGACTGGTGACCAGATGGTCACCAGTCATCTCTATGACCGTCGGAGGCCCGGACGTCGGAAGTAAACAAAGCCACAATCGTGGCTGTCGACATGAGATCGGTGAATTTTTTTCACAATCCCATGCTTTCCAGCCTGGAGGAGAGATGTGGGGTCTTATTGACATCTCTCCATAAAGTGGATGTGTCACAGTATTTCCTATTACAATGGATGTTTACATTCCTTGTAATAGGAATAAAAGTGATCAAAAAATTAAATTAAAAAAAAAGTAAAAAAATCAAAAAGTAACTTTAAAAATAAAATAAAATATTTTATTGTTTAACACCCCTGTCCCCGGTAGCTCGCGCTCAGAAGCGAACACATATGTAAACTCTGTTCAACCCCACATGTGAAGCGTTCGATGCGTGCTTTAGAGTGTGTGCAACAATTCTAGAACTAGAACTCCTCTGTAACTCAAAAATAGTAACCTGTAAAAAAATGTAAAGCGTCGCCTATGGAGATTTTTAAGTACCGAAGTTTGGCGCCATTCCATGAGTATGCGCATGTTAGGTATCTATTTACTCTGCGTAACATTATCTTTCACATTATACAAAAAAAAATGGCCTAACTTTACTGTTTTGTTATTTTTTAATTAATTAAACCATTTTTTCCCCCAAAAAAGGCGTTTGAAAAATGATTGCGCAAATACAGTTCGAGAAAAAAAGTTGCAATGATCACCATTTTATTCCCTAGGTTGTCTGCTGAAAAAAAAAATATAATGTTTGGGGGTTCTGATTAATTTTATAGCAAAAAATTATGATTTTTACATTAAGGAGAGAAGTGCTAAAATAGGCCTGGTGGAGAAGTGGTTAAAGGGGTTGTAAAGGTACAATTTTTTTTCATAAATAGCTTCCTTTACATCAGTGCAGTCCTCCTTCACTTACCTCATACTTCGATTTTGCTTTTAAATGTCCTTATTTCTTCTTCGCCCCCTCAGGAGAGCCAGGACACCCACTAACACACAGCTCCTTTCTCTATCTGACTTTCCTGTAGTCCAAGGGAGGGAGCGAGCACGACACTCCACACCAGGGAGAAAGCCGTGCATTACTGTGTGGAGTTACAGACAGAAGAACAGGAAGTAAGGATTTCTCAGAAGAAATAAGGACATTTAAAAGCAAAATCGCAGGATGAGGTAAGTGAAGGAGGACTGCACTAAGGTAAAGGAAGCTATTTAGGAAAAAAAAATTGTACCTTTACAACCCTTTAATGTACCACATAATTATACACATGGGGGATCTGGGGGCCCCCTCGTTAAAGGGGGCTTCCAGAATCCAATAACCCACCACCCACAGACTCCCACAACCACCAGCCAGGGTTCTGGGAAAAGGGGCCCTTGTCCCCCTCCATGTTGTGGGTATGTGGCCTGGGATGGTTCAGGAGGGGGAGCGCTCATTCATCCCCCCATTTCTGGCCTGCTGAACTGCATGCTCAGATAAGGGTCTGGTATGGATTTTGGAGGGGAAACCCATTTCAAAATTAAAAAACAAAATGGCATTGGTTCCCCTCCAAAATCCATACCAGACCCTTATCTGAGCATGCAGCCCAGCAGGCTAGAAAAGGTGGGGGATGAGCGAGCGACCCAAAGGGCCTGGCATGGATTGGTGGGCATGCTGTTTTTTTCTTATTCCTTCTTTGCTGGGAATTCTTTTTTTTAATTAGCTGTTATTTATATATAGAGTAAACAGAGGCGGTACCAGGTCTCCCACATGTGGTGCCATGTATGGTAACATATTATTTGATGAATGGATTATATTATGGCCTCCTGGGATATACAGTATGACGTTGGTATCTCAAGAGCCAATTCTACTCCCCATTCACTGATCAATGTAAACAGACACGGAGCCAGATATCTGTCTGCGCATGTGCAGGATCTGGTGCCATGTCATCTGTGGGCAGCTGCAGGAACCAGGAAAAGACAACCAGTTCCCTCTGACCAGTGTAGAAGATCACGGTACAGGACAGGACCTGTAGCAGAATAATGGGGTGAGAACAAACCTGGATCTGATGGACTTGTATATATTATATTGTATATAGTGTATTATTACAGCAGAATAAAATGGAGAAGAATACGATTTTCACTGGGAAGGGTGAAGTTCCTGTTTAACGTTTTTCAATGAACTGTTAACGTAGAGAAAGGGTCTCCAAACATTCTAAACAAAGGGCCGGTTTATTGTCCTTCAGACTCTTGGAGGGCCGGACTTTGGAAATGTTTCTGGCATCAGTGGGAGTAAACATCAAGTATTAGGGGGGAATATTTCCTCATTAGTGGTGTCAGTGGGACAAATGGTGCTCCATTGTTGGTGTCAGAATAGGGTCTAGTGTAAGTGGGAGGGATATTGCCCCAAGGGCCGGTAAAGGCAAGCAAAGGGCTGTTTATACTATCTCAATGCTGCTGATCTGCTTCAGCCCCTGGACCAGCTTCCTGATGGTGACAATGGGGGACCATGTCTGCACAATGGTTGTCCCTCCTGTTGTGGGTCTCATGTGACAGAGTGATAACACAGGACCAAAGTTGGAAGACAGCTTTTACCCCATACCAGGAAAGTATCCTTTTAGGGTAAGTTCACACCAGACGCAGTCTGTGTTTTCATTGAATTTCAATAGCTGGCTCTAGTTCACACCATGCAGTCACTTTCCGGTGCAGAAACTGACCAGAAACTGACTGCATGGTGTGAACTAGAGCCAGCTAGAGCCATTGGAATACATGGAAAACATTGTGCATGCATTTTGTGTAGAAAAAAAGCACACAGAACTGAACGGAACTGCGTCTGGTGTGAACTGGCCCTTAGGGTCATTTACATTTGTGTGATGCATTAATGTGCATTGCATTAAGGCAGACCATTAGGAATATTGGGCTTCCAACGCACCAAATTGTCCCAAAAATTTAACATGTCACAAATTTTGGCTGAAATGCACTCCAGTACTATGTGCAATGTCTTTGTGCATTGGGGTGACATTCAGAAGGAATGGCAATGCAACAAATGGAAAGCACGGTGTAATAACACACGCATTCCCACAATGCATAGGTGCACATGAAAACTGAGGATTTCAAATGATAGAACACAGCTATTAAAATTATATTAACATCTTAAAGCTTATAAGACATTATATAAATTATATAAATGCTATGTTTTAAATCCTCTACTGAAGATGTTTTAATGAACCAGAGGGCCAGCATGAGCTTCTTTTGGGCCATTGAGTAAAAAAACGTATTACAACCTATTCATATTCTACACTTGGCCCCCTATGCTTTACTGATTTCAAAACAATACCAGGTTATAAACATTATTGCTGTGCTGGGCCTTATAAAGTTTGCTCTGCTGTACAAGTGTGAGCTGATGTGCTTCCGATGCCAAGCTGCTGTTTTTTAAACTGCCACTTTGGTGCTGTTTTTGAGTGTTGTGTGTTCCTAGATACATCTATAGGAAATTGTAGTATAGAGATCCTCTAGATTTGGTTAAGTGTAGTCACTGGGAGGTAAATTCAGCTTTACAGTAACAGTGTGTGTATTACCTGTCTACACACATTCAAAGTTACTAATAGCATTATGCCACGTACACACAACCATTTTTAATGTTCTAGAAAAAACTATGGAGCCCCCCCAATACTTTCCCGAGTCGAATTGCAATCCAGCAATGTGCACAAGAGCGGCTGATCTCCCTGGTCTTTGCCTCCTTATTGGCTGAGAGACTGTCAATCACAGCCAGTGAGAAAGGAGTGGGAATGGGACACACAGAGCAGGGCTCGGGAGTGAGCACACATGAGTGCCCCCATAGCAAGGATAATCACCGCTCTAGGTTGTATCACCTCTTTTTTTTCCCTTAACCTTGAATATACATTTTAGAGCATAAAATACAGCCAACGCATTTCAGGGAAAAAAAATCCACCCCCTTCTTCAAGGCTAGCATCTCTCTAGGGTACTAAAGGCAGCTGGCTGAGTGTCCTGCTTCAGCCCTGAAGAAACGGGAGGCTTTTTGTCCACAAAATGCAATGGCTGCATTAAACCACTTGCTTACTGGGCACATATACAACCCTTCCTGCCCAGGTGAATTTTTAGCTTTCAGCACTGTCACGCTTTGAATGACAATTGCTCGGTCGTGCGGCGTGGTTTTCCAACAAAATTTACGTCCTTTCCCCCCACAAATAGAGCTTTCTTTTGGTGGTATTTGATTATCTCTGTGGTTTTTATTTTTTGCGCTATAAACAAAAAAGTGTGACAATTTTGAAAAAAATAATGTTTTACTTTTTGCTTTTATATTTTTTTTCTCAGTTTATGTATTCTTCTACCTATTTTTGGTAAAAAAAAAAACACAATAAGCGTATAGTGATTGGTTTGCGCAAACGTTATAGCACCTACAAAATAAGGGATAGAATTATGATTTTTTTGCCTTTTTTTTTTTTTTACTAGTAATGGCGGCGATTTGCGATTTTTGTCAGGACTGCGATATTACGGCGGACACATCGGACACTTTTGACACATTTTTGGGACCATTCACACTTATACAGCGAACAGTGCTATAACTTTGCACTGATTTCTGTATAAATGTGACTGGCAGGGAAGGGTTAACACTAGGGGGCGATCAAGGGGTTAAATGTGTTCCCTGCTAGGTGATTCTTACTGTGAGGGGAGGGGACTGACTGGGGTGGTGGCCGATTTGTGTCCTTATGTACAGGGACACCCCATCGGTCTCCTCTCTCCCTGATAGGACATGGGTCTCTGTGTTTACACACAGAGATCCACGTACCTGGCTCTGTGACTGCCGATCGCGGGTACCTGGCGGACATCACGGACGCCAGGCACGTGCATTGGCACCTGAGTGGCGTGCGCGCGCCCAAAATCAGTGGGAGGCCAGAGGACATAAATTGACGGCCTCCGGGCATTGTAGAGCCACCTTGTGGCCATCAATTGTCGATGGCCCAGATAGGAAGTGGTTAATGATCGTAATCATTAAAGGTTTGAAAAAAATCCTTTAAGTAAGATAAACTTTTGTATCAGGTGCTTCTCCATACACATCCATAGATGCAGTGCAGTGAGTGATAGGAGGTGCGCTATTGGTAGGGTCACTAGAGGAAAATAAACTGAAAGAAAACAAATGCAGACACCACATCTAAGGAATGGTGTTTTGCAATATATTTTTTTCTTAATTCTAGGCAAAGCTTCTTCTGAGGTGCCTCATTTAATAGTACATAAGGTTGTTTGGGTGGGACCTGGAATTAATTATTTAAGCATCGTACACTTGGGTTTAGGGGGAAAGGTGGTGGCTCCCCAAATGCACTCGTTCTGGACTGTTTGGTATTGTTTATGTTTTATATGTTTTATGCTTTAGGCTGCATTCACACCTAGGCGACAAGTAAGGCCGCGTACGCGGCTTATTTTGCCGCGATTCGATTAACTTTTTTTTTTTTTTTTTTAACAAATCTTTTCCATTGCTGTCTATGGCCGAACGCCAATGCCGACTGAAAAAAAGGGTCCGGGACTTTTTTTCAGGCGGCAGGCGTACGGCGTTTCGGCGTTCGGCGTGAGATGTGAACCATCTCATAGACAGCAATGGAAATTCGCCCCTCCAGCGTATCGAGCGTCTGGCTTTTTTTTGTCGCCAAGGTGTGAATGCAGCCTTATGTGTGATTGGTTTGCTTTTAGGGTAAATATTTAACATACCAGTCTGCTGATAGTGTGGCAGAGGGTAAGAGGTACATTTTTCACTAAGTGTGAGCAAAATGTAAAACAATCCTTATATTTTTTTAATCACAAGCTTGCCTGTTTATTTCCTTGCTGCCCTTTTTGTAGTCAGCCAATCCGTTAAGAATCCAGCATATGCTGTATCTGCTAACACAAGTGGCATATCTTTACCTTACCAATCTGCTTAGTGCTACTTTGATGGCAAAAGAAGTCATTCTGTTGATATTTTGAGTTTCCAAGTGAAAGTCAGAGAATGTGCCATTATTTAATGCATGACGCTTGTTTAGGTAACAGGACATTCTTTGTTCCTGTACGTCCAGCATAGACTTCAGTTCTTGTCTGTGTGAATGACAAACAGGATGTGATATTTTGTTTTGCTTTGGGGAACATGCACTTATAGAAATAGGCCTCTAGCACCACCACCAGGAGACAAGTGGCATTGCAATCTTGTTTATAATTTCAAACATAAACCCTACTTGATGTGATTGTAGCCGTATGTACTGCTTGGACCTTGAAGAAGGGGATATACCCCAAAAGCTTGTCCTGAAAAATTGTATGTTAGTGCAAAAAAAAAAAAAAGTATCACGGACAGTACTCAATTTTCTCTCAAACATAAACCCAAAATAATATCTTTAGCACCATAATCTGCAATTGTTTAAGTTAGGCTATTATTTAAAAGAATAGTCCACCCTTCTGACCATGTTTAATGTTTATGTTCGTTACCCTCTGACGGAGAGTGATATGGATCACATAAATAGACCTGAAGTGTGCCTTGGTGGTCTGGTCAGTATGCCAAGAAAAGGGGGCATACCCAAGGTAAGTGTAGAGCTCACTCCTGCAGGAGCCGCTGGTTTGATTTGGGATCGGCGTAATTTAAGTTACCCATGTAATGTGTCTAGGGGATGATAATAGTGACGGAAGGTCCAGGCAGTTGGTTGACGTTTTAAATGCTTTTATTTTCGGTCCAACACGACCAACAGCCAACTTGAGATAGATAGGACAGATTCAGGTTATGGATAGGAAAGGAAGCAGTCCTGCCTCCAAAAAGTAATCTCGCTTTTCATCGCCACCCCAGCCGGGATGGGTGCAGTGCACCCGGACAGGCCTCCCTCACAGACCTGGCAGCCGGAGCGTCACTGTGAGCTCTGAGAAGGAACAAGTCTCTGCCACTGACTTGGCTTTAGTAAATTAGTAAAGGCCTCTGCCACAGGTCCAATACTCAAGGACAAGCATTAAAGCGGATCCTCTCAGTCAATAGTTGAGGTCACAGACTTACAGTTTGCAGCTCACAACCTTTCAGTGTCAGGTCACCCAGATTCCCGATGGTTCCGTCTAAAACCTATTGGATCACCTGCCTCCAGGTTCACCTCAGACCGACTCCCCACCAAACAGCATTCAGCTTGGGATCTCTTTTTAAGTGTTGGGTCCCAGTAAGTCACTGGAATCCCCCTTTGGTTGCATTAGTTTCTCTGAGCCATATGGGCCCAGATCCAGAGACTCCGCATTGCACGGGCCCTGGCCAGGTAGGCCATAGTGGTGGGGTCCGTGATGTGCGCACACCCTGAAGGTGGGTGCCGCACCCAGGACCAGGAACCCGCGAACCTGAAAAAATGGCGTCTGCCACAGATATACCCCTCCCCAGCATGCCCCGCGAGGAGAACTCCTCCAATTGGCTGCTGGGGAAAAGTGTCTCTGCCTGAACTACATCTCTGGAGCACAGTATTACCCACAGGACAGTTCAGGGCTGACAGCAGCCTAATTTAAACAATTCAAAACGGGTGAGAGCAAATAAGTCTCTCACCCCACTAAATTTACAATATCGTCCTTTACTGAAAGTAGAGGGGCGCTACACAAGTAATGGGTAGTTAATTGAAGAAGGATATGCTGAGAAGTGCCCTGAAAAAGGGAAGGGTGGGAGGGTGTCGAATGCTATTGAATGCGCAGACTCACGGACATGAGGTGAGCTGGGAAGAGTCGGCCCAGTGACGTGTAGTACTGCACACTGAACCGACAAAGAGCATGTGTGAGTGGGCTGCTTAAATACCCTCCGGGCTCCTCCCATAAACTCAGGCCACCATACTGGCCTTCTTATTTCATCCAAATTTAGAGGATGGGTCTTCAGGAGCTTGTGCATCACACCCATGACATATGGTTGCAATGCTTTGCAATAAAAAAAAATAATAATGAAATGTATTAATGTTGATGCACCTATGATTAAAGTGGTTGTAACCACTTATATACACACCCATTGAAGCAACGGGTCTCAGGTGTTACACAGAGATAAAACAAATCATCCTACATAAGTTGTAGGTGTTTATCTTGATTGCCTGAAAATTCAGAAAAAAAAGGGTCGGAGAGCTGAAACTACACTCTGCAGATCTCTGTGTGAGGAGAGTTCTGAAAGCTGATTGGAAGAAAGAGACACCCCCCCCCCCTCCATACAGATCACAGGAACAGGGCTGAGGCTGATCCTGGTGTCAGAAGAACCTGCCAGAACTGATTCGTACAGGGGGGGTCAGAAGAGCCTGGTACAGGTCTGGAGAGTATGGAACCAGAGGTTCAGGAGGGCAGGGGTGTCTGAAGGACACAGTACAAAGGGCACAGTACTGGAGGGTCAGGAGGGGAGAGTACTTGGGGGGGGGGGTGCAGAAGAGCTTGGTACAGGGGGATCTGTAGGGTATAGACCTGGGGGGTCAGGAGGGCTGGGAGGGGTTTGATAGGCAAGGTACTGAAGGGTCAGGAGAGCATGGTACTGGATTGTCAAGAGGGCACAGTGATGGGGGTTAAGAAGGCACAGTCCTGGAGGGTCAGGAGGGCACACTAAAGGGGTGGTCTGGAGGTCATGGTACAGGGTGGATCAGGAGGGCAAAGGAGGGCCTAAATGGTATGAAACTCAGGGTTCAGGAAGCATGGTACTGGTGGGTCAGGAGGGCTCACAGAGGGGTCAGGAGGGCACATAGTGGAGACAGGAGGGCACACAGAGGGGTCAGGAGGTACAAGTGGTTTCCCGATGCAGAGCTGCGACACATCTACCTGTTCTGGTGTACAGATCCCGCTGGTCCTCTTCTCTTGGCACGAACACTAGGAGGTTGGCCAGAGGTACACATATGTACAAGGAATGAGGAAATGAGAACGCCCCGCAGTAAGGCAGTGTTAGTAGTATAGGGGTAGGCGGGGCTGGGTCATTCCGGCGCCATCCAGGGAAGAGGTAACACACAGACTGATTTTGCTGTGCTGTTACCTCATCCATGGATCAGCTTGAGGGTCTGCTGGAGCGGCTGCGATCAGCAGCTATGGAAAACGGTCCGCAGTGGTATGCGGAGCAGCTGGCTGGGATGTTGCCTAGTTCGGGGGAAGGTAGGTCTTGCGACCCCCTCCCACCCCCCTCCCCACGCCGCGCTCGGCGGTCGCGGCCACCTGAACGCTATAGCCCTGGGGGACCAGCACGGGGGGAGCCAGCGCGGGGGGAGCCCGATTGCGGTCCCTTCAGGGTCCAGGAAAAGGCCGGCTGCAGTGTCAGCGGGGGGACACCGGGAAGAATCCCAGGCCGCGGCGTGATACAGGGCCGAGGGTGGCGTCTCAGTCGCCTGCTAGGCCCACACCGGGGACTGCTGGAGCGGCACTACTCGTCGGGAGAGAACGGCGGGCACGGCTGGGGGCTTGTCAGCCAGGGCGGCCACGGCTGGCAGTGGAGGGAGCAGAGGTCCTTGGAGGGGTGATGACTGCAGTTCGGGAGCGGCTGCTGCTGGAACGCAGAGAGCTCCGAGGGGGAGATCAGATCATGTGGTGCGGCCTGATCCCAGGGCCCCTGTACTCTCCTCTGGCAGCGGGTAAACAACCTTGTCCACGGGCACAGCGTCCCCTGCAGGTCAGGGGGACCCAGGGCCGCCATCAGGTGGTACAGGCAGTACACCTGTAAGGGGCCCGGAGGTCCCCAGGGGCCCGGATGGCCACCCCCCTTTTTTTCATTTTTTTTTATATATTTTTTTCATTTTTTTTTTTTAAATAAAGGGCCTAGAGATACCCAGGGGCCCGGAGGTCCACAGGTCCCTGGGTGGCAACCCTCCCTTTTTTTTATTTTATAAAAATATATATATATATATTTTTTTTTATAATTTTTTTTTTCTAAAGGACCCAAAGGGCCCCAGGGCTTCCGGAGGTCCCCAGAGCCCCGGATGGCAACCCCCGCCCTTTTTTTTATTTATTTTTTATTAAAAATAAAATATTATTTTTTTTTTCTGTTTTTATTAAAGGGCCCATAGGTCCCCAGGGCCCCGTTTGGAAACCCCCTTTTTTTATATATTTTTTATTTATTTTTTCTTCTTTTTATTAAAGGGCCCAGAGGTCCCCAGGGCCCCGGATGGCAAGGGGGGGCCTTTATTTATTATTTTTTTATATATATATTTTTTTATTATTTTACTGAAAGGGATTAAAGCGCCATCTAGTGGACAGTTTAGAAATGTTAGCACTCACAGTACACATCTGGTGTCCTGGTCCGCCGATGGTAGCAAATTAGGGCCGCTGGAGGTGCTCACGGGGCTGGAGGAGAAGTTCCAGGACACCGTGGGCAGGGCCGCCATCAGGGGGGTACAGGCAGTACATTTGTAAGGGGCCCGGATGGCAACCCCCCTTTTTTTATTTAATTTTTTATTAAAAAAAAATATATATATATATATATATTATATTTTTTTTATATATATATATATTTTTATTATTATTATTATTATTATTATTAAAGGCCCCCGGAAGGCAACCCCTCCTTTTTTATATTTGTTTTTACATTTTGTTTATTTATATATATCTATCTATATCTATCTATATTTTTTCATTACAGGGCTCAGAGGTCCCCAGGGTCCCATGTGGCAACCCCCCCTTTTTTTTAGATTTTTTTTTATAAAAATGTTTATTTTTTGCCCCAGATGGCAACCCCCTTTTTTTATGTATATTTTATAAATGTTTATTTTATTATTTATTTTTTTACAATTATTTTTTTTTTTTTTTTTTTTTATTAAAGGGCCCAGAGGTCCCCAGGGCCCCGGATGGCTACCCCCCCCCCCCCTTTTATATATTGTTTTATGTATATTTTTCCTTTATTTCTTCTTTTCATTTGTAAAGGCCCCCCCCTCAATTTGCGGCAGTTTCCCCGCTTCTCAATTACAGGCAGCAGCACCCCCCCCCCCTGGCCCATAACTGAAGCTGTGTAAGGGGCCCCAATGTTCCTGATGGCGGCCCTGTCCGTGGGTATAGGGCGGAAGTGATGTCACTTGGAGGTGGACTGCCTCTACATCTCCTCCAGCCCTGTGAGCAACACCAGCCGCCCCCTGATTTGCTACCATCGGTGGACTGGGACACCTATGTAGATTAGTTTGCATATTACCAGACACTGCATGTACTGGAAGTTCTAAAAAAAATATTTAAACTGCACACTAGATGGCGCTTTAATCCCTTTCTACACACATAGGAGTGGAGGGGGAAATCCCATACGATTCGGACAGGAATCACGCCGCAGTCCTGTTCAAATCGCATTCAATTCTTTACAGTGCGATTTGCACCCATTCATTTTATATTGACGCAAATCGTATTGGGAGCATTTGGGCAAGTACCGATACCCGCTCACATGCTTGGTATCCGTATCAGTACATCCCTGAATAGAAGTCTATGACTCAGTGCAGCTAACCTGCAGGAGAGTCGCAGGAGCACTTTGCTGCCCCCACAGATCAATATGAAAGCAGCCTGATAATTGTTAACCCTTTATAGGCGCTAATATGCCCATTGCAAAAGCACAGGATACAGGGAGGGGAAAAATGTATTTGATTTTGTATTTTTGTCCACTGACAAAGAAATGACCAGTCAATGATTTTATTGGTCGGTTTATTTTAACAGAGAGCCAGAATAACAACAAAAATATTCAGAAAAACACAATTCAAAAAAGTTTTTAAATTGATTTGCATTTTAGCCACTTAAGGACCGCCGAACGCCAATATACGTCGGCAGAATGGCACAGCTGGGCACAAGCACGTACAGGTACGTTGCCCTTTAAGTGCCCAACCGTGGGTCGCATTCGCGCAACCTGATCCGAAGCTCCGTGACCGCGCCCACGGACCCGATGGCCGCCGGTGTCCCGCGATCGGTCACAGGAGCTGAAGAACTGGGGAGAGGTGAGTGTAAACAAAGCATCCCGATTCTTCTCTGTGTCTTGTCATAGGGAACGACGATCAGTGACGTCACACGTCCAGCCACACCCCCCTACAGTAAGAAACACAAATCAGGGCACATTAAACCCCTTTAACACCCCCCTAGTGGTTAACCCCTTCACTGCCATTTTCACAGTAATCAGTGCATTTTTATAGCACTTGGTCTCAAAAATGTGTCAAAAGTGTCCGAGGGACCTGGGGTGGGACTGAGGGGGGCCCCTGTCAGGTAGGCTGTACGGGGCCCCATGATTTCTATCGGCAGCCCTGGCTGTACCATACCGCATTGGTCTTTTTTGATAATGACTGTTATTCTCTGGGTGTGTTTTGTCCATAAATACGGTGTATCCAAATAACACGCCTAAGCTCATCTCTTCACCACACACAGCCACAAGTTTTAATGGTTTAACCACTACAGATCCGCGCTATAGACAAAAGACGTCCACAGCGGGGACCTGAGGCGCCGGGGTCACGTCTTTGGATGTCATGTTATTGTAATTACCCACGCGCACCACTGGGTGGCGCGCAGTGGGGAAAAACAGTGCCGTCGCATCGCTGAGGATCAGATGCGTGTACCCGGCGGCCGCGGTGTCCGTCAGGTACATGCGATCGGTGGTGACAGAGCAGGGACGTGGAGCTCTGTGTGTAAACACAGAGCTCCACGTCCTGTCAGGGAGAGGAGACAGATGCTGTTTCCCTTGTACATAGGGACACAGCATCGGTCACCTCCCCCAGTCAGTCCCCTCCCCCCACACAGTTAGAACACACCCAGGGAATACATTTAACCCCTTCCTCACCCCTAGTGTTAACCCCTTCAATGCCAGTCACATTTATACAGTAATTAGTGCATATTTATAGCACCGGTCGCTGTATAAATGTGAATGGTCCCAAAAATGTGTCAAAAGTGTCTGATGTGTCCGCCGTAATGTCGCAGTCCCAATAAAAATGCAGATCGCCGCCATTACTAGTAAAAAAAAATAGTAAAAAAAAAATCATAATTCTGTCCCCTATTTTGTAGGCGCTATAACTTTTGCGCAAAGCAGTCGCTTATTGTGATTTTTTTTTTTTTTTTTTACAAAAATGGGATATTTATTATAGTAAAAAAAATATATATATTTTTGAATTGTCGCTCTTTTTTTATTTATAGCGTAAAAAATAACAACCGCACGGGCGATCAAATACCACCAAAATAAAGCTCTATTTGTGGGGAAAAAAGGACGTCAATTTTGTTTGGGAGGCACGTCGCACGACCGCGTAAATGTAAGTTAAAGCAACGCAGTGCCGGAAGCTGAAATTTCGCCTGGGCACGAGGGGGGTTTATGTGCCCAGTAAGCAAGTGGTTAAAGAATGTCAGGCAAAATGGTCGGCCCTCAAGCATGTTTACTTCATCAGATCTGGTCCTCTTTGAAAAAAGTTTGGACACCCCTTGTTTAAATGCTCTCTGGCGTATTTGTTATGCTATTCAATGCACTATGGTGTATTTTTGATGCATTTAGATGCGCTCTGATGTGTTTGTGATGCATTTAGATGCTCTGTGGTATATTTTTAAAGCGTTTAGATGCACTCTGGTGTGTTTTTTCGATGCGTTCATCTTTATTCCACCGCTAATATACGGTATGCTCCGCATTGACCTTGTATAGTGCTTTTTCCTCTGGGGACTCCAAGTACTTGGAGATGGCGTTGGCCGGGAATCGAACCCGGGTCATCTGCTCGGAAGTCAGCTATGCTTACCACTGCACCACCAACGCAAGGTAGCATGTCTTTGTAGTGTGGGAGGAAACCGGAGTATCTTGATATGTTGGAAAAAGCAGTAAAGAAAAAATCACTAAATTTTCCTTCTCTCCATACCAATTCTAATATATGGGCCTTCCTTATTCAAACCATTAAGGAAGTAGAATCCCTCCCCCTTGTCAGATTAGAAAATTAAGAATTGAATTCAGCGCATCATTTGGCTCTGGATGCGTTAAGTAGGAACGCACATGTGATTATTAAGCCCTCGGATAAGGGAGGTAATGTGGTTATCATGAATGATCTGGATTACAGAAACAGAAAGCTGGGATATATTGAAAAACCACACATGGTATATACCAATTAATGAGGATGTAATTGGAAAATGTAATCAACAATATAATGACATCTTACAAAAAGCTCTTTTTGATAGCTCAATTACCAAACCCATTTTTGAGGGTATTCAGGTTCCTTATCCCAGAACACCAACCTTCTATGCGCTTCCCAAACGCATAAGTATCCGGAGTAGGCTCCAAAACTGAATGAGCTAGTAAGTTTATCGATCAGTACCTTAGACCTCATGTAATCTCATTACCCTCATACATTCAGGATACACCTGACTTACTGAGGACCTTAGATGGCCTTACTATACCACCGGGTTGTCTCTTAGTGTCTATAGACGTGGAAGCTCTATATTCTTCAATTCCCCATATTAAAGGCCTACAAGTTGTTTCCACTTTTCTGGCAGAAAAGGGACCCAAGATGGACAAACTAAATGGATTTGTATTGGAAATTCTATCTCACATTCTGACCAAGAATGTTTTTTCGTTCGACGGGTCCCACCTCCTCCAGGTACAGGGAGTCGCAATGGGCACATCTTGTGCACCATCTTATGCGAACCTGTACCTGGGGGGGTGGGAACGAGAATTATTTTCTTCTGATCATAATGCTAGTTTACTTTCGTCAGTGTTGGGCTGGTTCCGATATATTGACGATATATATTTATTATGGACAGGTTCAATATATTCATGCAGCTCCTAGGTTCGAACAACTATAATCTGAAGTTCACCATGAACTTCAGTGATTCAGCCATTGCTTTTCTTGACATTTTAATATATGTTGATGAATCAGGCAACATTCAAACCTCACTATATCGGAAGCCAACTGCTGGGAACACCCTCCTACATGCAGCCAGTGCCCATCCTTTTCCACTGATTTGGAGTATACCGTATAGTCAATATCTCCGTCTTAGACGCAATTCCTCGGACAACGGTAAATTCAAGGTTGAGGCGGACCTGCTGTACACTAGACTATTTAGTAGAGGGTACAATAGGTCTTGCCTCAAGAAAGCTTATAATCGTGCTGCAGGTAGAGATAGAGCTGATACTTTATCTAAGAGTGAGAACAGAAAATCTAATACTGATACGCAGGGCTGGTGCACGGATTTTTGACACCTTAGGCGAAACCTAATTTTGCCGCCCCCCCTGGCTCCACCCCTTACCCTACCTCCTTTGCCCTTGCCCATGTATACCCCACCCGCCCATCAAATGCAGCGTAACCAGCGCCCATCAAACACAGCGTCACCAGCGCACATCAAATACAGCGTCACCAGCGCACATCAAATACAGAGTTACCAGCGCCCATCAAATACAGAGTCACCAGCGCCCATCAAATACAGTCACCAGCGCCCATCAAATACAGAGTCACCAGCGCCCATTAAATACTGCGTCACCAGCGCACATCAAATAGTGTCACCAGCGCACATTAAATACAGCGTCACCAGCGCACATCAAATACAGAGTCACCAGCGCCCATCAAATACAGCGTCACCAGCGCCCATCAAATACAGCGTCACCATGTGCCCATCAAATACAGCGTCACCAGCGCCCATCAAATACAGCATCACCAGCGCCCATTAAATACTGCGTCACCAGCGCAAATCAATTAGTGTCACCAGCGCCCATTAAATACAGCGTCACCAGTGCACATTAAATAGTGTCACCAGCACCCATCAAATACAGCATCACCAGCGCACATTAAATACAGCGTCACCAGCGCACATTAAATACAGCGTCACCAGCGCACATCAAATAGTGTCACCAGCGCCCATTAAATACAGTGTCACCAGCGCCCATCAATGCAGTGTGTGTGGGGGGGAGGGGGCATTTGGCAGTTATTTAAATATACATACACACTTTAAAATTCCATGTCAATGATTATGAGAGGGGTTCAGGGATCAGGATACTCCTCCTGTTGATAGCAATCAACAGGAGGACAATCTTCAACCTAAATCCTCATAAATGCAGTTACACAAGAAATTGTCACTACATATATACAATATACAACAGTTTTTATTCACCGCACCAGTGTTAACTGCTGTACTGTGTACCTGCCTGCTTCCTATGTGTTGATGCCTCTTCCAGGCTCCACCTGCCCGTCCCCCAGACATGGCCAGGAGAGTGTGGGGGGAGAGCGTGGGGGGGCTGTGCTGCCATACACTGTAGAGAGGAGTGAGAGCAGCCTCGATGCTGGAATGTGGACACGAACAGAGCAGAGAGGGGGGAGAGAGGGGGGAGGGAGCGGCTGCCTGCATCTGAACGAAGAGCAGAGAGGGAGATTGCTGGACAGACACATGTGACAGTGTCAGAGACTCAGAGCGGAGAGCGGAAAGCCGTGCGCGCGGGGGGGGGGGGGGCGCTGCTGCTGCTTAAAATGTCAGGGTGGCTGCCTGGTGGATAGTGCAGGCTCTTTGGAGGACAGTGCATGACTCACATTATAATAACCGGCGCCGTAGGCAGCAGTGCGCTCTAGGCGGTCGCCTATTCTGCCTAGTGGTAGCGCCGGCCCTGCTGATACGACACGCTTTATTACCACCTATTCAGATCAACACGCGCAAATACGTACTATAATGCAAAAGCATTGGCATTTAATTACAGCTGACCTTACTTTGTCCAAATATGTTGGACCAAGCATCACTTACAGACGTTCCACTTCCATTAGAGACCGCCTTTTCAGTAGTGTTGCTCACGAATATTCGTATTGCGAATATTCGGCTCGAATATGGCATATTCGAGTATTCGCGATATATTGCGAATTTCGCGGTGAATATTCGCTATTTCGAATATTCGGATTTTTTTTATATTTTTTTTAGAACAGATCACATCCTAGAGATAACCATCGACGTCTAAAAGCATTGCTGGTATGATTAGAGACCTTGGGCCGAGTAGCTGCAATTTATATTGCCGAAAAATCGCAATGCGATTATTCGGCAATAGCGATATCGCGCGATTATTTTCGAGAAATTCGCAATATTGTTTTTAGCTAAAATAACACATATATTCGATTTCAGAGTGTTACTGTCGAAATTCCGCAATAAATTTCTCATTCGCATTTTTGCGAAATTACGATAAAATATCAAGAATATTCTGAGCCAATCAGAGTGCTCCATTCCGCATTTCTCGAATATTCGCAATTATTTTGTATTGTAATATATCACGAATATTCTGAGCCAATCAGAGTGCTCCTTCCGCATTTGCCGAATATTCGCAATTATTTTGTATTGCAATATATCACGAATATTCTGAGCCAATCAGAGTGCTCCTTCCGCATTTGCCGAATATTCGCAATTATTTTGTATTGTAATATATCACGAATATTCTGAGCCAATCAGAGTGCTCCTTCCGCATTTGCCGAATATTTGCAATTATTTTGTATTGTAATATATCACGAATATTCTGAGCCAATCAGAGTGCTCCATTCCGCATTTCTCGAATATTCGCAATAGCGAAAATTCGCAATCATTTCATTTCCAAAACATATCACGAATATTCGTATTTAGCGAATATATCTCGAATATTCGACTATATATTCGAGATATATCGCGAAATCGAATATGGCATATTCTGCTCAACACTACTTGTCAGAAGCAATTACTGCAAACCCAAAGCAGGGATAAAAGAAGCACCAGGATTATTTAAATGTGGCCAGTGTGATTACTGCCATTTAATCATTGAAGGTTCCAGTATCCATCTCCCTAATGGCCAGATACACAAGTTATATAAACATATAACATGTCAGACAAAGGGGGTGGTATACATAATTTTTTGCCCATGTGGCAGCTTCTATGTGGGCAAAACAATCCGCCCATTGTGGAAGTGTATAAAGCAGGCATGTCCAAGTTCGGCCCGTGGGCCAATCGCGGCCCGCAGTCCGGTTTTGAATGGCCCATCTGGTTATCTATACATACATATCTTTTGTGGCCCCCGGCGATCTCCCAGCGCCGGGGCCACAAAAGATATACTGCATTTATCGCCCAATCCCTGCTGCTTGTGGGTGAGGAGGAGTGAGCACCGCCGAAATAGCCCGAGCCGACTATACTGTGTACTCGGCTAGGCTCGGCTCCGCTCGTAGTCACGCCCCAGTCCCGCCATTGGACGTGTGTTATGTCCATCATAGAAGCCGGGCCAAGGGGCGGGACTGCGAGAGGAGCCGAATACCGCCGAATACACAGGACATCTCGGCGCCAAAATTAAAAAGCTGGCTGCACATTTACACTTGAGCATCCTGGCTGCAGATGGACACTTGGGCACACTGGCTGCACATTTACACTTGAGCATGCTGGCTGCAAATGGACACTTGGGCACACTGGCTGCAGATGGACACTTGGGCACACTGGCTGCAGATGGACACTTGGGCACACTGGCTGCATTCCTGGCAATGATAGGTGCTACATTCCCGGCAATGGTGAGTGTATTCCCGGCAATGATAGGTGCTGCATTCCTGGCAATGATGGGTGCTGCATTCTTGGCAATGGTGGGTGCTGCACTCCTGGCAATGGTGGGTGCTGCATTCCTGGCAATGGTGGGTTCTGCATTCCTAGCAATTGGGGGTCTGCAGATTGGCACTGACACTTATTTTGATTCACAGTTCTTTATTTAAAATGTTTTTGTTTGTTTTTTTCCCTGAAACTTCCCTCTTAAAGTGAAGGTGCATGTAATACGCCAATAAATATATACGCCCAAGCTCATCTCTTCACACATGCAGCCACAAAGGCAAGAGAATTCTTGTTGGGCAGTGTATCAGTTGCTCGAACAAACACACTTAGGCCGCGTACACACGATCAAATCTATCTGCTGGAAACGGTCGGCCCGACCGTCCCAGCAGACAGATTCAATCGTGTGTACGGGCCAGCCGACAGATTTGAAAGCATGCTTTCAAATCTGTCGGCTGGGAACCCGTCCGCCCGACATGTCTGCTGGTTAGTACGCTAACCAGCAGACATGTCTTCTCGCACACGAGTCGAATGGTTTCGACGCATTCGCGGAAGTGTTTTACTTCCTGGTGCGGTGATGTAGCGGCGTCAACGTCACCGCCACGTCAGCGTGCCATCTGCCGGCGGGGATTTTGGTTTGATCGTGTGTACATGATCAAACCAATACGTCCCCACCAGACAGATTTGTTCAAATCGGTCTGTCCGACCGATTTGAACAACTCTGTCTGCTCGTGTGTATGGGGCCTTAGACCAAATTTTAATGGTTCAGAGAATGTCAGGCAAAATGGTCGGCCCTCACGCATGTTCACTTCATCAAATCTGGCCCTCTTTGAAAAAAGTTTGGACACCCTGGTATAAACAAAACTATGGGCCACCATGTGGCCTTTACACATAAATATGAGATTCCATCTCTAAAATGTGCTGTTCTGGATTGTGTTGTTGAAGATTTGAGGGGTGGGAATTTCGACCAAACGGTCCTACAACGGGAAACTCAATAGATTTATCGTTTACAGGCCAATCAATTCCCAGGCCTTAACAAATCCATCAGTTTCAAATCTTTTTTGAAGGTCTAAGGGCCCTTTCACACGTCCGCCTCCGCTCGTCCGTTTTTACAAGTCTGTAAACGGACTTGTAATGGTTCCCTATGGGATTGCGCCTGTTAGCGGATGATGCATCCGCTAACGTCCGCAAAGATCCGCGTCCATCTGGATCCGGTTTTTTGGACGGAAGAAAACCCTATTTTTCTTCCGTCCGGCGGAACGGATCGGATGAAGACGGACAAACGGTCCGTTTTCATCCGATTCCCCATAGGGGAGAGCGGAGGAGAGACAGGGCGGTCCCTGCACAGTGTGCGGGGACCTCCCTGTCCGCCGACAGCTGAGCAGGACCCCCCGCTGAGCCGACGGACACACACGGAGCGGACGGAAACACGGTCCGCTCCGCGTGAAAGGACCCTAATCCCCTTTATTTGTTCTTTTAGTTTGTTTTTATTTTCATTATACCATATTTTTGTCTGCTCATTTCGCCTTTTCAAGATCTTGCTCCTAGGGTTTACCTCTGCAATCACCCATATGTTGAATGATGTAATCTTTAGTTAGCTGCTCCATATACTTTGTATGTATGGATAAGCTTACAGCTTGGGCATAATTGCTCTAGACCTACATCTTGATGACCAGATGGACAGACTATACTGTGGGAATATATTGGGAGACTTCTCCTTTGATGCTCCCTTTAAATATTTGTGGTGATGTTAAATCCATGTACCTGAAAAATATATAGTATATTTCTGCCATATACCTATTAGGAAGTATTTCTAACATTGTATATATATATACGTTTATTTAAGTTCAGAATGATATGACATTGCCCATATAAAGATTGCTTGGGACCGTTACCTCTGAGTGCATTATAAACCAATTACTATAGTAAAAATCCTCTCATTAATTTAAATGAAGTTTTTGATATTTCTCCCATCTGTTTTCCCCCTTTCTCCCTATTCTCTACTATAGTGTGTGTTGGTACTTGCTGCTCCTCTTCTGATTGTTTGGCATATACATGATACGCATTGTTATGCGTTGTCAGTCGCCCCTGGCAACACACAGAGTTTGGCCCTTCTATCTATGTCTTTCTATATAGTTGTGTCCTCTTTAATAGTCACATTGGATATATGTATCTGTACAGCTAATTTTTTTGCTGTCTTGTTAATACTCTAGGTCTCCGGATTATAGTCCTCTTACTCCCATTTTTGCCATGTATTTCTTGGTTCTTCCCCCTTGCCTGCTGGACGCCTGTTTGTTTATGCGTCGCCGTGTATTGGCGGCGCAGCACATTAATGTCAGCAAATGCGGCGTGATGTCCCTTGTGCGTCCTTTGCTCTTATTACGCTTTGAGGTGGGGGGCGTGGCCGATGACACTGCGCAGCCCTGGTACCTCTCTGACTTCTGTAGCGCTGTTGTAACTAAGCGTCGCGATGTGTAAGCGGCGCAATACAATGACGTCATCACGTAGGACGTGATGTACCCGTTGACACTCTATTTAAACGCCAAGCATAGACTTGGCTTCCGTGTGCAGCATAGGTTGACACCCTGGTACTCATACTACTTATGGGAAAACTATCTGGTAAGGCTTCCATTGGGACTTTTTGATCTATCTTTATTCTAGGATTTATTTTAGGGCTGTTACTGATCAAAATTTTTGTGTTCGATTAATCGTTTTTTATTTTAATCGATTAATCGACTAATTTCGATTAATTATAACGCACATACAGATCCAATCTCCTTGCAGGCCGATTCCCAGTGCAGCTACCAACCACTGGAAAAATGGATGGCAGGATACAAAAAACACACAAAGGCAGCTTTCGATAGGTATAGCATTACATTTATAGTCTTCAAATAGGTAACCAAATAAATATTGCACTGGAGATAAAATCGATGTAGCTACATAAACTGTAAAAATGGTGCGAGTAATACCAAATGGTAGCAAAAGCAGTCATAAACACATGTAGCTAAGTATGATACTGGTATAAAAATGTGTACAACGATACCACTGCTGAATCCAGATGAGAAGGGGTTAACATCAGTCTGTTGGCATGTAGATGTCCCGTGAAGGGAACTATCACAACTCCCAGTGGATGGTTGTAGGTTGATAGAGGGAAGTGATAGAGGGAAGTGCCCTTGCGTGTGGCAGATAGTAAGGTCCCACCGGCATACAGATATGAAGGCACAGCAAAGGAGCTCTTCAGATGGACACAGCAAGCCCAGCCGGTGTCCGTGATGTCACCGGATCTCCGACGGAACTCCCTGAAGGCCCAGAAGCCGGCGGAGAAGTGAGATACCAATCAAAAGAATTTTAATCGATCAAAAAGATTTTGATCGATCAAAAAAATTAAAGATTAATCGGTTAATTAAAAGTTAATTTGCACAGCCCTAATTTATTTACATTGATTGGTTCCTATATTTCCTTTGACCTTTACAGAAACTCCGGCACTAATTTAGGTGTTCAGTATACAACTAGTGCATTGGCCACTTTTCTGTGTATGCTTGATATAAATCCTCCCGTCGGGAACTAGGAGTTTGATGTCCCAGTCCATTACATGGTTTCTCATTTTAGGTAAATTCTCATAGTTCCCCCCCCCCCTTTTTTTTCTTGTCATATGTTAATCCCTTACCTATTCAACCGGGTTCTCATATATATACGTATTTCATTACAGATGACGTGTGATCACGTTTGTGATGTTTAAACCCTGTTTCTAGTATATTAGACTCTGACTACATAGTCATTCTAAGGCAGGGGTGCCCAACCTTTTGAATAGCGAGGGCCACTTAAGCAACTTAGTAACCAGTCGTGGGCCACAATGAGCGTAGCGGGCGGATGACAGGTCACGGCTACTCTATGGGCCCTCTGATGTGCCCAGATGGAAGGGGACGAATTCCCTTCTGTTTTTTGGATTGGAGGTAGGGGAGCGTAAATGGACAACTGTCACTCTGTAGAGGTGAATTGAGGGTCCCATTTGGTCGGGCTGATCATGTGAAAAGGGCCTAAGGCCGCGTACACACGATCTAATTTGTCCGCTGAAAACGGTCCGATGGACCGTTTCAGCAGATAAATCCGATCGTGTGTACGGGCTAGCGGACAGATTTGTCCATCGGACAAATTTCAAAGCATGCTTTGAAATTTGTCCGCTACAAACCTGTCCGTCGCATATGTCCGCTGGTTAGTACGGGAAACCAGCGGACATATCCTCCCGCACATGCGTCGTATCCTGTGAATGGATCCGACGCATGCGCGCGGAAGTGTTTACTTCCTGGTGCGTGACGTAGCGGTGACGTGGCGGCGTCAACGTCACCGCCGCGTCACCACGCTGTCTGCCGGCGGGGATTTTGATCCGATGGTGTGTACACGCCATCGGACCGAAATCCGATGAGACATGTCCGCTCTAAACTGTCCGTCGGACAAGTTTGAGCGGACATATCTCATCGTGTGTACGAGGCCTAAGACTGCTTTCAACTGATGTGCTGTGGTTTACCCACACCGCGGGCACAGCGTAGTGCACCTTTGTCTATCCTGCGGGTCAGCTGAACTTTGCCATAGACTCTTTCTGTGGCAGAGCCGGCGCTGTAGAGGAATTATTAGCTTGTGGGGCACTGATCCGTAGCAGCTTTCTTCCTCTACCACCAGCTTCATTCACAACACTGATGAAGTGGTATGGCAGATCGGCAACCTGTGATCTGGGCTTGCCAACCTGCTATTCCAGAGCAGGATGTCACGGGCCACATCAGAGGGCTCCACGGGCCACATGTGGCCCCCGGGCCACTGGTTGGCCACCCCTGTTCTAAGGTGATTCATTATTCTTGCTACAAAATATGTCATTTGTTTCTATTTGTATTCGTTTTGTTTTTCTTCCCTTTTACCAACGCCACTACCCTTACTAAGTACTATCCCCTGTCTCCTATCTCGATGTTTGTGCTGGTTTTGTTTTCTGCTTTCATGATGGGATAATTATATAATGAAATATCTCTATGTTTATTCGATTTTTTCCAATTTTGGAGGATACTTTGAGCAAGTTCTTTATCGGTTCAGCATATCGTTGGCTATATTTATCCATTGGATGCACTCATCGTGAGGCTGCTAGTAATGTAAATATGTGTTGCAATGTCTATCTTTTCTTTTTTAACTATGTATTGTCTCAAAATGTAAATAACCATTATTATGTACCCTTACAAATAACTAATTGTTCTCTGTTGTACTACTTCTCTACAAAATCCTTGTCATCGTACTGAAGAAGCCCCACGGCGAAACGCGCATAAGCGACTTTTAAGGATTTTGCTATTATTGGTTACTGTCCTTTTATATATATATTATATTCATCTATTTTTGTGCTACATTTTATGTAATAAAGTTCTATTTTTAACATACTTCCTCTTGGCCTCAAAGTCCGACCATCAATATCTACCTTTAGTCATTGTTCCTTTTCCTCTATTATACCCATGGATGTGGCCCATGTGAGTGCTTTCCTTCTGTGTCATCTCTTCCTCCCCTTTTCTTCTTTCTCCTTTCTTATTTCTTTCTGTATTTCCTATCCCCTTGGCTCCTTTTCCCTGTTCCCTGGTCAGTGCCCCGCCACACAGGGGGAGAGGGGGTTTGGTGCATTTTTGGGTTCCACCAAGGGCAATCTCTGACCTCAGGGAACATTCTTTGTGTCTCCATGATGATGACCAGAACATGGCTATGAAGGCTTTCAATACATTCTAACAGACTCCATATACTTTTTATAATATTTACTTTATCTGTGGGCCAGAAACGTTTGTAAAGGGGGGGGTTTGGATTTACATTGCATTATACTGCGGCAGGTCGGTCCAATTCCGCGAGCCGCCGTAGCTGTATGTTGACCACTCTAATCAGAAAAAACGACGAATGGAATCCTCATCTGTCCACATAAAACAAACACCCCAAAGATCGCAGTTATTCACAAGTGTAACAGAACCACACCAACAAGTATTGTTACAAAGTCGTTACATTTTATTACAATATCCAATAAAAAAATCCCACAGATGGGAACTATATTGCAAATGTAGAAAACACTACACAGTAAAAGGCATTGCCCCTCTTGGGGGTAGATGTGGGGGTGTAGCGGAGCCTAATGCCCCCCACACACCGTCTGACTTCTGACCGGACAAAACTTAGAGAACGGAAAAATAGAGAACCTGCTCTCTATCCAAGTCTGTGGGAAATTCTGATGGGGCGCACACACGGCCAGAATATCCCATAAAAAGCTCCCATCTGACTTTTTACATCGGGAATCCCGACCCTGTGTACGCGGCATAAGGGGCATTGCCACCCTTGGTGGTACAAAAAAGCGGTTACTGCCCCCGCCTGTAACTGGTCACTGCAGCAAGGAGCATCGGAAAGGCAAACACATAAAAATAACAAAGACATTTTCACGGTCACCTTACTGGCCGGCCTGCGACCAACCGAATTGACCCGTCGAGCAGTATGTGTCATAGACAGGGGTTTAGTTGCACACGTGTACAAGTACATGCATGCGTAAGCCACAGAGCCACGGCAAGGCACCCCATGTTCTGTGGGTGGGGTGTGTTGTGAGGCAGTTGATCCAGAGGAAGGCGAAAAACCCCAGCAAAGCATAATTCAATGTGCTCCAGCTGGGGAAAAAATTCCTTCCTGACCCCTCGAGAGGCAATCGAATATTTCCTGGATCGGCCCTGTGTGTGGGGAGGGGCATTACCAGTACGCTGGGCGTGGGGGAGTGAGGGCAGATGAAACTTGGGGGGAAGTTCCACTGGCCACACTCACCCCCTACCCAGGGTGGTAGCGTCCACTCTTGGTGGTAAATGAGTTCATGTAGGTGGGGGCAGGGGGTATTGCCAGTACGCTGGGCGTGGGGGAGTGAGGGCAGATGAAACTTGGGGGGGAAGTTCCACTGGCCACACTCACCCCCTACCCAGGGTGGTAGCGTCCACTCTTGGTGGTAGATGAGCGGGTGTAGTGGGTTGTGAGGCAGTTGATCCAGAAGAAGGGGAAAAAATTCCTTCCTGATCCCCAGAGAGGCAATCGAATATTTCCTGGATCGGCCCTGTGTGTGGGGTGGGGGAGTGAGGGCAGATGAAACTTGGGGGAAAGTTCCACTGGCCACACTCACCCCCTACCTAGGGTGGTAGCGTCCACTCTTAGTGGTAGATGAGTTCATGTAGGTGGGGGCAGGGGGTATTACCAGTACGCTGGGCGTGGGGGAGTGAGGGCAGATGAAACTTGGGGGGAAGTTCCACTGGCCACACTCACCCCCTACCCAGGGTGGTAGCGTCCACTCTTAGTGGTAGATGAGTTCATGTAGGTGGGGGCAGAGGGTATTACCAGTATGCTGGGCGTGGGGGAGTGAGGGCAGATGAAACTTGGGGGGAAGGTCCACTGGCCACACTCACCCCCTACCCAGGGTGGTAGCGTCCACTTTTGGTGGTAGATAAGTTCATGTAGGTGGGGGCAGGGGGTATTGCCAGTAACGCTGGGCGTGGGGGAGTGAGGGCAGATGAAACTTGGGGGGAAGTTCCACTGGCCACACTCACCCCCTACCTAGGGTGGTAGCGTCCACTTTTGGTGGTAGAAAAGTTCATATAGGTGGGGGCAGGGGGTATTGCCAGTACGCTGGGCGTGGGGGAGTGAGGGCAGATGAAACTTGGGGGGAAGTTCCACTGGCCACACACTCCCTACCCAGGGTGGTAGCGTCCACTCTTGGTGGTAGATGAGCGGGTGTAGTGGGTTGTGAGGCAGTTGATCCAGAAGAAGGGGAAAGAATTCCTTCCTGATACCCAGAGAGGCAATCGAATATTTCCTGGATCGGCCCTGTGTGTGGGGTGGGGGAGTGAGGGCAGATGAAACTTGGGGGAAAGTTCCAGTGGCCACACTCACCCCCTACCTAGGGTGGTAGCGTCCACTCTTAGTGGTAGATGAGTTCATGTAGGTGGGGGCAGGGGGTATTACCAGTACGCTGGGTGTGGGGGAGTGAGGGCAGATGAAACTTGGGGGGAAGTTCCACTGGCCACACTCACCCCCTACCCAGGGTGGTAGCGTCCACTTTTAGTGGTAGATGAGTTCATGTAGGTGGGGGCAGGGGGTAATACCAGTATGCTGGGCGTGGGGGAGTGAGGGCAGATGAAACTTGGGGGGAAATTCCACTGGCCACACTCACCCCCTAACCAGGGTGGTAGCGTCCACTCTTGGTGGTAGATGAGCGGGTGTATTGGGTTGTGAGGCAGTTGATCCAAAGGAAGGCGAAAACCCCCAGCAGAGTATGAGATCCAATGTGCTCCATCCAGCTGGGGAAAAAATTCCTTCCTGATCCCCCGAGAGGCAATCGAATATTTCCTGGATCGGCCCTGTGTGTGGGGTGGGGGGGAATTACCAGTACGCTGGGCGTGGGGGAGCGAGGGCAGATGAAACTTGGGGGGAAGTTCCACTGGCCACACTCACCCCCTACCCAGGGTGGTAGCGTCCGCTCTTGGTGGTAGATGAGTTCATGTAGGTCGGGCAGGGGGTATTACCAGTATGCTGGGCGTGGGGGAGTGAGGGCAGATGAAACTTGGGGGGAAGTTCCACTGGCCACACACACACCCTACCCAGGGTGGTAGCGTCCACTCTTGGTGGTAGATGAGCGGATGTAGTGGGTTGTGAGGCAGTTGATCCAGAAGAAGGGGAAAAAATTCCTTCCTGATCCCCAGAGAGGCAATCGAATATTTCCTGGATCGGCCCTGTGTGTGGGGTGGGGGAGTGAGGGCAATGAAACTTGGGGGAAGTTCCACTGGCCACACAAACCCCCTACCCAGGGTGGTAGCGTCCACTCTTGGTGGAAGATTAGTTCATGTAGGTGGGGGCAGGGGGTATTACCAGTACGTGGGGGAGTGAGGGCAGATGAAACTTGGGGGGAAGTTCCAGTGGCCACATTCACCCCCTACCCAGGGTGGTAGCGTCCCCTCTTGGTGGTAGATGAGCGGGTGTATTGGGTTGTGAGGCAGTTGATCCAGAGGAAGGCAAAAAAACCCAGCAAAGCATAATCCAATGTGCTCCAGCTGGGGGAAAAATTTCTTCCTGATCCCCCGAGAGGCAATCGAATATTTCCTGGATCGGCCCTGCGTGTGGGGTGGGGGAGTGAGGGCAGATGAAACTTGGGGGGGGAAGTTCCACTGGCCACACAAACCCCCTACCCAGGGTGGTAGTGTCCACTCTTGGTGGTAGATGAGTTCATGTAGGTGGGGGCAGGGGGTATTGCCAGTATGCTGGGTGTGGGGGAGTGAGGGCAGATAAAACTTGGGGGGAAGTTCCACTGGCCTCACTCACCCCCTACCCAGGGTGGTAGCGTCCACTCTTGGTGGTAGATGAGTTCATGTAGGTGAGGGTAGGGGGTATTACAAGTACGCGGGGGGCGAGGGGAAGTGAGGGCAGATGAAACTTGGGGGGAAATTCCACTGGCCACTCACCCCCCTACCCAGGGTGGTAGCGTCCACTCTTGGTGGTAGATGGGTTCATGTAGGTGGGGGCAGGGGGTATTACCAGTACGCTGGGCGTGGGGAAGTGAGGGCAGATGAAACTTGGGGGGAAGTTCCACTGGCCACTCACCCCCCTACCCAGGGTGGTAGCGTCCACTTTTGGTGGTAGAAAAGTTCATGTAGGTGGTGGCAGGGGGTATTGCCAGTATGCTGGGCGTGGAGGAGTGAGGGCAGATGAAACTTGGGGGGAAGTTCCACTGGCCACACTCACCCCCCCTACCCAGGGTGGTAGCATCAACTTTCGGTGGTGGAAAAGTTCATGTAGGTGGGGGCAGGGGGTATTGCCAGTACACTGGGCGTGGAGGAGTGAGGGCAGATGAAACTTGGGGGGAAGTTTCAGTGGCCACACTCACCCCCTACCCAGGGTGGTAGTGTCCACTCTTGCTGGTAGATGAGTGGGTGTATTGGGTTGTGAGGCAGTTGATCCAGAAGAAGGGGAAAAAATTCCTTCCTGATCCCCAGAGAGGCAATCAAATATTTCCTGGATCGGCCCTGTGTGTGGGGGGGGGGGGCAATTGGAGCCCCGCCCTCCGTGGTGGGTGAGTGGGGATGTGGGAGTCAGTGTGTGGAGAGCGGGGAGGAGGGACCATCCTCCACACAGAGCTCTGGAGGGAGGGGCCATAGTCCGGACTACAGGTGAGTCACGGAGTGTCAGTGTAATCTGCCGCCGCTGCTCAGTCTCTGAGGAACTACAACTCCCAGCAATCTCTGCCCACGTGAGGAACTACAACTCCCAGCATGCACTGTGTAAGTAATGGGGGTTCAGCTCCCAGCCTGGAATAAGATGCTGTGGGACTACATATCCCAGCATGAGATATTACAGGTGCCAGTGATCTCTACATACCCAAGTCTGCTCCCCTCCCCCTCCTCAGGGGGAATTGCACCCCCCCAGTCCCCGCCACCCCACTCATCTCCCACTGCCCTATACCCCTCCCCCGCAGGCCCAACCGACCCACCCGAATCCTGGGGGGGAGGGGACCCACCACCCATGGGAGAGGAGTGTGAGGTGCAATTACGCCTGAGGAGGGGGAGGGGAGCAGGCTGGGGTATGTAGAGATTGCTGGGACCTGTAGTACTCATGCTGGGATTTGTAGTCCTGTAACATCTTATTCCAGGGTGGGAGCTTAAGCCCCATTACATGCTCAGTGCATGCTGGGAGTTGTAGTTCTCCATGCGGACAGAGATTGCAGGGAGTTGTAGTTCCTCGGAGTCTGAAGAGAGGAGGAAGATCCCCAGACACAAGACACTCCGTGACCCGCCTGTAGTCCGGATAATGTCTCTTCCCTCAGGAGGTCTGTGTAAGAGCAACCTCCTCTTCTCCGCTCTCCTCACACTGACGCTGACCCTTCTTCTGCTCTGCTATATACCAGCTCAAGACACGCCCCTTTCTGACGTCACTATCCAACGGCTCCAGCTGATGCGCGCGTCACTAGAACTAAGTCACGTGTCATGTTCATGTGATGCTAGCGTGAGAAGACGTTCCCTTCGCCCGATTGGCTAGTAACTGCGCTCAGGTCACGCCCACTCCCATCCTCTGGTCACGCCAGTCCCATACGCTGATCACGCCCACTCTCATCTGAGTCATTCTCTTCAGCTCCTCCCCCACTACACACTGATCTCTCCATAGGGTTCCGTGCAAGAGGGAGTGAAAGCAGCGGCCTCTAGTGGGCAGTCTGTGGAACTGCACATAATACACAGCTGCAGGTTGGAAGGAAGGATGGAAGGCAGAGCATCAAGAAAGCCTCAAAGCATCAATTAAAAGTCCAGTATAAAATAATTGTTTGGCATTGAATAAAATGTATGTATAAAAAAAATGATACTGATGATATTTGGGGTCTGTGATATTTTAAGAGACAAATCTTCCTGAAACTTTTTTTTTTTTTCCATAAATATTTTTATTGTTTTCAAGAAAGAAAATCAGTACAAAACACATATATATGTATAGAACAACAAAATATTATGTTAAAGTATATAGAAATAAATATATAGAACAATATAAATAATAATTGAATAAAGGTTAGTAGCAATACTAACAATAATCTCCCTGAAATCTTATGGCGACCTTACATGTTTCTAGAAATAATAGATTGATTTTTCAATCGATCCCTTCCGATTGGAATCATTTATCTGTAGTCATCCCATTTGATTGATATGTCACGCAGAAGGAAGTGAATATCAATTGAAAGTTAAAGTAGAACTAAAGGCAAACTTTATTTTTTTACTTTAGTTATACTTCAACCACTTGGCGTCCGCGCTATAGCCGAATGACAGCCACAGCGCCGACCCCAATAACCGGGAGATCGTCAATAGACGACCTCCACTTCGCACTCTCACCGTGCACGGTACGCGCTGTGATCACAGAGTCACTGAGACTCGGGTGATCACAGATCTGAGTAAGGGACTGATCCCAACCCCTTACCACATGATCAGCTGTCAGCAGGGCCGCCATCAGGGGGGTACAGGCAGTACACCTGTAAGGGGCCCGGAGGTCCCCAGGGGCCTGGATGGCCACCCCCCCTTTTTTCATTTTTTTTATAAAAAAATAGTTTTAATTTTTTTTATATATTTTTTTTTCATTTTTATTTTAAATAAAGGACCCAAAGGTCCCCAGGGCTTCGGAGGTCCCCAGAGCCCCGGATGGCAACCCCCGCCTTTTTTTTTTTTATTAAAAAAAAATATTATTTTTTTCTGTTTTTATTAAAGGGCCCATAGGTCCCCAGGGCCCCGTTTGGAAACCCTCCTTTTTTAAAAAATGTTTTTATTGATTTTTTCTTCTTTTTATTAAAGGGCCCAGAGGTCCCCAGGGCCCCCGGATGGCCCCCGGGGGCCTTTATTTATTAATTGTTTTTATATATATATTTTTATTATTTAATTATTTTTTATTAAAGGGCCCAGAGCTCCCCAGGGCCCCGGGAGGCAACCCCCCTTTTTTTATATATACAAAAATGTTTTACATTTTTTTATATATTTTTTTATTTTTTATTTTTTATTTAGGGGCCCCTTTTTTTATATATTTTTATATCTGTATTTCTTTTATTTTTTTTGGAAGGGGCCCAGAGGTCCTCAGGGCAACCCCCCAATTTGTGGTACCCCCTTGTTTCTCAATTCACGGTAGCCCCCCCATCCGTTCTCTCTAGGGGGCCAATGCCTGAAGCTGTGTAAGGGGCCCCATAATTCCTAATAACAGCCAATAACAGCTGATCACGTGATGTAAACAAAAGCTAGGTAATTTTTATTTTATTTTCCCCCTCACGCTGACAGCATTAGGAGAAAAAAGAAGAAGATCACGACTTATGTGTGAGGGACATCGGTCCCGAAGAGGAAGAGGCAATTCTGCCTCATCTGTGCAATCAGTACCTCCTGCCAGTGCCTTACAGTGCAGCCTCATCAGCGTAGATCAATGAAGGAGAAAAATTACATGTTTGCAAAATTTTATAACAAAATATTTATTTAAAAAAAAATAATCTGTATTTTATTTATTTTTTAACAAAAAATAAAACCGGCAGAGGTGATCAAATACCAAAATAAATCTATATGTGGGAACAAAATGATAAAAATGTCATTTGTGTACAGCGTTGTATGACCGCGCAATTGTCATTCAAAGTGCATCGGCGCTGAAAATTGGTCTGGGCAAGAGGGGGGTTTAAGTGCCCGGTAAGCAAGCAGTTAAAGTGTTACTAAACCCAGGAGCTTGCACTCACTATATCTGACCTCCCACAGCACACAGAACATGGAAATGCAATTATTTTACTCAATATAGTAAATACATATAAATCTCTTTTCTCATCAGCAGTCTATAGCGAGAGACGGCCCCTCCCTGGAAATGAAGGGCAGACAATAACTTTATTAGGACGTTATGACAGTGACATTGTATCTCACCCCTCCCCCTCCATGACCCGGCCTGTAAGGTCGGCAGTGGATCGCCGTCTGCTCTTCCATCATCATGTTTTGTGTGTTTCTTTTCACACAAGCAGATGTGCGATTGTCCACAGTCCACATTGGCGGTGATCAGATCATCGGGACCTTTTTCTGAATATAGAATTCCTCTTCTGGCTGCCGGCACAGAGGGAGGACTATTCACAGCACAATAGCGCCTTCACCCCGAGAAGACCGCCCTGTACAGGAAGAGCATTGTGTGGCCGGCCTGTTGTGTGTCTCTACAGAGGACAGGGAAGACCCCCGGGCATTTCCACACCAGACGAGGATCACCCATTTCATAGTCTGCCCCTCCCCCCCATAGAGATTGTATGTGATACACTACGAGGACAAAGCACCATCACACCTCAAAGAGCTCATGTCCCATTGCAAAACCATGACCAGAAAAGCCCAAATTAAAGAGGAACTGCAGTCTGCTCACATAATCTGTAATAAAAAACATCTTTGCCATTCTGAAGCTTTCCTCCAACCACTTTGCATATTATTTTATATATACTGTGATTCTGTACTTGCCAAACATGCTGCAGAAATCTCCCTCCACTGAGTCTGGCTGCGGACATTTTAACTGTGGGCAGCTGAAGCTGCTGCCTGTTCACTTCCTGGATTTACACAGAGGCACAACTCCAGCTCTGCAGCTTTCATCGGCCCTCTTATGACTCACCCCCTCCCTTCCTGGCAAACTCTCAGGCGAGAGAGAGAGCGGTGCATGATGTCATAACCCTAGGCTAATGACCAGACAAGAAAAAGGAGGTGGCCTGTATAAGGGATTTACTGGCAGAAAAAAAATGTTTTGCTATCCAAAGTTAAAACAACTGAAATGGGAATGAGGGACAAAGAATCGCATGCAATATGAACAAGAATTCGATGCTAATCCTGTCCGGATCGCATGCGATTCCCCCCCCCCCAACTGCTTGTGTGTGTGTGTATATATAGAAAGGGATTAAAGCGCCATCTAGTGGACAGTTTAGAAATGTTAGCACTCACAGTACACATCTGGTGTCCTGGTCCGCCGATGGTAGCAAATTAGGGCCGCTGGAGGTGCTCACGGGGCTGGAGGAGAAGTTCCAGGACACCGTGGGCAGGGCCGCCATCAGGGGGGTACAGGCAGTACATTTGTAAGGGGCCCGGATGGCAACCCCCCTTTTTTTATTTAATTTTTTATTAAAAAAAAAAATATATATATATATATATATATATATTTTTTTTTATATATATATATATATTTTTATTATTATTATTATTATTATTATTATTATTATTATTATTATTAAAGGCCCCCGGAAGGCAACCCCTCCTTTTTTATATTTGTTTTTACATTTTGTATATATATATATATATATATATATATATATATATATTTTTTTTTTTATTACAGGGCTCAGAGGTCCCCAGGGCCCCATGTGGCAACCCCCCCTTTTTTTTAGATTTTTTTTTATAAATGTTTATTTTTTGATTTTTGTTTATATATATATTTTTTTATATTAAAAGGCTCAGGGCCCCGGATGGCAACCCCCTTTTTTTTATGTATTTTTTTTATAAATGTTTATTTTATTATTTATTTTTATATATATTTTTTTTTTTATTAAACGGCCCAGAGGTCCCAGGGCCCCGGATGGCTACCCCCCCCCCCCTTTTATATATTTTTTAATGTATATTTTTTCTTTATTTCTTCTTTTCTTTTGTAAAGGCCCCCCCCCCCCCCCCGCGCTTCTCAATTTGCGGCAGTTTCCCCGCTTCTCAATTACAGGCGGCAGCACCCCCCCCCCGGCCCATGCCTGAAGCTGTGTAAGGGGCCCCAATGTTCCTGATGGCGGCCCTGTCCGTGGGTATAGGGCGGAAGTGATGTCACTTGGAGGTGGACTGCCTCTACATCTCCTCCAGCCCTGTGAGCAACACCAGCCGCCCCCTGATTTGCTACCATCGGTGGACTGGGACACCTATGTAGATTAGTTTGCATATTACCAGACACTGCATGTACTGGAAGTTCTAAAAAAAAAATTTAAACTGCCCACTAGATGGCGCTTTAATCCCTTTCTACACACATAGGAGTGGTGGGGGAAATCCCATACGATTCGGACAGGAATCACGCCGCAGTCCTGTTCAAATCGCATTCAATTCTTTACAGTGCGATTTGCACCCATTCATTTTATATTGAAACAAATCGCACCGTAATGTATCGTATTGGGAGCATTTGGGCAAGTATCGATACCCGCTCACATGCTTGGTATCCGTATCAGTACATCCCGGAATAGAAGTCTATGACTCAGTGCAGCTAACCTGCAGGAGAGTCGCAGGAGCACTTTGCTGCCCCCACAGATCAGTATGAAAGCAGCCTGATAATTGTTAACCCTTTATAGGCGCTAATATGCCCATTGCAAAAGCACAGGATACAGGGAGGGGAACAATGTATTTGATTTTGTATTTTTGTCCACTGACAAAGAAATGACCAGTCAATGATTTTATTGGTCGGTTTATTTTAACAGAGAGCCAGAATAACAACCAAAATATTCAGAAAAACACAATTCAAAAAAGTTTTTAAATTGATTTGCATTTTATCCACTTAAGGACCGCCGAACGCCGATATACGTTGGCAGAATGGCACGGCTGGGCACAAGCACGTACAGGTACGTTGCCCTTTAAGTGCCCAACAGTGGGTCGCATGCGCGCAACCTGATCCGAAGCTCCGTGACCACGCCCACGGACCCGATCGCCGCCGGTGTCCCGCGATCGGTCACAGGAGCTGAAGAACTGGGGAGAGGTGAGTGTAAACAAAGCATCCCGGTTCTTCTCTGTGTCTTGTCATAGGGAACGACGATCAGTGACGTCACACGTCCAGCCACACCCCCCTACAGTAAGAAACACAAATCAGGGCACACTTAACCCCTTTAACACCCCCCTAGTGGTTAACCCCTTCACTGCCATTGTCATTTTCATAGTAATCAGTGCATTTTTATAGCACTTGGTCTCAAAAATGTGTCAAAAGTGTCCGAGGGACCAGGGGCGGGACCTGGGGTGGGACTAAGGGGGGCCCCTGTCAGGTAGGCTGTACGGGGCCCCATGATTTCTATCGGCAGCCCTGGGGGGACCAACGGTCGGAAGGGGAGCTCTCAGACACAGACTGCGAAGGTCCAGATGAGGTGGCGGGCCCGTTGGGGCTTCAGTGGGGACCCGGAGTGGCGGCTGGTCAGACGGTTTCCACTGGGCAGCCTGGTAAGTCATCTTCCATTTCATCTTCTGTTGTTTCTCCTGTTGCTCCCTTGTCTCCCCCCTTTCTCCTTCCTTCTCCCCCTTTCTCCTGGGTCGGTTGTTCCATTTGCTGGGGTCCCTGTAGGGGGGTGGGCCCGGGATAGGGTGGGCGGTTCTGGTAGGGGTTCGTCTGACATGGGTTCGGTGATGCTGCAGCAGTATTTGTCTTCCCTGTTACAGGGCTGCTGGGCCATGGCAGGCGGGGGGCCAAGTGTACCCCCTCCTGCAACCGCGGTGCCTCCCACTGCTGCGTGGTTGGTTCCTCCTGTGGTAGGGCCTGTTACTGGTGGGTCGTTTAATGTGACACAAACTGGAGTGGGTGGGACTTCCTAGGGGAGCTGGGGTAGCGCGGTGGTGCTGACCCCCTCTGTTCCGTCTGCTGTTACGGGGAGTGTGGCGGAGTCCCAGGTGAGTACGGGTGGTTTGGGGGTCCCCCCTTATCGGGGGTGTCGGTGGTTACAGGGAGCGCCGTATTTGGAAAGGTGAGTCTGTGGAACTATTCTCGTTGCTTCCACTTGAGAAGTTCAATTTGGATAAGGCAAAGCCTGATGAGAGCTAGAAGGAGGAGGAGGAGAAGCGGCGTTTTCGCCTTATTCCTCGGACCTTTGCTAATTGGGCGCAGGCCTTTTACATTTTGGCTAGTTTTATTGGGGAAAAGGCGCCAGAGAATTGTATGGGTTTGGCTGTGTTATGATGAGCAGTTTAGGCAGAAGAAGGCAGTGAGGCCAGCTATCCGGTGGGATCAAAAAGATATCGCATTGTGAATGAGGCTCATGACGCAGGCCAGGGCTGTGCCTCAGCCCTTTCAGGGAGAGGCCGGGGTGCCCAAGCCTCTTCGCCATCGGCCGCAAAACGTAAGGGGTTCTGCTGGCAGTTTAATTAGGGCTCCTGTAAGTTCGGGGGATCTTGCTGCTTCCGCCACGAGTGTTCCGGTTGCAGGGGAGCACCTGGGCTGGGGGTGTGCCCGGTTGAGGTACTGCGGGAATGGTTGTTTTTTCAGCCCCCGGGGTTGGGTCCACTCCTTGTTCACGATACTGGGCTGCCTTTGTCCAGATATCAATTTGGTGCATTATTCAAACGGTGCCTGGGGGCAGGGGGTTTCAATACGGTGGACTACTCCTCCCATTCTTTTAGAATAGGGGCGGTGACGGAAGCTTCACGGTGGGGCTTGAATGATAAGATCCTGCAGCGGATAGGTCATTGGGAGTCCCGCTGGTTCAGGCTCTATGATCACACGCAGCTGTTGTGAAGGGGTTGAAGGGGGAGGGTAGGGCACGTTCTCCGCTTTTTTCTGGTGTCTTATATGTTTTCTGTGTCTGTAGATTCTGTGCCTGTTTTCTGGGATGCATGATCAGTTGGTGTGTGGGAACTTGTGCGTGGTGCCTGTTTTTTCTGTTTCTGGTATTTCCCGCTCTTTTTCTTTCAGGCCCGGTATGCTTGATGTGGATCCTGGGCCACTCTTATGTGCATTGGGGGGCCCAGAGGGCGATGGTCAGGCAGGAGGGCAGGCAGATGGGAAAACAGCTATTCAAATGAAAGCTGTGATGTTCCCCGGGTGGCGGCGGCTGCTAGGTATGAGGGACATGGATGGAGGTACATGGATGCAGGGACATGGATGCAGGGACATGGATGCAGGGACATGGATGCAGGGACATGGCTGCAGGGACATGGATGGAGGGACATGGATAGAGGGACATGGATGGAGGGACATGGCTGCAGGGACATGGATTGAGGGACATGGCTGTGGGGACATGGCTGCAGGGACATGGCTGCGGGGACATGGATGGAGGGACATGGATGGAGGGACATGGATGGAGGGACATGGATGCATTAGTGTGGGGGACATGGCTGCATTAGTGTGGGGGACATGGCTGCATTAGTGTGGGGGACATGGCTGCATTAGTGTGGGGCACATGGCTGCATTAGTGTGGGGGGACATGGCTGCATTAGTGTGGGGGGACATGGCTGCATTTGGGGACACATTTAAAAAAAAGTATCGGTATTCGGTATCGGCGACTACTTGAAAAAAAGTATCGGTACTTGTACTCGGTCCTAAAAAAGTGGTATCGGGACAACCCTAATATATATATATATATAGTTATTATAAACGTTTGATCAATCCCTCGGTGTCCGGCAACCTCGATCCCCGATGGTTTGTCCAGGCCCTTTTGGACCGCCAGCCTCTCAATGGCGCTCCCCATACTGACTCCTCACCGAACAGCAGTACAGCTTAGGATCCTCAAAATGGGAACTCAGTCACTCACTGGGTCCCCGTCGCTGTTAAGATGCCCGGAACCAGGAACATCCCGGCCAGGTAGGCCATAACGCCGGGGTCGCCGTGATGTGACCACCCTAAAGGTGGGTGCCACACTGGACGAAGAAGACCCAGAACCAATGGCGTCTGCCCCATAAATACCCCTCCCAGCATGCACAGCGAGGACAAACCCTTGTGATTGGCTGCTGGGAAAGAGCACCCAAACCTTGACTCCACTGCTGCCACCTGCTGGACCGGGGATGGAAGAACACCTCAGCACATCAGAATGGGCTCACAGCACAGCCAAGCTGAGACATAGACCGAATTTAGCTACTAACAATCTGGATCAGAGTTTAACTATACCCTTAAATTTAACTAGCACCAGTACTGTAAGGTACATAGGCGCTACATTAGAATCACTTGCAGAATTGAGTGATAGTGATTTGTGGGGAAATTCATCATCAAGCACTGAAAGTAATGACAGCGACAATTCTGCAACTGAGCAAATTTCAGTGTTTATGATTTGATTACATTATTGAATATTTTTTTATTATTATTATATTATTATTTGTTATAATTATTTATAGTTATTTATTATATTATATTATAATTTATAAATTTGTGTTTCAAACTTTATCATACCCGAGATGTTTATTAGACTCTTGTTTGAACAGATTTAAGTGTGTTATTCCTAAGAATTACAGGCCTACAATATAAAACGCCAAATTTCCATGCAAAACAATTGTACCGCTTTCAGCATCAAAAATCTGACATAATCATACAGCCAGGGAGGTTAATCATCCTAATCTAAAGACAGCCTAATACATACCAGTATTTTCTATACTACCTCTCAGATGTTACTTCTGGGTCGTAACTTGTGGTACAGAAGCATGTCGAGTGAAAAGGTAAAAAGGGTTCCCTGCATCTCCGTCACACTGTGTGACAAACTATCAGTGACTCAAACACAGTGTTGAGATTATGTCCCCTGATGTTTTTACTGCACCCTGAGATCAGATGGCTGAATGCCTGAAAAATGATCCCCCAAATTCTGCTTGAGGCATGCCAATCTCTTCTCCCCCACCATCTCTCTCTAGTTCCCCTGCTGACCTCCAGCTCCAGGTCATTCCTGTATTCTGAAAGTCTTCATCTACTTTGCATAACGACAGGGTCTCTTTAAAATGCTATGCTTTTTTGATTATCCCAGCACATAAAAGGGTTAATGGTGGCACAGGTCTCTGCCGATTTAACTCCTGCAGCAGCAGTTTTCTCTTGTTGAAGGTTTTATATTTCTCTTTGTAGCTTGTAAGCAATACATATATTTTCTGAATACCTGTGCATATTTTTTTAATATGTACATAACATATTACAGTCTATTCAATGGGAATTTTTTTTTTTTTGTTGTTGTTTAAATAACCAATGTAAGGGAAGCTCCTCCCAAAGAAAAGCCATAGAGCCGAGCCTTCAGCTCCGGTACTGTATCAAAGTGTATGATAAAGCTTTATGGGCATCATTGCTTCAGCCTGCATCTACTGTATTTAAAGAACCCTGTTACAGTCCTGACAGTAATAAATGGAGAAAACCTCTTAAAAAACCATTGGGCAAAATAATTTTAACCACTTAATTGGCTCCCGCTGTGTCCAATCACAGCGGGAACGGGTCACCGGCAGGATCAACCAGGTTTTTTGCAGAATACAGAAAATAAATCCCATAGTGATTGAGTGGATCGTTTTTCAGGCGCTTTGGCGTTAAAAAAGCCTGTAAGGCCCCTGATGATAGTGAAACGCACAGGCCAGGATATGTTTCGGCTGACGTTTCGTCCAGTCACCTGGTCTCCATGATGGGAAAACTGGTGTCGGTCCGCCATCTTCAAATGAGTGGGGGTTGACCCATCTAACAGAGATTACACTGCTAGAATCTGCTTAGTGCCAGATAAGATATTTTTTTCTTGTTTGGCATTTTAAAATAATAAACAGGTTGTACGATGATCCTGTGTTAGGTCTTGCATTTATGAGTGGCAAGGACAAAAGAGGGGACTACAAGAAAGATGACTATATCGACATCTAGATTTGATGAATATCGAAAGTGCATTTAAACCCATATAACTTCAGGGTCTTAGGATCTGGTGAGTCTAAAGCCTCATACACAAAAGCCTCACAATAAAGCCTCACACAAAAGCCTCATACTAAAGCCTCATACACTTCAAACAAACTTTTCCGTGGATTTTTGTCTGAAGGGCGTTGCCCGTGAACTTGGTATGCATACACACGACAGGACTTTTTCAACAAACTTTCCCCAAATCACGTGTTTTTTCTGCTCTTTTCTGCTCTTTACCTCCATCCTTTGGTCAACCTCTGCTATTGTTGGTTGATTTTAACATTGGTTCTGAGCATGCGTATTTGTACTTTGAACTAAAGTCCGATGGATTTCTGTACACACGAGAGGACTTTGCACCGTGGGACTTTTGTTGCCGAAAAGTTTGTCCGTTTGCAGAGCGAACTTTTGGCCGATGGAGCGTACACACGGTCAGATTTTTTTGAAAACCTGCTAATTTTGAAGTTTGTTGTCAAAAAGTCTGACCGTGTTTATGGGGCTTTAGTCTTTAACCACTTGCCTACTGTGCACCTACACCCCCTTCCTGCCCAAACAAAATTTAAGCTTCCGGCATTGCGTCGCTTTAACTGACAATTGCGCGGTCGTGCGACGTGGCTCCCAAACAAAATTGGCGTCCTTTTTTTCCCCACAAATAGAGCTTTCTTTTGGTGGTATTTGATCACCTCTGCGTTTTTTTTATTTTTTGCGCTATAAACAAAAATAGAGCGTCAGTTTTGAAAAAAATGCAATATTTTTTACTTTTTGCTATAATAATTATCCCCCCCAAAAAATATAAAAAAAACTATTTTTTTCCTCAGTTTAGGCCGATACGTATTCTTCTACATATTTTTGGTAAAAAAAAAATGCAATAAGCGTTTATCGATTGGTTTGCGCAAAATTTGTAGTGTTTACAAAATAGGGGATAGTTTATAGCATTTTTTTTATTTATTTTTTTTACTATTAATGGCGGCGATCTGCAATTTTTTTATTGGGACTGCGACGTTATTTCGGACACTTTTCTGACATTTTTGGGACCATTTACATTTATACAGTGAACAATGCTATAAATATGCATTGATTACTGTATAAATGTGACTGGCAGTGAAGGGGTTAACCACTAGGGGGCGGGGAAGGGGTTAAATGTGTGTCCTATGAGTGGTCTAACTGTAGGGGGAGGGGGGTGACTGGGGGAGGTGACCGATTGTGTCCCTATGTACAAGGGACACAGCAACGGTCTCCTCTCCCTGACAGGACGTGGAGCTCTGTGTTTACATACAGAGCTTCACGTCCCCGCTCAGTTACTGGGCAATCGCGTGTGCCCGGCGGCGATCGTTGCCGCCGGGCACTCGCGCCGGGATCCCAGCAGAACGGCTTTAAAAAGACATCACGTCATATGATGTGATGTCAGGATAATGGAGTCCTCCGCCCGCTGTCATTTGACGGTGGGCGGTGGACAAGTAGTTAAGGGAGTTGGTGCGGCACTATAGAAGAGTACCATAAGGAAAGCACAATTTTTGAATGAACTGTGTGGAGCACGTCTTATACACATTTACAAAGGGGCTCTTGTAGAATGATATATAGTTCCCATGGACACTTTTGTTTCTTGTATATAGAATATAGTAGCACTTTATGTTTATTTTTTAATTATATGGGTGTATATTTCTGTGAATATTTTTTATTAGAATTTGGTATAGAAGGGCAGTTATTCAAACTTAGCGCTCATCCAATGTGGTCATTTTGAGTTGATAAATCCTAGTATTTTTTTGCACAGGATAGTGGGAAGAGCTGCAGGGGTGTAACACAAATGCTTTAGGAGGTTACTGTGGTATAGGTACTATAACAATTTATGGATTTCCATTGTTAAAGCCTGTAGGCATACATTTTTGGCTGCTCCAAGCAACACTCCTATGTCAAGATTAGCTCTTTCACATTCCTAGGTGACCCGCGTTTTTCCCCTCTAGATAGATCTCAAAGTCTAAACTCACTAACGGTTTGGAAGTCACATAACCTAACACACTTAAAATCGCTCTCTCACCTTAACTAATTTCTCACTTTCCCCAACTTACAAACAAAATATGATCTGTCTCTTGGAGAATTTGAAAATTACCCAAAAATTAGGGAGTTCTATCAGAAATACTATTCACTTACACTTCATCCCCCTTACACTCAATTTGAACAAATCTGTATCTCTTCCTCTCGTGATAGGGGCTTGATCTCCAGAATATACAAAAACTTGAATGAAACAAACATGCCTGAGAAGTCACATCCCATGTTACAATGGGAATCAGATTTAACCCCTTCCTTTCCAGCCCATAGGGGAATCACGTCATGGTGATCCCCTCGCCGATGAGACTGGACGTTGCACAATGTCCAGTCTTCACGGCGTTCTAGGGAGCGCGCGCGCGCCGCGGCACCACTCGCGATCCCGCGCGCGTGCCCGACGGCCGTGATTGCCGCCGGGCACCCGCGATTTCCGGCAATCACGTCAGGAGTGTGTATCTGTGTGTGTAAACACACAGATCCACCTCCTGTCAGCGGTGAGGAGACTGATGTGTGTTCCCAGTACAGAGGAACACACATCGATCTCCTCCCCCTGTGAGTCCCCCTCCCCCTACAGTTAGAACATACTTTAGGACACATTTTAACCCCTTCAGCGCCCCCTAGTGTTAACCCCTTCCCTGCCAGTCACATTTACACAGTAATCAGTGCAGTTTTATAGCACTAATCGTTGTGTAAATGTGAACGGTCCCAAAAACGTGTCAAAAGTGTCCGATATGTCCGCCGCAACGTCACGGTCACAAAAAAAAAACGCAGATCCCCGCCATTACTAGTAAAAAAAATAAAATAAAAATGCCATAAATCTATCACCTATTTTGTAGACGCTATAACTTTTGCGCAAACCAATCAATATACGATTATTGCGTTTTTTTTTTTTACCAAAAATACGTTGAATACGTATCGGTCTAAACTGAGGGGAAAAAAAGTTTTTTTTAAAAAAAATATTGTGAGATGTATTAAATAAAAAGGAAAAAATATTGTGTTTTTTTTAAAATTGTCGCTCTTCTTTTGTTTATAGCGCAAAAACTAAAAACCGCAGAGATGATCAAATACCACCAAACGAAAGCTCTATTTGTGTGGGGAAAAAAACATAATGATTTAATATGGGTACAGTGTTGCCTGACCGCGCAATTGTCATTCAAATTGCAACAGCGCTGAAAACTAAAAATTGGTCTGGGCAGGAAGGGGGTGAAAATGCCCTGTATGGAAGGGGTTAAACACTTCATTCACTCTGGAGCAATGGGATATCATTTTTGTTAACCTTCACAGATGTACCAAAACAACATCTATCAGAGAATCAGCTATTAAATTACTCTATAGATGGTATCTTCTGCCAACTAAACTTAATTCATTTTACCCTTCACTGTCTCCACTCTGCTTCAGGGGATGTCCCGCCCATGGAACGCTATTGCATATATTTTGGGACTGTCCCCATTTAAAGGACACTTGGCACAAGGCCAGTATTGTGATTGACAAAATTGCCGGCCGTAATATCCCTCTTACTCCCCTAATCTGCCTCTTATTCTGCCCGATTCAGGATATTCCAATATCAAGCACAAGGCTTATCCACACATTTCTCACCTCCATTCATTGGGCCATAGCTTTTAATTGGCGCTCCACTTTGGTACCCTGGCCACAGATTCTCAATCGTATGACAAACATCAAACTCTCAGAGAGAATTCACCATACGCTATATGATTCTATGCCCCAATATAAAAAAAATGGTCTCTCTGGGACGCCACACTTCTGGTTCAAGTTTAATTAGTACTAACCACAACCCTTTCTTTCTGTACAATGTTAATTACCAATGACACCTGTGTACATTTCTGTACCATCATCGTTATTCTTTTTTCTTGTGATCCTTTACAATAAAATCATTTGTAAACAAAAAGATTAGCTCTTTCAAATGTAATGTTTTCATTAGGGTTGTCCCGATACCGATACCAGTATCGGTATCGGGACCGATACCGAGTATTTGCGGGAGTACTTGTACTCCCGCAAATACCCCCGATACCCAAATAGAATACCCCCCCCTCCCCCGCCACCGCCGCCGTATATGCAAATCCGACCCTGCTGCCGAATACACAAAGCCGCCTCTGCCTCGAACATTATAGGCACCTTTGAATAGCTGTTTTCCCGCTGCGCGTGTATAGACATTCCCCTTGCTCGGATCTGTCCAATCCCGAGCAAGAGGGAGTGTCCTTAACACGGCGGCATCATCATCAGGTAGGGGGGCATGGCTGCAATATGGGGGGGACATGGCTGCAATATGTGGGGGACATGGCTGTATATGGGGGACATGGCTGCAATATGTGGGGGACATGGCTGTATATGAGGGACATGGCTGCAATATGTGGGGGACATGGCTGTATATGGGGGACATGGCTGTATATAAGGGACATGGCTGTATATAAGGGACATGGCTGCAATATGTGGGGGACATGGCTGTATATGGGGGACATGGCTGTATATGGGGGACGTGGCTGCAATATGTGGGGAACATGGCTACATTTGGGGACACATTTAAAAAAAGTATCGGTATTCGGTATCGGCGACTACTTGAAAAAAAGTATCGGTACTTGTACTCAGTCCTAAGAAAGTGGTATCGGGACAACCCTAGTTTTCATGTTTTACTAAGATGACAACTCTGCATCACTCTTCTGTATCAGAACAGCAGAAACAAGATAGTCCCATAGAACCCAACCCTTCTCTTGCTACCTTCAGCATAGAGGAGTGTGGTTCTGAAGTGCTTAGTAGGGACAATGTAACTGATACCGGTCAACACAGGAAGAGAGCACCAGTTATTAACTAACAAGATTTCTGGCAAGAATAAGGCTTAATTTCCATGGACCTTTTTACAGCCACTTTTCTGAGGGTTTTTTGCATCTTAAAAACAGCTCTCCATGTTAGTCTATGGCCTCATGCCCACCATGATGTTTTTGAGCTGTAGATGGCTGAGCCGTTTTTAAGCTGCAAAAAAAACCAGGTTGTGAAGCTCCAGCAATAGAGCTGTAAAAACGCCAGACATTAAAAAATGCTCAAAAATGCGCAAAAACTCTCCAGCTCAAAACTACTCTGTCAGTAATGCCGCGTACACACGGTGGTTTTTTGCGATGAAAAAAAACGACGTTTTCAATCATGAAAAAAAACTACGTTTTTCAAACTTAATTTTCCAAAACAACGTTGTGTACACACCATCGTTTTTCTACAATGCTCTAGCACAGCGTGGTGACGTACACCACGTTCGACGGCACTCTGTCCATTGAAGCTCCGTCTCATAACTTACTTCTGAGCATGCGCGGGTTTAAAAACTTTGTTTTCAACGTCGTTTTGCCCACACACCATCACTTTTTATGACACAAAAAACAACGTTTTGAAAAACGACACAAAAAATTCAAGCATGTTGGAATTTTTTTTTGGTCTTTTTTTTAGACAAAAAACAACGTTTTGCCCACACACGATCAATTTAAATGACGTTTTAAAAAACGTCGTTTTTTTTCATCGCAAAAAACGACAGTGTGTACGCGGCATTAGAGTAGTGCCCCCATACATTGGCATTAAAAGGGAAATAATACCTTGTTACACTGGTTATAAGGGTAGTGCCACCTGATGAGTGCCATCAGTACTATGCAGACACGTTATGTGGGAAATTTATTTTTAGAGGTTCACTGCTCATGGAACCTCTTGTAATCTGTGAAGGAATCCTAGGAACCATGTATTAGAATCTTAGTTATACTATAGTTTTATTTGCATGTTAAAGAGACTGTAGTACTTACTAGCTTTCCATGCCAAATGTTGCCAGATCTCCACTTAATGTCATTCTTTTGTGCTTTGAAAGTTCTTCTGCTTCATTTATTTGTCTGTGCTGATTTATCATACTAATTGTAAAGTGAGCAGAATAAGCATTACTTTTACTGCTTGCTATTTCTCTCTGTGTTGATTACTGTGTGGAGAAAGACCTTGCAGTAGCCTAAAGCACAGTTATTTTATACTATGTAGAATGTATCAGTTTAGAAACTGCTGAAAATCTAAATTGGTTACAAAAGTAGAATAATAAAATTATGTCCAGCCTTCAGACATCTTATTCTGTATCTATGATTAAGGGAATAACTGTGTCTAAAGAAAAGCCAACTATTTGCATAAGGAAAGACTACATTGTGCTATAGGTAGTAAAAAAAAATGACAGTACACATACCACATAGGAAGCTGGTAACTAGTTGGTAAGTTATCATTAATGCCCATTGCCCAAGTGATGGTCTGGTAGTGGGAAGACCTCAGGATCATTATACTGAAAATGTTTAGACCGCAGGTGTCATACACAGGGCGGCTGATGAGGCAGTATAGCCAGCCCTAGTATACTGGGCCCCATCAGTTCAAAAGAAGGGCTAAGCAGGATGACTGGCTGTACTGCCCCCCCATGTGCCCCTCTCCCTCCCAACTTCTTTCCATTCCTCTCCTGCTGACAGCTGCTGTAGGCACACAGCGATCGTTGCAGGATGGAGAGCGGGGGAAAGGTTTGGTGATTATGTCATTTACCAGCCCCTTCCTTTTCTGAATGAACACAGTGAGTGATCGCCACCAATTACTCCTGTGTCTATTCATAACTATAGCATAGTAACTTGTGTTCACTATGCTTCAGTTTGTAAATTAACAGGAGCCTCTGTACATGTGCTTTCTGTTCTGAGGCGGCAGAGAAAGGGATGGAGGAATCTATGTTCTCAGTCCCTTTCTTTGTTTCAAAAGTGAGACATTAGGGGGCCTATTTCTATCAGGGGGATATTTCACTAAAGCCCCTCAACATGGCAGTTTAAATTATGAAATAAAAAACAAATAAAAATAAAAAAATGATTTAAAAAAATGAAGGACTCGTTGACATGCTCCAGATGACGTCAATACGATGAACCTGGTAGAGCGATCGCATGTCACTGGTCTGCGGACCAGTTTCAGCAGATATATTCGATCGTGTGTACGCGGCCTCAGAGTATGGTCTGTACTTGACTGCTACCTTCCAAAGGCAGGTATTCAAATTCTCTAGAACTTGGGTGTACAGTATTCACTGAGATGCTCTTAAAGGCCCGTACACACGGTCAGCCTTTTTGCCAACAAACCTCAAAATCAGCAAGTTTTCAAAATAGTCAGACCGTGTGTACGCTCCATCGGACAAACTTTTTCGGGTTTCATCGGACAAAAAGTTTGGTCTGCAAACGGACAAACTTTACGTCAACAAGAGTCCGATGGTGCCTAGTCTGACCGTGTGTATAGCAAGCAATCAGACTTTTGGACAAAGTACAAACGCGCATGCTCAGAAGCAAAGACCAGCCGGAAGAGTTTTGTCTGGTAGAACTAACGTTCTTATTTAAAAGAGCACATCCGTGACGCGGCAAGTTCTCAAATCAAAAAAAGCAGCGCACATTCTCTTCTTCTTTATATTGTGATAATACTAAAAGCTGCTTTGCTGGTGATACTGATGGAGTAAAAACAAATGTCTTTACTTTGGATTAGTGTATTTTGGTTATATGAATCAAACATATTTCTATATTTTTTTTGTGGGTCAAGTTAGCACAACCCCATTGCGCAACCTGTCTGCTTGACGAACAGACGTTCAGAAATGAACTAAATTGCACAAAACTGAAAATCGCGAATGCACACAGACGAAACCTCTACTAACTCTTGATTAGCAGAAGGAGCCCAAAGGGTGACGCCGGAGAATTGAACTTCCTCTTTTAAACTCTCGTCAGTACGTTGAAATGTCACTACGTTTGTTGCCGAAAAAGTCACAGCGGGTGTATGCTATGGGTGTAACCGGACAACTTCCTTCAGACAAAAATCCAAGGGAAAGTTTATTTGATGTGTGTACGAGGCTTTATATACATGTAGGGCTTGCACCCATAGATGCAACCTGATGCAATATGTGAGATGGTTAAACTCTAGTACAAAACTCAAATGGCTAAGCTAACATGTTGCTTTCCCCAGCCAATTAACCCTACTAAGGCCTCTTTCGGTCCGCTCCGTGTGTCCGTCGGCTCAGCAGGGGGTCCCGCTGAGCTGTCGGCGGACAGGGCGGTCCCCGCACACTGTGCAGGGACCGCCCTGTCTCTCCTCCGCTATCCCCTATGGGGAATCGGATGAAAACGGACCGTCTGTCCGTTTGCATCCAAACCGATCCGGCGGACAGAAGAAAAATAGGGTTTTCTTCCGTCCGAAAAACCGGACCTTAACAGGCGCGGATCATTGCGGACGTTAGCGGATGCATCATCCGCTAACGGACGCGACCCCATAGGCGTCCATTACAAGTCCGTAAACGGACTTGTAAAAGCGGACGAACGGAGGCGGACATGTGAAAGGGGCCTAAGGCGGCGTACACACGGCTGAGGTTCTCACTGAAAACCAGCGAGAACCTCGCTGGAATGTGCATTCCAGCGAGGACCTCGGCCGTGTGTACGGTCTCGGCGAGCTTCCCGTCAGGAAGCCCGTCGAGCAGAAATAGAGAGCATGCTCTCTATTTCCTCGACGGCCCACCTGGATGAATGGCTGGTTGCCATTCCCGACGGGCGGGTCGCCGATTTCGACGGCCGGCAGAGAGCCTCGACGGGCGGAACGATGTGTTCTGCCCGTCGAGGATCTCTGCCGTGTGTACACGGCCTTACTCATCTCTCTTCTACTTTGCTCTAAACAATGAATTAGCATAAACACCTCTTACCAATTAGCAGGGAGGTGGTCCATAAAGCCTTGTGGCTTCACAGCCAGTTCCCTACTGCACATGCACGGAGCGCGCCGCACTTTCTGAATGGCCCGGCGGTGGGGGAAGGAGTGGGGACCAAACTTATGAGTGATCTTGCTCAGAAGTAGGGATGGGTACCTTTCAAAAACAGGTACCCACTCCCCCCTCCCCCCCAGAAGTGCCAAATGTGGCACCGGAGCGGGTGGAGGCAGATAAGTGGAGCTTCCACTTTTGGGTGAAACTCCACTTTAATATTATCAGAGCTAATTATAGGAACAGACAAGATAATAGATATTTATATTTTAAATAGGGGGAAGCCAAATCCACCCCCTATTTATTTCACTACCAAGTCACATTCATCACATCAACATATGAAAGAGGGAGGAAAGGCATTCCAAAACAGCACCAGTATGTAACAAACCTGAATATAATTTTCTAACTGGTCAAACTAATACAGTAATATGCAACTGTCATAAAAAAAAACAGATGACTAGATCTATCTACTTTTTCTATAAAAGGTAATTAACATTTGACCTCTTAGAATACCAGCTTTTAAAACGACTGTATGTTAAATATAGTAAAAAAAAAGGAACAAGAAGTCTAGTATCTTCTGTGTACATCCCTGTACAGCAGACCTGGTTATCCAATCTTTTTGTTTTTTGTCAAATACTGACTCTTCTGGGGAAGCAGAACTTGAGAAATGGTGCTCCTCCATTTTTATTTAATGATGTCGTCGCTTTTCCTGCTGAATTTAAGCCTAACTATCGAAGAGATTCCATGCTCCAAACGACATAACAGTGCTTCCTCTGATGCTCTGCTGTCACGGTAATTTAGTAATCAGGTTCCTTGTTGTGCTCTCTCCTTTAAAGTAACCAGCAATTTCTGATAAAAAGACAGTCCCTACAGAACCATTCCAAGTAAGCCATAGCAACATCAATAAGCTTTATTTAGTATTTCCAGCACTTTTACTTTTTTTTCCAAGGTGTTGACTCCCAATTGAGAGAATTCCAGTTGTGCTAGTTTCTTTCCAAATGCCTCAATCTTTTACATCTTTTAAGGTTTTTTGTTAATTATCTTCCCAGTCTGCAGAATGTATCATCTTGGTAGTCACTGTCACTGCAGCCTGAAGATGGCAGTGCTTCTGTTTAATAATGTAGATGTCAGATACAATTACTATATTACAAAAATTAAAACTTTTTTTTTTTTACTTTTTTTTATCCATCATTAAACCTAAAATAAAAAAGGGATATTTATTAAAACAGTGTATCAACAAAGCTTTATATGTCCTTAAAAAAGTCTGTTAAAATGATTTAGTTAACAAATACCTACTAACAGGGATGGACTGGCCATTGGGACTACAGGGAGTTTCCCGGTGGGCCGGCTTTAGTGACAGCGGACCGCCGCCCCCCTCCGCTCCTCTGTCTCTCCCTTCCCGCAGCGCTCACCTCCTCTCCCTCCCCGCAGCGCTCACGTGGGGGGAACAGAGAAGCAGGGGGAGGAGCAGGGACAACGACAGAGGAGCATGGGGGAGGGGACAGACAGCTGACTCAACAGCTATGGCCTGGGAGTTTCTCACTTCTGCCTAATCTTGTCCCATTAGGGGGGGCACCGAACTGATTCTTTGCCCCGGTGAAATAATGTCTAGCTTCCCCACTGGTACTGCCTATAAGAATACCAGTACCAGCCGTTCTACTCTAATAAAGTAGAATGGCTAGTGGCTAGTGAAGGGGGAGAGAGGGCTTGGGTGGCCAGGGGGGGTGCGGGAGTTGTCCGGCCGCCATGGGAGAGACCTGTCAAAGTGGGCCAGTCTGGATGAAGTCCAGGGCCAAATTTCTGTCCCAGTCCAGCCCTGCCTACTAATGCGTATAACAGGTGAAAAGAGAGGTAGAGTATTCACATGAAGGATACAAACACATATTCTTGAGTTGCACAATATGTCGGTACACCCAATATTTTCAAAAATACTTGTATCTGGGGAGATTCAGGAAACAGGCTGCTGCTTCTCTCCCAACTGCACAGCTAACAGGGTCTCTTGTTTCATTAACTTCCCAAGGAAGAACCAGACTTTTTCCTACACAACTAAGTTGTCTTTTCATGTCTATCTTTCTTGGGAGAATGACAGTCATCGTATTTATTCACACCTCCTTTCCTCACTCATATGTCCTTTAAAGGGGTTGTAAAGGTTTGTTTTTTGTTTTCTAAATAGGTTCCTTTAAGCTAGTGCATTGTTGGTTCACTAATGGTCGGATGGACCGTTTTCATCGGACGAACCAATCGTGTGTAGGCCCCATCTTTTTTTCCCCATTGGTGAAAAAACGTAGAACCTGTTTTAAAATTATCTGGTGGTTAAAAAAACGATCGTCTGTGGGCAAGTCCATCGGTTAAAAATCCATGCATGCTCATGCATGAACTTCATTTTTCTCAGCACGTCGCAGTGTTTTACGTCATCGCGTTCTGACACAAACAGATTTTTAACTGATGGTGTGTAGGCAAGACTGATGAAAGTCAGCTTCATCGGATATGTGATGAAAAAATCCATCGGTCCGTTTTCATCGGATGAACAGATCGTGTGTACGTGGCATTACCTTTTCCTTCGATTTCCCTTCTAAATGTTTTTGTTTTTGTTTTCTTTGTCTGAATTTCTCACTTCCTGTTCCTTCTCAGTAAGCTGTTCAGTAAGCTGTTCTGCCTGACTAACTACTGCTCGGATGATGGTGGCAAGCTTACTGAGGAGAAACAGGAAGTAAGAAATTGAGACAAAGAAAAAAAAAACAGTTAGAAGGGAAATCGAAGAAAAAGGTAAGTGAACCAACAATGTACTTGCTTAAAGGAACCTATTTAGAAAATAAAAAACAAACCTTTACAACCCCTTTAATATGGCACTGCTAAGACAGCAATTAAAGCATAAATGAAAAAAAAGCATAACTTTACAGGGAGATTTTTTAATATGAAGATAAAACACCAACATATTTCTTTTTATATGTAGTGGTTTACTGAGGTGACTCAGAAGTGCCTTTCACCCTCTGATTAATCTTTCACAAACTATTCTTCTTAACAGTGTTTTTCCAAATATGCCAACATTTTCCAGGAAAACACTCGAGAGGTCCCCAACATTCTCTACAGGCCAGATAATGAATATTGGTGATGTCATTGTCACATACAATTTATCAGTACAGAAGAAATACAATGAGATGCTCACTCTTTTGAGGAAAATTCTCAACCAACTTTGGTCGTAGAACAGTATAGACTGTGCCTTCTTCAGATTAAACGAACAAAACAAACCCTGTAAGGGGGATATACACCCTGATAAATTTGATCTGGGCATCTATGCATCAGTGACTCCTGGTCAGGGCCGATCCTAGGGTCACAGGCACCTGGGTGCAGAAATATTTCTGGCGCCCCCATATGGGCATTGTCATTTTACTAACTCTTCCCCTTTACAAATGTTTCCATGGCAACGACTCAACCACAGAGATACTCCCCCCAAAAAGTCTTCATTACCCTATGATCCTTACATGATCTCTTAACAATAAACAAAATACAGGAAGAGAAGCAGGGTACTTTATTGGGAGCTGGAGGGGGGCCTCTCTGTTAGAGAGTTAGAGAGGCTTCTGTTAGAGAGTCTGTTGGATGTTTGGCGCCCCCACCTCTGCAGGCGCCTGGGTGCAATGCACCCCGTTGAAACCTGCCTAGGATCGGCCCTGCTCCTGGTTTTGAAGGGGTTAATAATTATGCGCTTATAACCTGTCATTTTAATACATTTCTCTTTATTTATTGTAGTCCTTTAACAAGGACATGAGTACATGTTTACTACAGTGTTGTCCATAGAGGAAGTAAAACTGAAAATGTTATTGTCTGAGGTATAAAATGAAAAGATAAAATAAGAAGTTGGAAAAATAATTGACACCTCTGTGCAACTTGATGCCATCTTACCATATCGAGCCAAATGCCTTGTCATTCATTAGCTTGGTACTGCTTCTGACACAGTATTGCCAACTTTCCAGATTGAACCCTTGGGTCTAAATTAAATGTTTTTTTAAAGCTAAACTTCCTTCCAAGTCACGGCACCATTGTACCAGACGCAAATCAGAAGCCTCTTTGCAGTATATATTTGCTTCCAGCTAAAGGAGTGTAGTCTTTCTGCTATTACCTTCCAAAATTATTAATGGGGGAAAAATACTAACTAATAGAAGTTACTAACATGAAAACAAAATCTTATTATATTTACAAGTTGGATGTTTCTCACGTTCATTGGAATGATTTGGTTCCTCTACCAAAGTACATTTGACCTACCTATTTCAGTCATTAACTCCACCTTCCTAACAGCCAAACACCATAAATTAGGTAATGAGAAGCCTGGAGTTTTAAGAAAAAAACATATTTGTTGGTAGCATCAATCAAAATAAACTGCACAAAAGATTTTTCCGGCCTTTTATATATCAGATCCAAAGGGGAAGGGAATGGGACATAAATGTGTACCTCTATATTTCTCATTTAGTATTCTCTTTATTTTGTACATTTTCCACTAAAGATACTCCCTTTTAGAAAAATTGAGTGCGTGTTTTCTGCCTCAAGATCTCCGCATGCACATGGAACGGTCCACATACCTGTGCACAGGATCTTAGCATGCATGCTGGAAATTACTTTTGGTGCCCAGTAGCCTATTTACAGCACTGCAAGATTGCTGAGTGGTCACCAGCTCCAATGACCCATGCCATGACAAAACTCTGCTTGCTTCTGTATTCTACCTGATTTGCCATCTGACATTGTTTGATCTTAATCCCTCCATTACCTGACTTCAGGTATGTGACCTGACTCCGCATCCCTCATCAATTTGGCCTTGTCTCCTGCTCTGATACTCACCCTGGCTTGGCTCCCGTTTATCCTCTCTGTCTCCTAAATTTGCGTCTCCACTGCCCGACTGTTGCCAGCCTCTGCTTACCTGACCACAGTTCTGTCTTCTGTTTCCACAAGCCCTGCGACTACATTTGGCACAAGTTCCTGCTCTTCAGCTTCTATTTCAATGCATGATCCAGTTGTTCTGCTGGCCAGGACTTGACTGACATAGGTGCCCATTCAACTCCATATCCTGTTATACCATCACCAACCTCCGGGGGGGGGCAGGGAGGTGTAAGTTAGACTCCTCTCATTAATGGAATGTCTATCAGGTAGGTGACACTACCCCTGGACATGGTGTATGGGCCACTGAACAACAGACAAGTCTATGTTGTTCCACTCTCCTCTTTTAACTTTAACAGGATTGTAAAGGTCTGTGTTTTATTTTCTAAATAGGTTCCTTTAAGCATTGTTTTTTTTCTTTGTCTGAATTTCTCACTTCCTGTTTCTTCTCAGTAAGCTGTTCTGGCTGACTAACCCCCAGCCAGAACAGCTCGGATGATGGGGACAAACTTACTGAGGAGGAACAGGAAGTGAGAAATTCAGACAAAGAAAAAAAAACATTTAGAATGGAAATCCAAAGAAAAGGTAAGTGAACCAACAATGCACTAGCTTAAAGGAACCTATTTAGAAAATAAAAAACAAACCTTTACAACCCCTTTAAGGGAACAACACTCCCTATATTCACTGTGCAGCTTTTATGCGGCAACTGAATGATTCTCTTTTCCAAATCACTATAGTGGTACTAGTCTGTATCCCATAGCGGATTCCCATGATCCAGCTACCCCATTCTTATTGGTTAACCCTTAATTATCATTTAGCAGCAATAGTTATCAGAATAGATAGTTTAGCATATTTAGAATGTTCATGCTAATTAAAAAAAAAACATTATTCCTGGTAACTGGGATTAGGATTAGCCAGCAGTATAAACCAGTAGACATTTCACATTGCCATAGGTAAAGATGGAGGAACGCATTCCTATTATTTGTGTAAAAAAAAAAAATATACGTTTTAGGAAAATACACAAAATTTTACATAAATACATTTGTAGCGGAGTATTGCCTTTTTTTTTTGATGTGATATAAAAGACTACCGTTGCTGAACGTGAAGGATCTCAGCTCCCTCCAGTGGCCGAAATGAGTTAGAGCCACCTGTTTACATTTTTGTTCTGGTACCGCAGAGAGTGTTGGGGGATGGAGTACAGGGAGAGAAGAGATTCCATTTGCACTGGCCTGTAATAGGCCACATTGCCCAGAGAGCAGCTGTACAATCCCAGGGTGCTTTGCCGCGCAACCTGCTGGGGGAGGTAATTTAAGGGGGAGGATGTGTTTGGTGCGCTCTCTCTGGACCGCCTTTTCAACCCAGGAGGACACTGCCAGAAGTGTCTCCATGGGGAGAAGGCCGCAGCGGAGGCCTACATACGTCCGGGCGGAGCGCATTTGAGAAGAAGAGACAGAACCTCTGTCGGAGTGATCGGACGGCTTCCAGTATCCCTGCGACCTGTCTGAGAATCGGAGGCTGGCGGCTAACAGGACTGTGATCAGAGATCGGGGACGGAGTGTCACAAAAGGACAAGGCCTAAACCGGTTGGGTGAGACGGGCACTTGCCCGAGTCTACTGACTGTCTTGCAGGAGGGCGGATTGCCAATATCCATTTCTGTGATTTGACTGTTCAGGAAACTTCCACCAGTTTACTATTTCCCTTTTGGATTATAAATTGCTCTTTGCGCACCAACGCATAAGTGCACAAACTGTTGGGATAAATTATATTGAGGTTTGGCCTGGCCCGCCAAACCATATTGATTAGCTATAATACTCAAAGACAATCTATTTAGTGTTGCATATTGTTGATATTCTTTTTTTTACTCGTTCATCGAGTAATTGGTTCTATTGCATTGCACAGCATTGTAGAGAGACAGAGAGCTGGGTAAGGCTGCCTTTCAATTTGTATGTTTTGTTGAAGGGGTCCCCTTTGCTGTGTACTTACACAGGTCTGTATGACATTATAGTTTAGCTTACACCTATGTGTTATTATTGTTACTGATCCTGCAGGGCTCTGCAGATAGTTTATCACTGTTTTACTAATGTTTCTTTGTTTCCATTTCAAGTAAAGTATTACTTTGGTTATCTTGAAATCTGTATGCAGCCTATCTTTCATACTGCAGGATCCCTACCATTTAAGGTAATCTTTAATTATGTTGCAGATGTAATGGGATATTGTGCTTCCCTACAAGTTACTGGGGTCCACAACTCCCATATTACCAGTTGTGTTAAGGGAGGGTTTTGAGCCACTTTCAGGGGTTTATCACAGAGCGTAGACCCAAAACAAACTAGCAGCTCCTCCGGGGGTAGTGCTACACATTCATTTATGATGTCAAGACACATGAAAGCAATATAATCAGTAATGAGCCAGGATCCTCTGGGAGTCACCCACCCAGGGCCGCCATCAGAAATTTTGGGGCCCCTTACACAGCTTCAGGCATGGGCCCCCTGGAGCAGAGAACCGGGGGGGGGGTGCTGCCGCATGAAATTGAGAAGCAGGGGGGGGGGGGTTATAAAAGGAAATTACAACAAGGGGGTTGCCTTCCAGGGCCCTGTGGACCTCTGGGCCCTTTAATAAAAAAAATATATATATATATATAAACAAAAATAAAAAATACAATTATAAAAAAAGGGGGTTTGACACATGGGGCCCTAGGGACCTCTGAGCCCTTTAATAAAAATACATCTATATATTAAAAATAAAAAATATAAAAAAGTAAAAAAAATAAAAAAAGGTGGATTGTCATCCGGGGGCCCTGGGACCTCTGGGCCCTTTAATAATAATATATATATATATATATATATATATATATATATATATATATATATATATATATATATGAAATAAAAAATATATTTTTTTGATAAAAAAGGGGGGTTGTCATCTGGGGCGCTGGGGATGTCCAGGTCCCTGTGGACCTCCGGACCTCTAAATAAAAGAAATAAAATTGGCCCTTTAATAAAAAATATAAGAAAAATATATTAAAAAAATAAATAAAAAAGAGGGGGTTGCCATCTGGGTCCCTGGTGGCCTATGGGCCCCTAGACCCCTAAAAAAATGGCCCTTTAATAAAAAAATAAAATAAAAATATATTAAAAAATATATGTATTTTTTTAGAGAAAATAAATAAAAAAAGGGGGGTTGCCATCCGGTGCCCTGGGGGCCTCCGGGCCCCTGTGGACCTCCGGACCTCTAAAAAAAAAAAAATGAAAAAAAAATTGGCCCTTTAATAAGGGGCCCGGAGGCCACCAAGGGCCCCAGATGGCAAGCCCTTTTTTTATAAAAAAATATATTTTTTTCTAAAAAAATATATTTTTTTCTAAAAAAATATATATTTTTTTCTAAAAAAATATATTTTTTTATAAAAAAATATATTTTTTTAGAAAAAAATATTTTGTTATAAAAAAAGGGCTTGCCATCTGGGGCCCTTGGTGGCCTCCGGGCCCCTGGGGACCTTCGGACCCCTAAAAAAAAAAAGAAATAGAATTTTTTTTTTTTTTTTTTTTAGGGTGGTTCCCATCCGGGCCCCTGGGGACCCTCGGGCCCCTTACAGGTGTAATGCCTGTACCCCCCTGATGGCGGCCCTGCACCCACCATTAGACTTATGATGTCACTAAGGCATAGAACATAGGATACATTCCCAGGGTTTTATGTGGATGAATGACTGCTGGGGGTGCTGTTGGGCAGGTGAGTAAATGGTCGGGATGAATAACTGTAAATTGGTAATGGTGGGGTGAATTGTTTCTGGGAAGTTGCTGCTGGGGGTACAACAGTGCAACTGAGTGGTATGATATTTTTCTGTGTAAAACAACACCAGAGGTTTGGGGGATTGGGAAGGGCCAAGCTAAATAGATGTTCACCTGAGCTAAACATCTGGCTAGAGCAGGAGGTGAAACATTTAGTAGTGTTCTCACTAAAGCTGCTAAATGTGACAGCTTCCTGCTCAGAGTTTCTAGCTGTTTGGGGGCTGGTGGCCATCAGCATGTTGTCAACCCAGTGACTTATCCTTGCCCAGGCCATTCAGCTGTCAGCTAGGGATTACTGTGACCCTATTGACCAAATATTGTCAAATGTGGTCAATGACGTCAACTGGGATACCTAGTAAGATTTGTAGAAAAAAACTAGGATGGCCGCACTTCAAAAACAATGTTGTTCCTTTTTAATAAAACTGGTCACAAAACAAACAAGTCACAGCAAAAAAATCAGATGAAAAAGCTGACGTGTTTCACACTATCATACAGTGCTTATTCATAGCTGGGATACCTAGTACCTTGTTTTACACTCTGCAGTGAGGACTGGGAGCAATGAGCAGTTGTTTGGACTGGATCGTGTCAGAAGGTTGGCAGTTTTCTTTTCTTTCAGCAGGTATGATGCATCATAATGGAGTTTTTTTTTTTTTAAAGGACTTGTCAAAGAGTATGGGCCAGATTCAGGTAGATCAGAGCATCTTTGCTCTGGAGTAACGCTTCTCATTTACGTTACTCTGCCGAAATTTTAGGAGCAAGTGCTGTTATTCATGAAGCACTTTCTCCTAAAGTTGTGGCAGCGCATCGCAAATGAGCTGGCGGAATTCAAATTGGGCGGGTACGGGGCGTGTAGTATTCAAACTAAGCGCGATCCCGCGGCGAACGTACTGCGCATGCGTCGAGTGTCAATGCATCCCAGTGCGCATGCTCCAAATTCTGTCAGTGAACGTCAATGACGTCACATCCCCATTCATGAATGTTTTACGCAAGCGATGACGCGATGACGACGCCTATACTTAACATAGGATACTCCACTAGGGGGCTGCTTTATCTATACGCCGCGTATCGCTTCCGGAAACGTCGTAAAGTCACTGCGTCGCGCCGAAAAAGATTGTGAATTGCCGATTCCCGCTCATTAACATATTTTTTGAGCGTAAATCGGCGGGAATGCCCCCGGCGCCATTTTTAAGTTGAAGTAACGATGCGATGGCGAAATTCAATTGCGCCGATCGCATCGGAACTCCAACCCGGCGTTTCTTGTTTTCTGGTTATAGAAAACAAAAACGCCGGCTTAAAGTGACAGTTAGGCTGGAGTATCACAGATACTCCAGCCTAACTCTACCTGAATCTGGCCCTATGTGTTTATTGACTAATAATATTTATTCTTATTGTGAATGACTAGGAGTACTATACACCCCTTACTCTTTCACTTGGGGAGGTATATGGGGCCCCACTTTTTCTTTCAGGTTCTGATAAGCCTCCACCCACAGACCCCCACAAAAACCAGGCCAGGATTATGTAGAAGTAGGCCTTGTCCCCATCCCCATTGACAGGGTCCCTTCCCTATATTGTGGGCTAGTAGCCTGGTATAGTTCAGGTGGGTGGTTGCACACTTGATACCCCCCCTTATATAGCTAGATTGCATGCTCTGTTAATTTTCTTACTTTTTTTCCCATGGGTGTTCCTCTTAAAATCCATATGCATCCATTCTTATCAAGCATACGGGTATGGTATTTATTGTTAGGTAGAACCCCATACATATTTGTTGTTGATGTTTTGGGTCCCCCATTAACATCTTTACCAGACCTCCTCTAGGACATAGGTCTGGTATAGATGAAGGCAATCCCAGTCTTATACAAACAGTGGCTAAGAGCCGGTTCAGACAGGGGCAACCCGACTTACAGCATGACTTTGCAAGGTAACTTCAGCGCGACTTGGAGCAACTTACAACGCAACTTAAAGTTGCCTCCAGGACAGGCGACTTTGGCTGTGGCCAATCACAGAATAATCAGCTCTGTGGGAGGGAGGGATTTGCCTGAGTAAACTATTTTCTTTTCCTGTAAAGTTGCTTTAGTTAAGACAGTGATCCGACTTTAGAGGCAACTTCCATTGAAATCAATGGGTACAAGTTGCCTACAAGTTGCCTAGAAGTCGCCTTGAAGTAGTGCAGGGACCTTTTCTGAAGTGGGAGCGACTTCAGTAGTGTACATTAAGACAGCTCTCATTCACTTCAATGGAATTTCTCATGTCGCACGACTTGAGCCGACACAAGTCGGATCCCAAGTCACTGTAGTATGAACTGGCACTGAAGCTGTCATTAGTTGGCAATTTAAACTGCATTTTTTTCTTCTTTCTAAACTTCAGTTTTTCTGTAGTAGAATTATACATTATGGAGATGCACCACTTTGCCGGCATGTTCAGATTTTCCCCAAGGTATGTTATTTAACGAAATTATAGAAATATTGCATTTTTAATTATCCCCTTTAAACAATAAAAAAAATGCTGCTTCCTGCCACACAAAATGTTTGCTTTGACTCATGTTCCCCAAGGCAGTGCCTAGTTCACCATGTCATTTGACAATCCCTTGCCTATTATCCTGGAAATGGCTCTAATTGTTTTTTCTTTTAACATTTGGCACCTATTGACTTAGATGGGGTTCCGATTTGGCACCCAAACTTTGGTTAAATTCATTAACTTTATTTATTATTTCTATAATATGTTGCAGGATGATATAACATACTGTTGCTGAATGATACTGTACGTCTTCTGTGTGATAATATTGTATATTGCTGTGCAATGTAATATTCTATGGATGAGTGGTCCCCTTCTTTTGTTGCTGATGCGATGCTGCCAAATTATATAAGTTGCTTATGATACAACAATCTCACCAACAATTGTAGTATGAGTAGGCATGTTACAGGAATAGGCTATAGGCACTCTACACACATTGCAGACCTGCTGTTCCAAATGACAACTCAAGGAAGTATAGTGCCTACAGCATGGAATTTGATAGGTTTGTTACTATTTACTCACGCTTCTAAAACAGCATTCTCAATTTATAATAGTACATGACGTTAGGAACATCAAAGCATTACCTCTACAAGAGACCTTCTTGTAAGCGTAAATGCCAGCTCGACACTGTCTGCATTCCTGCCGAGAACAATGAAGATTGAACAAAATATTTCCAACTTATACAATCAAATAGAGTAAATGCTTCTAGCCCAGGCTAAGATTTATGGAAAGGCTTAGGATGGCAAAATGCTTACTGATTGTACATCTATGGAGCAGCGGTGCTATCTGTCAGGGAAATGGCTGTGGAAGTACTGGCAATCTTGCCAGTAGAAGAAATGGCCACCAGAGGCACATCATGTGACAGGTGGATCTTCCTGCTGGTCTATAAAAGGCTGCAATTGTCTGATCCAAATTGCTGGATTGTCATCAGATTTCCTGTGTCTCCAGTATCCTGTATCTCTGGCTGACCCCTGGCTTACATCTGAACCTATGACTCTGTTTATCTCCTTGCATCTGACCCCGGCTTGGCTGACTACTCTATATCTTCTGAACCTGTGTATGACCCGGCTTGTTCTTGTACATTCCTTTGGACTGATTCCTGTGTGTGACCCTTGGTCTGGCTCCAGACTTCGTTCTTGGTTTACCTACGGTACCGCACCTGAACCCTTTCCTGCACGGCTACTGAGTTTGCTTTACCAGCACAGCCCAGCTACCTTGCCTGCATCTACCTAGTCAGCAGCAGTACTGGCAATCCGTGCATCTTTGGGCCCTGCACTCCCTGTCTCATTCCCAAGGGTGCGGTGCAAGGGGCATCCTCTCAGAAATCCGGCCTCACACCAGAGACTTGATACTATCACCCTTGGTTACTTGTTCCCAATTTGAACAACAGGCTGACATGCTAATGCCTAGACATTCAGCCTGAATCCATAGCCTACGCAGGACCTGGTCAGCATCTTTAGAAGGGTAGATGCACCCACATAAGATGCAGGTGCTTTAACAGGTATCCTCCAGGAGGAAAAGCTACCTGAAGAAGAGTCATGAATGGCATGTTGAAACAATGAAAGTAAGAATATAATTAATTTAAAACAGGTATAGCACCCTCTAGGCAGTGTGCTAGTGATAGTGTATGTAAATTTAGTATGGCTGAGAGCCAGGCTGAGTTTAATCTGGGCCAGGGTGAGGGACTCGCAGAGACTGGATGACTCAGATAGCATCCCTGGTACCTCACCTACTTTCTGGAACCTTGGAGAAGCTTTTAGGAAAATGGGAGGGAGGTTAGGAGGAGCTCTCTGGAGTATTGAGGAGGGCCCCAGCCAATCCTCAGCAGGGGGATAGTCAAGGGGTAGGCCCTTCATGCCAGCAGGGGCAGGGGAGTTCTGGTGGAAGCTGGAGATGGAGTGCTGAGGATGCTGTGGGTGGCCCTTGAGGGTAACATCCAAATCTGGGGGGGGTGATCTCGGGCCTGGAGTTCGGGTGCTGGAGGAATCCTCTTACAGCACGCAGATCAGTCCTGTCCAGAGGCATGGAAGCAAAAGTGAGGACAGCAGGAGCCAAGGGGTCTCCAGGAGAAGTCAGCTGGTGAGTGTGCAGTCTAGGAGGACTGTGGGATGTAGCCAGGAGGGCTAGTGAAAGGGGCTGCTGCAACCAGGCACACTGGCAGAGCCTGAAGAGGTGGTGCTGGAATCAATGACCATGGGAAGAAGTGCAGTGAAATTGCTAGTGATGTCACCCCATCGTTCTCAAGTATAGGGGCCCACGGTCACTGCCTGTAAAGGGCCATTGCTACAAACCTTTCCTTAGGCTGACACCACTGAGGATCTGAAAGCAGGTTTGTGCAGAAGGCAGAGGAGGAGTGTATATAGAACGTATATAGTTGAAGCGTCCCTGAAGAGTCCTTTGCTGATAAGTCAAATGGGCATCACATAAACATCCCATCCCTGTCTAAGTTTAATTACCCCTTAATAAAACACAAAAAACAAAGTTGCTGGACTGTTTCCTGTTGCAATGGTGCCTGTGGAAATTCAGTGTGCCTGGCTGTGCAGTGTGGGGGATCCCTTTTCAACAGCAGCTCATACCGGGGATGTGCTACACAAGAAAAAAGTTGGTTACTAGAAAATATTTGAAGGGTATTAAACCATAGGTATGAAGATTTTTTAAATGTATTTCACATAGAGATTGTGCTAAGGTCTTCTTTCATGGGGTGAAACTAGTAAACTGGCCAGTGGGAGCAAACTGTTAATGCCCTGTACACACGGCCCAGATTCTCGTCAGGAAAAAGATTCTCTTGTCAGCGGAGTGTACAGACACACCATTCAAAGGAACTGCCGTTCTTTTGAATGGCATTAACACGATGACATTATCGACTACGACGAGCATGCGCTCGTCACATTCAATGCCGTCGCCGCCATCTTGCTTCACCCTACCTATGCCTTGGAAGCTACTGCGCATGCGTCAAAGTCATTTTGAGCATGCGCAGGTTTCCATGGAGAGGTAATTATACAAAAGCTCGGGTTTCTCGGCAGGAAAACACTGCCGAGAATGTCACGTCGAGAAGATAGAGAGCAGGTTCTCTATTTTTCTTGTCTATATTCTGGGCAGTTTTCATGATGAGAAACCTCAAAGCCTCGTACACATGCTCGGTTTACTCAGCAAGAAAGCTCTGCCAGCAGTTTTCTTGCTGGTTCTTGCCGAGAAAACCGCGTGTGTGTATGAGGCTTTAACATCTGATCCAGCTGAAATCTGACCCTTCTGATAGCCTTATATTCCTGAATCTAAAAAGAATTACAAATAATACAATAGTGGTTGTACCTTTTCAAATGTAGTTTAATGTCATTGGCAATACCTCCTCAGATCCTCTCTGTGTGGACAGGATGGCATCATGGCAACTTGCTGAATGAACTAGATCCAAAGGCAGTGTCAACTTATTTAGAGTTAAATCCAATGTAGTCCATCCCAAGCTTGGCAGTCTTCAACAATATTTCCTATGTCCTATTTTTTGCAGGTGAATGGTTTAATAAAACAATATACCATTGACCTCTATAGAGGGTGGCCTTCGAACAAAAAATGAAAGTACCAAAAACATAGGGACGCAGGGAATAGGGTGACCACGTGTTCCGGATTGCCTGGGACAGTCCCGCATTTTGCAGGTATGTCATGTGCACATGCATTCCAGGACAATACAGTGTCCCAGAATAAGGCTGACACAGCCACCCCCCCCCCGGGCCAATCTGATGCCCTCAGAAAAGACCACCACATCACCGTGCTGTGATTCGTTACAGCACAAGCTGATTTTTGGGAAGGGAGGGTGTCCCTGAATGGTAGTTTGGAAATGTGGTCACCCTAGCAGGGAAGGGTCCAGCAGGGGACTATACTATTTAACACACAAACAGAGGGGAGAACATACTAAGGGGTCAATTCACAAAGAGAAACGTTATTGGTTTCCTTCAGTTGTTAAATTACCGCCCCTTATTTAACGCTAGCAAACATGGTATTCACGAAAGCTATAATCATTATTCAACATAGTCGTTATGGTTTTCAACTGACTCGTTATCCAATCGTTATGCTAACTACTCAAGAGTTATTTTAACGTCCCAAAGCGTAATAATAACGTCTAAGATCGTTAAATAACGCTGGAGAGATGCATTCTGGGAGCAGAAGAGGAGGAGAACAGCTGCATGTGGAAAAGAGCAGATGCAGAGAGAGAGAGAGAGAGACACAAGCAAGACACACGTGGAGATTGAGCATGTGATGTGCATAACTTCTCTGTGTGCGTTTTTCTAAAGCCATGTGTATTTCCTCATCCAGAGAATAAATCATGGGAGATGATAATCGGAATTTAGCTATCACCTGGGTTTCAGAAAAGTCATCCAAAATAGTATGTGAACGGAATACACGTTTATAAACAACATTCTAACGTGTTCTTCTTCGCCTATGGATAATTTTAAGTTTAAATAGAGCATGGTTCCATCTTGCCCAAAACTACTAAAAACTTCACTACACTACAAAAATCGCCAAAAGCTTCCTCTAACAACAAAATATCGCCTGGGAAATGTCATAACGCCACCCTGAGGGAGGTGCTATATAACGATTGCTTAACGATCGATAACTGTCAAAAAAATCTTTGTGAATTGCACTTCTGTACATATTTAACGATTTGACTCGTTAAAACAATGATCGAATCGTTAAATAACGATCCACACATTAAAATATTGGTTCCGTGTAGTGAAACGTTATTTGGTGATTTTTTAAAGCGTTAAATCGTTTACTGAATTGAACTAGCTTCAATAACGTGCAAAATCGTTAAAATAAAGACCGGAATCTGGAAATAAAGCTTTGTGAATTGACCCCTAAGTGCAATAAAAGCTGATAATAAGCAAGCTGCTATGGCAGCACAGCAGTAGAAGGTTGGTCTTGTCTGTACGTAAAGAATTACACAAACACAAACTAGTACATCAGATAAATGAATCCTAATTGAGACATATACTGACTGACAGAGATGTCAGCAGGAGAGTTTTACCATTGATACACTTGACAGCTAAATGTTTTTTCTCGTACCACTTTATGGAAAGGCAGGAAGAAGACAAATGACAGGGCATGTTCATATGCAAATAACAAAAGGCAGATCTACTCTACTAATACTGGCAATAAACACATACATTTTCTAGTAATTTCCAACCATTTTTCAATTGCTGCTAAATAGATCCAAAATACCTACCGCCATCCCTGGCATGGGATTCCTGGCAGTTGGTCATAATATTTCTACCTCTGTAAGCAAAAGCAGATTAATAACAAATTTTCCCCAATTATAGTAGGCATACTCATGGGAATGAGTAGGTAAATTCAACAACTTTCAGGCCGGGTTCACACTGGGTAATGGGGAATTCACCGATTCAGGTCCTATTTCAGGCTAAATTCAGACCTGAAACAGACCAGAAAACCCACAGGACTCCTGTGCAATTCGCAACGGAGCCATTCCGGAGATGTGTGAGCTGGCTCCATTGAGAGCCAATCACAATCTCCTGACATACGAATTGAATGCGGAAAAATCCACATCCAATTCGCACTGCTGTGAACCCAGCCTCAACCAGTTTTTATTGCAAAAATAACTGAACAGACTAAGGTAACCCATGACCACTGGTTTGTATCAGAGCCAAAGCTGTATCCTGGCCTTGGCCAACAAGGCCCAGGCCTAGGGCAGAACTTTGCAGGGGGGCAGCACGGAAAGAGTCCCCGCCAGCTTGCACTACACTGTTAGTCTAGCGGCAGTCTTATGGGGCGGACTGGGCTGAATGGCAAATTAGACTAGCGCCCCCATAAAGCGCCCGCACTGCTTCTAGTATGCAGGCGGCTGGCATTCTGCAACTGTGGGGGGGAAACTGTGGGGGGGGGGGGTTATGCTGCACCACTGGCATGGTTATATCTTCTTAGTCCTCCCCATAAAATTATCAGAGATTTGTGCTTAAAGTAGAACTATAGGCAACATTTTATTTTATATTTTGGATTGAGTAAGGGAGGGTTATAGCCCCTGTCAGTTTAATTTTTACCATCCCTGTTCTATTGCAGAAATTTCCCTTCACTTTCTGACCCATAGCCAAACAGGAGGTGAGAGGAAATCTATGCAAATTAATGGAATCCATTGCCCCCCACCCGGCCCTCAGAACTAGTGTCCCCACTCATTTTTTTAGGGCGGGTCTTAAACAGAAAGGGGTGTGGCCTTGACAGGAAGGGGTGTGTTATATTTAAATTAGGGGGTGCACGAGTTTAGTCAGGCCTAGGGCAGCACAAAACCTAAATACACCCCTGATCAGAGCTATTTATCAAAGGGTGTTTTAACCACCTAAATACTAGCCTATGGTATCCCTTCATGACCAGGCCATTTTTCAGTTTTCAGTGCTGTGATGCTGTGCTCAAATTCATTTTAAATCATTTTTTGAGACAGATAGAACTTTCCTTTGGTGTCATTTAATTGCCACTTGGTTTCCATTTCTTATTATATAAAGGGAAACAAGAGCAAACATTTAAAAAAACAACAACAAAAAAAAAAAACTGTTTCTCTCACTGCTATAAAACATATCAAAATGGCAAGACAATGCTAACACCCCCAAAATGACCCTCTTTTTGCAAAGTAGACACCCACCAAGGTGATCTCATTTTTTGTCACAATTATTTTGGAAACAATGAAACATGCTGCTTGGTAACAGAGCACTATATACAGCACATAAATAATGTGCAGGTCATAACCCGAGGGAGGAATAGGAGGTGAAGCGGTTAATGTACAGGCAACATACAGTAGGAGGATGGGGATGAAGGGGTTAATATGAAGGATAACGGAGGTGTGAAGGTGTTAATATGTAGGTTACTACAGAGACAGGACGGAGATTTAATGTACAGGAGGGGTGGGGATGAAAACGTTTGGGAAAAAAAAAGGATCCCACAGTCTAATTATTCACAACCTGCTTCTGCCTACTCTTCATTCATTAAATCCTTCATTAATGAAATCCTCCTCTTCATACTGGAGGAAGGGTAGGGCTCTCACATGTAAAAACTTGCAGTGTTTATATTTGTGATTGCTGTGATTTGCCACCACAGTGACAACATGTTACAGAGCCTCTCTGATTGGCTCTGTACATTTTGTCTGTGATTGTCTAAAGACAATGTGATCACAGGTATTGCACACGTGCACAATTAGTAGAGTATGCTACCTGATGTCTATCAACGTACAGCAGCAGAAAAGTGGTTCAACTCACCCCGGCTTGCTTAACCACTTCCATACCAGGCACTTACGCACCTTCCCGCCCAAGCCAATTTTCAGCTTTCAGCACTGTCGCAATTTGAATGACAATTGCGCGGTCATGCTACACTGCACCCAAACAAAATTGGCGTCCTTTTTTTCCCCACAAATAGAGCTTTCTTTTGGTGGTATTTGATCACCTCTGCGGTTTTTTTTTTTTTTGCGCAACAACTAAAAATAAAGCGAAGATTTTGAAAAAAAAAAAAGTTTTTATTTTTTTCTGTTAATTTTTTTGTAAATGAGTATGTTTTCTCTTTCAATTACGGGCACTGATATGGTGGCACTGATGGGCACCGATGGGCACCGATGAGGTAGTTCTGATGGGCACCGATAGGCGGCGCTGGTATGGGGCACTCATGGGCGGCACTGATGGGCACTCATGGGCGGCACTGATGGGCACTCATAGGCAGCACTGGGCACTCATAGGCAGCACAGATGGGCACTCATAGGCGGCACAGGTGGGCACTCATAGGCGGCACAGGTGGGCACTGATAGGCGGCACAGGTGGGCACTGATAGGCGGCACAGGTGGGCACTGATAGGTGGGCACTGGGCATGGATTGGCACTGTGGGGTGGCACTGACAGACACTGGGGTGGCACTGATGATCACTGAGGGGTGGCACTGATGGATCAATGTTGCCAATCAGTGCCCATGTGTGGGCACTGATTGGCATCTTTTTTTTTTACTGCCCCCTTTTTTTTTGCTGACTTATTTTTTTTTTTTTCATTTTTTTTTTTGCCCTTTTTTTTGTATTTTTTTAGTTCCCTGGTGGTCTAGTGTGGCGATCCGAGGGGGGGCTGCGCTGATAAACAATCAGCGCGAACCCCCCCTGTCAGGAGAGCCGCTGATCGGCTCTCCTCTACACGCGTCTGTCAGACGCGAGTGAGGAAGAGCCGTCGGCGGCTCTTCCTGTTTACATCGTGATCAGCCGTGATTGGACACGGCTGATCACGTGGTAACGAGGCTCCGCCGGAGACTTGTTACCGAGATCGGAGGTGCAGGGTGTCAGACTGACACCCCGCATCACCGATCGCCGCGCTGCGCGCCCGCACGGGCGCGTGCGGCATGAAATCGTGCAGGCCGTTTGAGAACGGCCTGTCACGATTTCATAACCACTTCCCGGCCGTAAATCGGCTATTGGCCGGGCGGGAAGTGGTTAAAGAACTCTGCATGTTCACCCGTGCTTGACCCCTGGCTTTTATTAAGGACTTTGCTATTGTCTTTCTGCCTGCTTACGATTCCCCACTCAAGGCCTTGTGCCAGCAGGTCACTGTTTTCACGCAGGCAGTACACAGAGACTACAAGAGGGTTAATATCAACTAGAAGGCCGTCTCCAGCACTTGACAGTATCTCCTGGGTCAGGATCAGGATTTGAACCTGGGACCTCAGCTGTGTCTGGCAGTGAGCCTTCTCACTGAGCTATCTGGGATGCTGGACAGCTCCCTCTCTGTTCTGCTGGACAAACCCATCTGATCCATTGGACCTTGCTGCCTTGTGTCTTGATTGTCTTGAACCCCTTGCTCCTCCCACGAACTTCCTGATATAAGCCATGTCTCTGCACTTCCTCCTTGCCAGAATATTGTGCTATCTCCAGCCTGTATCTCGCTCCTGTCTTCTCTGCTGCCATCCATATTTGCTACTGCTCGTTATCGACCCTTGGCTTGTTATCGACTACGCTTCTGCCTGATTCCAACCTACAGATACTCATTACCGACCTTTTGGCTTGTTTACCGACCACTCTTCTGTTTGATCCTTACCTGCTTATCTGCTATTGTACCCCGGCTTTCTCACCTCCTGGTGGGGCAATCCTGAGGACCGCGACCTGGTGCTAACTTGCAGCAAAATCCATCTCCACCTTCAGGAGCTCTGGTGAACACTGGTTACCGCTTAGATTCCGCACCTCAGGTGACCCCGTGTCATCAGCCAGGGTGACCTGCTCTAATGCTATAGCTACTGGCCTCTGAGCCTGACCCCAGACCATGACAACAGGATTGGGCCAGTTCAACCCCTTCAGTATTAATGGCACCCCCTAAACCAAGAGGTCCTACACCAGAACGATTTCTGTGTGATCGGAAGAAGTTTAGGGCATTCAAGAATGCTTGTCTACTACTGTATTTTTAACCCTCCGGCCCATAACCTTCTGGAACAAAAGAGTCCTATACTGAACTCTGTGGAAACCTTCTTCGAAGCAATGGCACAGCTTTACGATGATCCACAATGCACAGGAACTGCTGAAACCATTCAGCACACTCTGTTTCAAGGAAAAGGCCCGGTAGAAGACTATACTGTTGAGTTCTGAAAGTGGTCTGCAGATGTCGGGTGGAATGAGGCTGCCCTTAAATACCAATACTGTCAGGGTCTGTCTGATACTCTTAAAGACGAGCTGGCACGAGTTGAGACTCCTGCTACTCTGGAAGACCTAATCCAGCTCGCTATAAAACTAGACAAATGACTGTGGGAACGGCGGTCCGAACGTTTTCAAACCTCCCGTCCTACCTGGATGTTACCCAAGATCCCACCAGTTCATTCTTCCTTGCCTGCTCCCCCCTCTACTGCTGCCTCACTTACTCTGGACAAAAAGCAACGCCAGCGACAAGCTAATCTGAGCCTATACTGACTCTCTAAAGCTCCATTTACACCTGGGCATTTTGAATCGGGGGTGGAATAGCTGCGATTCTGCTTGCGATTCAAAATTGCGGCAAAACGCGGGACACGTTTGCAAAGCCATTATTTCTCAATGGCATCCCAAATACGGTGCGATTTTGTCATGTATACAAAATCATGGGACACATGTAGCCCCAAAATAAGTTCTGGAACTTCTTTTGAGCGAAACACATTCCACGATTTTGCTGAGATTTGACATGCGACAATCGTAGCAAAATTGCACTGCGTTTAGGGTGCCTCGATTCTGAATCACAGGGAGATTCCGTCCACAAATCAAATTGCCCAGGTGTGAATGGAGCCTTATGCCGCGTACACACGATAGGAATTTCCGACAACAAAACCGTGGATTTTGTTCCGACGGCATGTTGGCTCAAACTTGTGTTGCATACACACGGTCACACAAATGTTGTCTGAAATTCTGAACGTTAAGAACAACACTTCAACGAGCCGAGGAAAAGGGAAGTTCAATGATTTGAGCATGCGTAAGATTTTTGTGCGGAATTCCATACAGACAATCGGAATTTCCGACAGGAACTTTTGCCGTCAGAAAAATAGAGAACTTGCTCTCAAAGAATTGTTGTTGGAAATTCCGACAGCAAATGTCCGATGGAGCCTAGACGTGGTCGGAATTTTCGACCAAAAGCTCACATCGAACATTTGTTGTCGGAAATTCCGATCGTGTGTACGCGGCATTAGAGATCGTGTTACTGACCTGTTACCAATTAACCTAATTAGTACATTTTTTCAGCATAAACATTTGATGTGCTTTTTTATTTTCTGTTGTGAATAAAATATGGGTTTATGAGATTTGCAAATCATTGCATTCCGCTATATGTAGATTTTACACAGCGTCCCAACTTTTTTTTGGAATTGGGGTTGTACTTGTTTTGCATCTTTTTATTATTTATTGCATCTGAGCGCTGCTAATCTACTACATTATGGGCCAGATTCTCGTAGGGCGGCGTAACCTTGACCGAGCATAGGGTATCGTATTTACGCTACACCGCCGCAACTTTGGACGCAAGTGCAGTATTTTCAAAGCACTTGCATCTTAAGTTACGGCGGTGTAGCGTAAATGGGCCGGCGTAAGCCCGGGTAATTCAAATTAGGCTTGGAGTGGGCGTGTTGCATGGTAATCAACCATGACCCCACGTAAATGACGTTTCTAATGAACAGCGCATGCGCGGTCCATGGACGTATCCCAGTGCGCATGCTCAAAATTACGCCGCAAATACTCATTGGTTTTGACGTGAACGTAACTTATGCAAAGCCCTATTCGCGAACGTTTTACGCAAACGACGTAAACGATGGAAAATTCGACGCTGTTCCGACGTCCATACTTAACATTACGTACGCCTCATATAGCAGGGGTAACTTTACACCGGACATACGCATACGCAAACGACGTAAAAAAATGTGGTGGGCGCAGGTACTTTTGTGAATCGGCTTATCTAGCTCATTTGCATATTCAACGCGTAAAACGACGGAAGCGCCACCTTGCGGCCAGCGTAAATATGCATCTAAGATACGACGGCGTAGGAGACTTACGCCACTCGTATCTTGGCCAAATCTATGCATAACTGATTCTAAGAATCAGGCGCATAGATACGACGGCTCACATTCGGACTTACGACGTTGTAAGTCCTTTGTGAATCTGGCCCTATCTTTGCAACCACTTCATGCCTATGTTAATTCACTTCAGCAATGGTTGTATGCACTGGCGTAGCGAGGGGGGGGGCAGGGGGGGCTCCTGCACCGGGCGAAAAATTGCGGGGGGCGAAATCCTTGCGTCCGCGGAATGCGCCGCCGCCGCCTCAGGAAAGGCCGCGGCTTGGGCCTAGCATTGGAGCTGTCGGCTTGGCACACCCGGCGGCGGCGCGCCTGGTTGGCTGGTGGAACTGTCTGTCTCCCTTGATGTGGGAGTGGCGGGAAACACCAGCCAACCAGACAGAAGGGCGCGCTGATTGGCCTAGAACATGTGTTTACAGCGCGGCGCGGCGGCGGCAAGTTTCTCCAGCAAGGTAAGAAGGGGGGGGGGGGTGTCGGTGTAAATCTTAAGGGGTGCTCTGCCTGATCCCCACCTATCCACCTCAGAGCCTGTTATTTTAGTAAGACTGCTGGGACTTGTAGTTCTCCTGGGGCTCATGGAGATTGGAGAACTACAAGTCCCAGCAGGTTATACATTATCATACAATAAGGCTCTGAGGTGGATGGATGTCCGGACACCCATCCATCTCGGAGCCTTGTATTATAACCTGCTGGGACTTGTAGTTCTCAATCGTCTCCTGGGGCTCAGGTGCATGCGATCCACCATCTATGGGACTACAAGTCCCAGCAGTAAGAAAAACTGAACAAAGATGGTGGATTGCATGCACCTGAGCCCCAGGAGACGATGGAGAACTACAAGTCCCAGCAGGTTATAATATAAAGCTCCGAGGTGGATAGATGACAGTGACAATTGGTGGCTCAGTGGTGACAATTGGTGGCTCAGTGGTGACAATTGGTGGCTCAGTGGTGACGATTGGTGGCACAGTGGTGACGATTGGTGGCACAGTGGTGACGATTGGTGGGACAGTGGTGACAATTGATGGCACAGTGGTGACAATTGATGGCATGGTACAGTGGTGGCAATTGATTGGCATGGCGCCCTGTGATTGGGCGTATGTGGTCATGCGCTAGCGCCGGGGGGGGGGGGGGGGGGGGGCGAAAAAAAAGTTTTGCCCCGGGCGCCAATAACTCTGGTTACGCCACTGGTTGTATGTAATTTTTCTGAGGATGGGGGAAGCATGCTGATAGTGACAACAATTGACCATGCCTGCGTAAAGTGTATTACATATCCACTTGTAGTTTTCATGGGAAGCTTACCCAAAGGGGTGCCACCCAGGAGCACAATCAGAAGACAGAAGCTCAGCGTTGTTACCATATAATAGCCTGAACAAGGACCTTCATGGTCAAGTATTATTCTAATGTATGCGACTAATATATGCTACAGATAAATTGTTAGCTCTGAAGACTCCCCTGATTTGTTCTTTGATTAAAAACAAAATATTTTACCTTTTTTTTATCTTTAAATATATACAATAATTAGAAGTCTATAAATACATAGGCTAATGCAAAGCATACATGTGCAAAGTACATAATATTGCACAGGTTGCTATTTTTTATAACTAGTACACTATTCTTCCCAGTCTAGAACCAATGTGCCTACCAGAATTTCTGTGACAACAGTGACCTCTTCTGGCTTCATGTTTTTATTTTTATATTTGATTGCATCAATATTGTTCATTGGCCCGTAGCAGAAGGGATGATATTAATATCATTATCATTATACAGGATTTACTGTATTTATTGGCGTATAACACTCACTTTTTTACCCTGAAAATAGAAGGCAAACTGTGCCTGCGTGTTATACACAGGGGGTTGTGGAAAGGTTTTTTCCTGAAACTTCCCTCTTAAAGTTAGGGTGCGTTTTATACCCCTGTGCGTGTTATACGCCGATAAATACGGTATATAGCGCCAACAGTTTGCACAGCGCTTTACAATACAAGTCCTTTTGCATATAGACATAATCATTTCATATGCAGGATCTTGCTGGCAGATCCTGAGTAAGGCTACATGCACATGGGTGCGTTTGCACATGCAGCGTAAACACCTTTTTGGTACCTGGGATATCCTGGTCGCTGAGTACACGTGCACATAGACAAAAATGTGTGAAGGTGGATGTATGCTTTAATTTATTAGCGTATAGCACACACACAGACATAATATTTTCAGTAAGGAGTTAGGATCAAGAACACAGGGACATGATCGCAAACTAACGGGAAAGTTCAAAACGAATCTTAGAAAGTATTATTTTGCTAAAAGACTAGTTGATGCGTGGAAAGGACTTCCAGCAGAGATAGTCAACAGTAAGTGGATTCAAACATGCTTGGAACAAACATAGATCTATACTCCAAAAAATACCATCACTCTAAGTTTCTTCTAATACCCCGATCAGAGGTCATTTGTTCAGGACAATACATCTATGCACGTGCACTGTATTACTCTAAAAGCGACACATAGGCCTTGTACACACGAGGGGAAATATCCGCTGTAAACGGTCCCCGGACCGTTTACAGCGTATATTTGCGCCGGGATGTTTTGATCCGATGGCTGTACACACCATCGGATCAAATTCCCCGCCGGCGGACAGCGCGGTGACGCGGCGGTGACGTTGACGCCGCCACGTGACCGCCACGTCACCGCACCAGGAAGTAAACACTTCCGCACGCATGCGTCGGATCCATTCACAGGATACGACGCATGTGCGGCAAGATATGTCCGCTGGTTTGCCGTACTAACCAGCGGACATATCTGACGGCCAGCTATCCGGCGGAATTATTTCAAAGCATGCTTTGAAATTTTTCCGCCGGATGAATCCGGCAAAAAGCGTCCGTTTGCCCCTACAGACGAGGGGATTTTTCGGCTGAAATGGTCCGTCGGACCATGTTCAGCGGAAATATCCCCTTGTGTGTACAAGGCCATACAGTAGCTGCATGCAACTTCAGGACATCTAGAGCATCAGAAATACGTAAAATATGTATGCTACGTGGGGGAGCGCGCCCATGTGGATGAAGCCATATACTTGCATATACATGTGTAGCACCCTCCTAGCATTGGATGCTTGGCAAATTTTGTTTTTGGCTCCTTCTGTAGTGATTGTTTGCTTCGGTCTGTTCAGGGTTTCACAGGCTGAGAGTTTGACTGCTTCCCCCTGCACCTGGAAGGAGTTTCCAGAATATGGGGCTGGGAGAGTCACATGACCAGTCGGAATATTTATCATGCCCTGAGCAATCTCTGGAGGGAAGTGTTCAGAAGGTGGCTGGTGGTGGCTGTTTTTTATTGGCTGTGCTGAATCTTCTGCATACTTACCTTTCTGGTAGGTGGTGTGTCTGAAGTCCATTTCCAGAGTGCTACAGCGTCTGCAAAACTATTAGTTCTGTGCTTTGCTGAATGGTTCCTCCTGCCATTCCTTACGTCATAACTGTGTAGTGACATAGAGCCAGTGAATTGAGCAACAACTACACACCAGGGGGAAGACCATGTGGGGGGTTGTGCAGGCACCCAGCACTCCCAGAAGTATTGAATGCCACACATTCTGCTGGTGGTTGTAGTACTTAAAACTCTAAAATAAACAATGAACAAATCACATTGTTATATATTGTGTAGTTGCCTCAGCCCATAGAACTTAATGGGGATACTGTATGTTCTTTCCTTCCTCTGCTATCTGTATGAGTCACCTCTGACAGTTTCACTGGACACCAGCCAATCCTGGCAAAGTGCATAAGACCAACATATGTTGGATATAGGTTTGCAGAGTGATGCAAGTGACATATGGATCAATAGTGCACAATACTATAAAGTGCAAACAGAGTCCATGATGTTAAGAGGTGTTCCAGGATACCCGCTAGTTCAGTGAAAGATGTGCACTTCACCACACACACTCTGGTCTCCCAGAACTCTCACCTCTAAACGGCTAAAAAGAGACCTCAATGTGCAGATCCACTGCTGGTTATCTCCCTGGTGTTCCTGGTGTCCACAACATGGATAGTATGATCTGGGTCTCAGAGGTGGGATAAAAACAGGAAAGAGGACCTCCAATAGTGCATTATCATTGATACAGAGGAGTTTAATAAATAAAATTTGCACTTACAAACATAGAAGTAAAACGAGCATATAACACAGCGGCACCGCGCTGGTATCACAGCAATCCCGGTGTACGTCTCCCTTCACCCTACGCGTTACGACATACGTGAACCCCAGTTGAAGACACGTATGTCGTAACGCGTAGGGTGAAGGGAGACGTACACACTATTGATCTATATGTCACTTGCATCACTCTGCAAACCTATATCCAACATATGTTGGTCTTATGCACTTTGCGCAATTACTTTTTCTTTACAGTTGTTCTTTTTCAGGTGTTGTGTTTACACTTTTGTTTTTGCTGCATTGTTTTTTCTGTATGTCTAGGGCGACCTTGTAATTTTAGCGCAGAAGTCCCCCCTTTTTTATTCAATCCTGGCAAAACCCCCAGCCTCTAGCAAATGATTGACAGCCTAAGATGTAAATGTTCCCCTATAATACAGTGCATAGGTAGGTGTGTCCTTTCCATCCACTCACATCTCAGGTTACACTCAGCTCTATGCTGTTCAGTGTGTGACACCAGATCCCCACCCCCTGCCCCCTGGAAGCTGAGAAATATAATCTAAACTGTGTGCTTTGCTGTGAAGGAGATGGCTGTAGATAAACAGGTACAGCTAATGTAGGAGGATTTGCATCACTGTGTATTACATGCAGCTAGTCAAGTTATGGGTTGTGTAAAGGTTTATTATCACTTTAAAGACATCAGGATTTGATCTTGCTACCTGGCAGAGAGGTAAGTGGGAAAATACTTACAGGGTTGAAAACCAACAGAGGCTCCAACCCTTCTTTGCTCTAAAATAAAAAATGTTTTGCTTTACTTGTATATCTGCTGAATAAATGCTCACAACTGTATACAACCCTGGTGTCCAACATTTGACCTGGGGAACACATGTGGTCTTTTGGCCCTTAATGTGTGGCCCCAGGGCACCTGCAGACAGTAGTCTGAGAACCTAGGTCAGTGATGGCAAATCTTGGCGCCCCAGATGTTTTGGAACTATATTTCCCATGATGATCATGCACTCTGCAATGTAGTTGAGCATCATGGGAAATATAGTTCCAAAACATCTGGAGGGCCAAGGTTCGCCATCACTGACCTAGGCTCTTTCTCAGGTAATTGAAGGAGTTTAAGTGAAATTTCACCTGAAGAGGGGAGCACCACTTTTTCTTAATTAATCGCCCCCCAATGCCCCCCCCCCCCATGCCATTTAATCATTTTTTTAGGGAGCTGGTACCTATTTACACTTCTGCTCTGATCACCTAAATGATCTGAGCAGAAGTTCATCAGATGATGTCCTTGGGACGACACGCGTTGGGAGGACCCCACTGTTGCTACTACTTTGCACAAAGCGCTTGTACATTTATCTTAATGTAAGTGTTCTTGCTACATTCAATTTTCAACATTCAACACAGAGTTATGCTATGTGGATGTTTTTTGCTTCCTAATCTATGGTACACACCCTTCCATCCACATCCAGGATTTTTTTTGTACCATCATGTCCTGTGAGACCATCGGGTAACCAGCTACCTTCGTCTGTGGTATACTCCATTCCTCTGCCGTTTGATCACTCTTGCAACAGCCATTGGAGACACATACAAGATTGCGCAGGTTCCATCGTGGTTTTACCAAACAAAGCTCTGTTTGACCCATCTGAAGGTAGGTTCTCCTGGGTTCAAACTCTTTGGTAAGCCCCTTACCTATCGGTGGTGGTTTCTCTTCACGTTAATTCATTGCAACGCTCCTTCAACTCTAGCACCTCTTTGAAGTTATCACCAGGCTTTGGAATTCACCAATATCATTGCTGGACTATTCTATAGATTTGTTATTTTACACTATTCGTGTTTTTCACATATGGACATTTATTTATATATTTATGTGGACATTTTCACTTCACTTTTATTGTCAGATTTGTAATTTGAAGTTTTATGCAAACCTAACTTAATTAGCGCTACACTTTTTTGTTTTCAAGTTTTTTTGCTATTTGTCTATTTTCAGTGTTAGCGGCTTACTTATAGGGCAGCGCGGTATTTTTCTGTATATTACCTCTGAGGGACAGCTGACTGACTAACTCCCATACTGGACCATTGACCCAATTTATATGATACAGGACAAATGGGGCAGACCCAAAGCAGAACCTGCCAAAAAAGATTAAAAAACTGAACACGGAAATACTCTCACCTTCCCAGCCGGCACAACACCTGTCTTGATAGACCCAGGGCCGTCTTAATAGCATCATGGGCCCCTGGGCAAAGTGATGCTCTGGGGCCCCTACAATGATGACAGTGCAGGTAAACAGACATTAGGAGGTAGGAGGCATCTATCACTATCCCTTTGCATCTATCACTCTCAGTGCCATCATGGGGCCCCCAATTTCAGGGCAGTGTGAGCTCAAGGACCAGCTGCTTTGGGGAAAGTGCAGGGGCCCCCCATGCATCTGGGGCCCCTGGGCAGTGCCCAGGTGTGCCCTCTCATAAAAACAGCCCTGGATAGACCCCTTCCCCCATATAACCCCCTGTACAGCAGAATTCAAACTGGCACAGGGACAGGCAGCAATGGGAGCCAATTGGGTCCTTTTGATTTTTACACTGATTGTCAACATACATAACACAGGACATGATTACAGGATGGACAAGCATGACACAACCTTATGAGTATGATAATGTTCCTTCAGTGCCCAATCACAGGCTGTGTAAGGAGGGGTGACCAAGCACCCATTCATTTGGCAGACTTTTTTTATCTACAGTCACACTTCTAAAGGGTGAGTGGGTACCAGCACTACGATTTCAGGTGCAGGAGGGTTAAATTGTGCACAAACAGGATGAGAGTAGCTACAAGAGTACAGTACAACATGTTCACAGGGGATTGCATATTACATACCTATTTCCTTAGTAATACTGTGGTTCACTAATAAATTCTAGGCTTTCAATATCCTGGTTACCCTAGCTGATTTCATACTATAGAAATGTGATTTTAAACTGACTATATGGACAAGCCAGCCTACTCTCCTTTTAGGAATGTGCCATTTACCTTACATAGTCATATTGTCATATTGTTACTTGCAAAGGGAGTTTGGCCATTCCTTACACACAAATCCTATATACTACAGTTGTAGCTTGGAACATGATGGGAGTCTCACCTCAGAGCTTCCAATCATGCATGTGTCTGTGATCACCTGTGAGCCACGCCACATGAAATCCCCCGGCTCCATGGTGGGAAACAGCATTTTTGGTTAAAAAGGAGCTGCAGTCTGCTCACATAATTTGTAATAAAAACATCTTTGCTATTCTTAAGCTTCCCTCCAACCACTTTCCATCTTATTTTATATATATATTGTGTGTCAGGGTTGAGTTCGCCTGCTAGTGGCACTGGGCTGATGGCTGCAGTTCCAGTGTCCACCAGCAGGTGTCTCCCAGAAGCCAGCAGGTTCTGATCAGCCACATCTAGCTCCAGATGCCAGGTGGATATTTAAGGCTGCTCCTCCCTTCCCCCAGGGCATCACTATCCTGTCTGATTACCTCCTTGCTACAAGATTGTGCCTGATAACTATCCTGAACCTTCCTGTGTCCTAATCCATCCTGCACCCCTTCACCTTGCTCCCTGCTCTTGTACCCAGCCGTGTTTCCCTTCCTTGCATCCCTGTTACCTTTATTGAAGATATTGCATATAGATAGTAGTTAGGTTCATTTGTTAGTTTGTCTTTTTGGGGTTTGTCTTTGCTACGTTCACTGGTTGCTGTGTATTTTTATTGAGGTGTGTTTCACTGTAAATAAATATAACTTTAATGATATGTAGCACTATCCCCGAAGGAGCTGCTGGTTTGATTTGGGTGGCATATTACCTCTAATTTCTAATTTCCCCTTTCTCCGTCGTCTAGGGTACTGGATGAGAGCTGTAAGAAAGTCAATGTCCACACTGCAGGTATCTTTTTCTGTGCTTTATTACCCAATGGGTAAAAATGGTAAAAATAGTATTAGATGAGAAGATAGAAGAGGTGGTAGGTAATGGATTTCAGGGGTATAACTAGCAAAGTCTCTGCCACAGACCTTCCCAAAGTTGGAGATATTCTCAGTCCAAAATCCTTCTCAACACTGGATCAAGCACCCGGATCTCCTTTGAAGAGCTTTAGTCATCTAGGGACTGATAGGCGACCAGCATCTCAGAAATTATGTGTCCTTTGATGAAGCAGTAGGCCTCTCCGGAGATACCAGCCTCGTGCTCGGTATTCCCTCAGATAGGTTCTTCATCGGTTGGCTTCTTCCCTCGGGATGGACAGCACAGGACAACTCTGTAACCGCAGACTCCCACTGTGCCTACAAGGTAGATTATTTGCTCTGGACCAACGTGGTCCCGGAGCCAGGAACACTGAAACACAAACACCCCAGCCAGGAGGGCAACACCCGGGGGTGGAGGGATGACCAATTGGGTCCGCCCCATAAATACCCCTCCCAGCATGCACAGCGAGGCGATCAACCCTTCAGATTGGCTGCTGAGGAGAAATATCCACACTACCCTGACTCTACTGCTGCCACCTGTTGGTCTGGGGTGGAACCAACTCTCCAGACAGCGACAGTGTACACACACAGTACAGCCAAAGCTGGAACAGAGGCCCTAAATTTGGCCAAATAAATACGGTCAGAGGCAACTAACTCTCTGACCACCCTCTAAATTTACAGCAGCACCGGCTATGAAAGTAGCCAGGCGCTACAGATACAGTATATACTTGTTTGGTCTCAGGTCCCTTGTGTCTGGTCTCCTTAGCCACTAATTCCTGACACTGTGATTCTGAACTTGCCAAATATGCTGCAGAAATCTCCCTCCACTGAGTCTGGCTGCATCCATTTTAACTGTGGGCAGCCTCCAGCTCTGCAGCTCTCATTGGGAGAGAGAGAGAGAGAGAGAGCATGATGTCATAAGCCTAGGCCTTTTTACCAGACGAGAAAGAGAAAGTGGGCTGTATAAGGTATTTACTAGCAGAGAAAAAATGTTTTACAATCCAAAGTTGAAACAACAAGGGTAGAGGATTTAATAGATGGAAAGATGAATAAACTACTGAAGTTCCACTTTAAGGCCTCGTACACACGAGGCAATCAATTTGTTCAAAACGATCTGTCCGACCGATTTGAACAAATCTGTCTGCTGGTATTTTGGTTTGCTCGCGTGTACACACAAGCAAACCAAAATCCCCGCCAGCAGACAGCGCGCTGACGTGTCGGTGACGTGGCGGTGACGTTGACGCCGCCACGTCACCGCACCAGGAAGTAAAACACTTCCGCGCATGCGTTGAAACCATTCGGCGCGTGTGCGAGAAGACATGTCTGCTGGTTAGCGTACTAACCAGCAGACATGTCGGGCGGACGGGTTCTAAGCCGACAGATTGGTAAGCATGCTTTCCAATTTGTCGGGTGGCCAAATCCGTCGGCTCGCCCGTACAACCGATCGAATCTGTCTGCTGAAACGGTCTAGCAGACCGTTTCCAGCAGACAGATTTGATTGTGTGTATGAGGCCTAAGTATTCTTATATTTTCTAATATCTGTATTATTACTTTTATTAAAGGTTATACTTATAAGTATTTGTGTGATCTCTCTTTGCACATATCGCATGTAACCCCGAAAACATGTAACCAGGACAAAACAGGCATATCAGTAAAAACCTAACATTATGACTCTGCCTAAAGTCCCTCTATAATACCTGGAAGGCAAAGTACCCAAGATTTATTGGTTCCCTAAAGCACACATATCCAGTCCTACAAAACACAAAACCAAACCAAAGCTGCATTAGCATAATACTACATTGTGTTATCATTTGTAACCATTAATATAAATACAAAAATATATAGGTATATAAAATAAAGCAAAGGCAGGAGACAGAGGCGCTACAGACCTGTTTAAGTGCGCACATAAATGATGCCACAAATATTTTCCGCTAACGAGTGGCAATATAATTGCCAGGCTCCCTCTCCTCATAATATTCTGAAATATAATGTTCCTGTAATTCGCTAATGCCCTGGCACATGGCAAGCATGTACCCTCCAAAACATTATGAACGATAAAAAACAATTGCTTTTTTAATGTTCTGCTTTAAACATAAACCTTTTGTGTTTGCCTGACAGGAAACAGTGGTGGAAGAGTGTTAAAAAAATATCTATATTCCCAAAGGACTCAGAATCCTTATTCTAATTTTCATTTTTAACAGCAACAAAACTCCTCAGCAAAACTCTTAATTTCTATCTTTTCCCATTGTGGAAGGCTCCTGCCGAGCAGCAGTAATAAAACGATTCAGTAATGAGGAAAGCCTATGCCCTGTGACAAAGCTAATCAAACTATTATGTGGACAGCATGGGGCCAATAACACAGGAAATCTGTACTTACTGAGCAGTGTACTTTGCCTCTTGTGAATATTGCAATCATCAAGACTGCAAAAGTACAAATTAGGCAGAAATTTGGCAGAGTATTTAAAATAAATAAGTATATATACATTATTTTTACAGTTTTGTTTTTTCGGGATATGAATGAACTAGTGGGTCTTGCATGGCCAAAATACATAAAGACAAGGCTGGAAAGGGACAGAGATAGCAACTTGCAACACACTACCCCATCCTCATCCTCAAAGAACAGCAGAGGCCCATGGGTTTGTGACTCAACCCTTTATGCATAGATTCAGTTCATGTCTCAATGAGGCTTACATTGGGGATCGAAAGTTTGGGCACCCCAGGTAAAAATTTGTATTAATGTGCATAACGAAGCCAAGGAAAGATGGAAAAATCTCCAAGAGGCATCAAATTACAGATTAGACATTCTTATAATATGTAAAAAAAAAGTTAGATTTTATTTCCATCATTTACACTTTCAAAATTACAGAAAACAAAAAAATGGTGTCTGCAAAGGTTTGGGCACCCTGCAGAGTTAATATCTTGTACTGCCCCCTTTGGCAAGTATCACAGCTAGTAAACGCTTTTTGTAGCCGGCCAAGAGTCTTTCAATTCTTGTTTGAGTTTTTTTTTTCCCATTCTTCCTTACAAAAGTCTTCCAGTTCTTTGAGATTTCTGGGCTGTCTGTCACGCACTGCTCTTTTTATGGTCTATCCATAGATTTTCAATTATGTTGAGGTCCGGAGATTGTGAAGGCCATGGCAAAACCTTCAGTTTACACTTCTTGATGTAATCCCCAGTAGATTTTGAGGTGTGTTTAGGATTATTATCCATTTGTAGAAGCCATCCTCTCTTTAACTTCAGCTTTTTCACAGATGGCATCAAGTTACCATCCAAAATTTGCTGAAATTTTATTGAATCCATTTTTCCTTCTACTCGTGTAATGTTCCCTGTGCCACTGGCTGCAATACAACCCCAAAGCATGATTGATCCACCCCCATGCTTAACAGTTGGACAGAGGTTCTTTTCATTAAATTCTGTGCCCTTTCTTCTCCAAACGTACCTTGGCTCATTCCGGCCAAAAAGTTATATTTTAACCTCATCGGTCCACAGAACTTGTTTCCAAAATGCATCAGGCTTGTCTATATGTTCATTTGCAAAGCTCAAACGCTGATTTTTGTGGTAAGGACGTAGAATAGGTTTTCTTCTGATGACTCTTCCATGAAGACCATATTTGTACAAGTATCTCTTTATAGTGAAATAGTATACCACAACTCCAGTTTCTGCCAGATCTTTCTAGAGGGATCGTGCAGTCAAATGTGGGTTTTGAATTGCTTTTCTCACAATCCTGCGAGCTGTTCTGTCTGATATTTTTCTTGGTCTTCCAGATCTTGCTTTAACTTCCACTGTTCCTAATGACTGCAATTTCTTAATTACATTCCGAACAGAGGATATTGACATCTAAAAACGCTTTGCTATCTTCTTATAGCCTTCTCCAGGTTTGTGAGCGTCAACTATTTTCAGTTTCAGTTTTCTAGACAACTGCTTAAAATAACCCATGGTGCTGATTGTTGGTGCAAGGTCAGATGAGTCTGGGCATTTAAAACCTTTGAGATTGACATCACCTGGTCTTCCCAGGTGATGATTGAGAAGAACCCATGACACTGGCAGGTCTCAGCTTTGCAAAGGGGGCAGTGCATGCTATAAAATCTGCAGGGTGCCCAAACGTTTGCAGACGCCATTTTTTTGTTTTCTGTCATTTTGAAAGTGTAAATGAGGGAAATAAAATCTAACTTTTTTTGACATATTATAAGAATGTCTAATCTGTATGTATTTGATGCCTTTTGGAGATTTTTCCATCTTTCCTTGGCTTCGTTATGCACATTAATACAAATTTTTACCTGGGTGCCCAAACTTTCGATCCCCACTGTATACAAGCAGTAGGCAGTATCACCATTACTCTTATGCCTTGTACACACGATCAGTTTGTCTGATGAAAACGGCCTGATGGACCGTTTTCATCGGACGAACCGATCGTGTGTAGGCCCCATCAGTTTTTTTCCCCATCGGTGAAAAAAAATAGAACCTGTTTTAAAATTTTCTGATGGTTAAAAAAAACGAAAAAAACGATCGGCTTTGGGGAAATCCATCAGTCAAAAATCTACGCATGCTCAGAATCAAGATGATGCATGCTCGGAAGCATTGAACTTTATTTTTCTCTGCAAGTCATTGTGTTTTACGTCACCGCGTTGGACACAATCGGGTTTTTAACCGATGGTGTGTAGGCAAGACTGATAAATGTCAGCTTCATTGGATATCTGATGAAAAAATCCATCGGTTTGTTTTCATCTGACGAACCGATCGTGTGTACGTGGCATTAGTATTACAGGAGCTGCGGACAAGACTGATATGGCAGTAAAGAATGGCGTTATCCTAGTACGGACGAAAAAACATCCGCCGCTATGTGTGCTCGGATCTCTGTCTTTAGCAAAAACACAGCATAAGGAAAAAATAACTTTTGCACAATAGTACAATACACATAGCTCCCAACTGTCCCTGATTTCAAGGGACTGTCCCTGATTTGGAGCAATATCCCTCTGCCCCTCATGCCTCCTCATTTGTCCCTCATTTTGGTCTGATCTATATAGATGTATAAAAAATGCACTTTTTATCTATAAAAAAGAGTTTCCCTGCGATAAACCTTTCATCGGATTTCTAAATTGCTGCATTTGTATATTCCAAAAGCCAATATAAAGTAATAGTAGTGGTAAAAAAAAAAGTACTTGTGGGTTTAACCAATCATGTTTTTTTTTTTTTACAATTCTCCTTTAAGGGGGCGTGGCAAGGGGTGTGTCCTATGCCTTCATACTTTTGCTTAAATGTTCCCCCTTATTCCCATCTCAAAAAGTTGGGAGGTATGCAATACAGTGTAGTACAAACACAATCTTGTGTAGCACACCCCACACAGAAAGCCGGTGGTGAAAATGGATCCCCCACCCTGCACAGTCAGGCACACCCAATTTCCACAGTTACACTTGAGTCAGGAAACAGTCTAGCACTTTGTTTTTGTATTTAATTGAGGGGATAAAATTTGAATAGGGATTATGGAGATTATGGGATGCCCACTTGACTTCAGACAACTTCAGGGACAACCCTTTCAATGTACAGTTATAAACACACACCTCTTCTTTCAGCACTTCACTTGCTTACAGTAAATACAGTGGATCTGGCCAAACACCCAGCCAGATCAAATCAAAAGCCTTTTACAGGCAGAGACCCCAGGCTCCTATGGTTCGTAGAGAAAAAGCACAGTGTCCAGCTACATCTTTGTGGCTAGATAAAGGGAAAACCGCCGCTCCAGACGACACTCTTCAGTGGTGAGTAAAGTTCAATAACTCAAATGGGTGCAGGCAATGCGTGGTGCAATATAAGCATCGGTTGTCGATGTGAAATGCGTCAGTTTTGTTACCCCACTGTTTGCTGTTTTTGCTGTTTTAGTTTTTTGACTGGAATAAACAGGCACTATTTTTAAGTCTTTTCATCCATTGGAGTGCGGCTGTCCATTTTTCTTTCCTTATATTACATCTTTGTGGCCACTGATCCCGACACCACCTCTTCAGGCACTGCCAGTGCACCTGGCTGCAGCTGCCCCTTTCACTAGCTCTCCTGTCTACTTTCCACAGTCTTCCCAAACTGCACTGTCAGGAGTACTTACCGAGGCCGAGATGCTGAGAGCGGCTCCCCTTGCAGCTGAGGTGATACAGTAGGTGGAGGGCACGGAGAGGCACGGGTCGCCAGCAGGTTTAGGTGACTTGAGTGGTGACTGCTGAAAGGAAACTGGAGCACTGGGTCATGGTCAGCTGGGTACCAATCCAGTGTGAGTGGCCAGGCTGGGACTCAAACACAAGAAGGCAAGCACGGTAGTCCTTTAAGCAGGCAGAGTAGATAAGTCCTTAGGCAAGCCGGGGGTCAAACACAGGAAGCAGGCAGAGTAGAGAAGTCCTTAGGCAAGCTGGGGGTCAAACACACTAAGCAGACAGAGTAGAGAAATCCTTAGGCAAGCCGGGGGTCAAACACAGGAAGCAGGCAGAGTAGGTCAAGAACAATCCGGGTCACAACAGGTAATCACAAGATAGCAGGGTACTGAAGCAGGAACACAGGAAGCTGAAAGACAAACCAGCAATTCCTCTGAGCACTTGCTCAACTTTTATAGGCAGCCAGGAAGTCATGTGATTTCTCTGACAGCTTCTTACTGTCAATTTTGTTGCCATCTAGTGTTCAAAGTATAATATGTTTCTTTATCATATGCTTCTCTGACATGCACACTCACCAGCCCACACGGTTGACTTCTCATTGAGATCTCCTAGATGTGCTGACTCTCTCCCGCTGTCCTCACACTTGCTCCCGTGAATCCAGGCAAGAACTCCTCCACATGTTGTAGAGGATCCCTCCAGCATCCAAGCCCTAGGCCCAAGGTCACCCACCCCGGAATAGAGGGCACCCTCACGGGCCACCAATAGCTTCCTCAGAACTCCTACTCCATCTTCCACCCAACTCCTCCTTGCTGGCAAGAACCCAGAGTATTAAAGTGGTGCCGGCCCTCTGCCAGCCCACCTGCTGGGGATTGGCTGGTGCCCTCATCAATACTCCAAGCAGCTCCTTCTAAACTCCCACCTCCACTTCTGGAAGCCTTTCCTCCCTGAGTCACTCGGGTCTACATTCAGCCCAGGCCTGGCTCCCAGCCAGGCTAATTTACCTAAACTAAAAACTATGTACACAAATCTAGCACACTAGCTAGAGGGTGCTTCATGGATCCACCCCCTTTGTTATGAAGCCCAAAAAATGCTCTGGTGCAAGCAATTACCTTCAGAAGTCACATAATTTGTGAAATGATGTCCACATGTATGCAATATAAGTGTCACATGATCGTCATTACATATACACACCTTTTTGAAGGCCCCAGAGGCTGCAACACCTAAGCAAGAGGCACCTCTAACTAAAAACTGCCATGAAGACCAAGGAACTCTCCAAACAAGTAAGGGACAATGTTGAGAAGTACAAGTCAGGGTTTGGTTATAAAAAAATATATACAAATTGTTAAAAAAGAAATACCAGAATATATCCTAAGATAGAAACTGATCCTAGCGCTCAATGGACTAGTCCTCTATTTTAATAGATTAAAAGAATTTGTATGCAGAAAAAGCAGCTATTATAAAAGTAAAGAATGTATGAAAAAGTATGTCATCAAATTGTTGATGATCCCTAGGAGCACCATAAAATCTATCATAATCAAATGGAAAGAACATGGAACATCAACAAACCTACCAAGAGACGGCCGCACATCAAAACTCACGGAACGGGCAAAGAGGGCATTAATCAGAGAGGCAACACAGAGACCTAAGGTAACCCTGGAAGAGTTCCACAGTAGAGACTGTAATTGGAAACCCTGTGCAAAAAAACACTGGGTCTACCCCAATTTTGCTATTGGAGCTTGAATGAGGAGGTTAAATTGAGATTTCCAATTATCTGTTCGATTCAAGATACAGTACCAGGATTTTAGTATTATATCTTTGTAAGCAAAGGCATACTATGTGCAAATAAAACACCACATTTGCTATGATTATGTTATGTGTTGATGGAATTCTTTAGAGTTGCAGCTTCATAATGAGTAGATATTTGGACCGCAAACTTTTAAAGGATGATAAGTAGAGTTTACAAAAGCAGGAAATGAAAAAACATTGGTGACCATTAACCACTTTCCCACCGCGCCATAGGCATTTTACTGCTACGGCGCGGTGGAGTTACTTTGACACGACCGCCCTGGGACGTCCTCGTGCACTTCCGCGATTGCGCGTCCCCTGGGACGCGCTCGCGGAAGTGTCCGTGCTCGCCAGGTCTAGAAGACCCGGCGCATCACGGATCATGGTAAATTGCCGCTGATAGCGGCCGTTTACCACGTGATCGCGCCGTCAAATGACGGCGCGATCACTTGTAAACAAACCAGCGTCATTTGATGACGCCGGTTCCTCCCTCTCCTGAGTCTCCTCTCTGTACCGTTCGGTACAGTGTGCGAGGAGAGGGGGGGGGAACGGGGTGTCAGCAGCAGCGCTGTGGCTGGATCTGTGACAAATGCAGTCACAGATCCAGCCATCCCAGCTCTGCAATCCCCCAGTACTCTGCAATCCCCCAGTTCTCTGCAATCCCCCAGTACCCTGCAATACCCCAGTACCCTGCAATACCCTGCAGTACCCCAGTACTCTGCAGTACCCCAGTACCCTGCAGTACCCCAGTACCCTGCAATACCCCAGTACCCTGCAATACCCCAGTACTCTGCAATACCCTGAAGTACTCCAGTACCCTGCAATACCCCAGTACCCTGCAATAGCCCAATACTCTGCAATACCCCAGTACCCTGCAGTACCCCAGTACCCTGCAATACCCCAATACTCTGCAATACCCCAGTACACTGCAGTACCCCAGTACCCTGCAGTACCCCAGTACTCTGCAATACCCCAGTACTCTGCAATACCCTGCAATACCCCAGTACCCTGCAATACCTCAGTACCCTGCAATACCTCAGTACTCTGCAATACCCCAGTACTCTGCAATACCCCAGTACTCTGCAATACCCCAATACTCTGCAATACCCTGCGCAATACGCCAATACCCTGCGCGATACTCTGCAATACCTCAATACCCTGCAGTACCCCAATACCCTGCAGTACCCCAATACCCTGCAGTACCCCAATACCCTGCGCGATACTCTGCAATACCCCAATACTCTGCAATACCCTGCACCATACTCTGCAGTACCCCAATACCCTGCAGTACCCCAATACCCTGCGCGATACTCTGCAATACCCCAATACTCTGCAATACTCTGCGCGATACTCTGCAATACCCCAATACCCTGCGCGATACTCTGCAATACCCCAATACTTTGCAATACCCTGCGCGATACTCTGCAATACCCAAATACTTTGCAATACCCATTTTTTAAAAGCACCCCTGTCCCCGTGTGCTCGCATTCAGAAGCGAACGCATACGTAAGTCCCGCCCACATATGAAAACGGTGTTCAAGCTACACATGTGAGGTATCTCTGCGAACGTTAGAGTGAGAGCAATCATTTTGGCCCTAGACCTCCTCTGTAACTAAAAACATGTAACCAATAAAAGTAATTAAAGCGTCGCCTATGGGGATTTTTAAAGTAGCGAAGTTTGGCGCCATTCCATGAGTGTGCGCAATTTTGAAGTGTGAAATGTTGGGTATCTATTTACTCTGTGTAACTTCATCTTTCACATTATGAAAAAAAAATTGGGCTAACTTTACTGTTTTGTTTTTTTTAAGCACAAAACTGTTTTTTTTTTAAAAACACGCGTTAAAAAAAATTCTACGAAAATACCATGCGAGATAAAAAGTTATAACCGCCACCATTTTATTCTCTAGGGTCTTTGCTAAAAAAGCATATATAATGTTTTGGGGTTCTATGTAATTTTCTAGCAAATAAATGATGATTTTTCCATGTAGGAGAGAAATGTCAGAATTGGTCTGGGTGCTCCAGAACGCCTGATGGCGCTCCCTGCATGTTGGGCCTCTGTATGTAGCCACGCTGTGTAAAAGTTTCACACATTGGGTATCCCCATACTCGGGAGGAATAGCAGAATGTGTTTTGGGGTGTAATTTGTGGTATGCATATGCTGTGTGTGAGAAATAACCCGCTAATATGACAGAAACAAGATTGTTTTTGTTTTTTTTACAGAATTTTCAGTCGTTTTTCTTTTATAGCGAAAAAAAATAAAAAACCCAGAGGTGATCTAATACCACCAAAAGAAAGCTCTATTTGTGTGAAAAAAAGGACACAAAATTCAAATGGGTACAATGTTGTATGACTGAGTAATTGTCATTTAAATTGTGAGAGCACCGAAAGCTGAAAATTGGTCTGGTTAGGAAGGGGGTTTAAGTGCCCAGTGGTCAAGTGGTTAATAATGGAACATCCTATTGCTGTGTAAGTAAGTAACTGAGAAAATTAATTCCTGTAGAATTATGTAATGTGCTAACCTGATTATCATGCCGTCATCTTTAAGCGCACACTGTGCCCAATTCTGCAATGGCACAAGAATGAGATAGAGTAATGCCACTGGGGAGAACTAGTTAAACATTTCTAATCTTGGTGATGTCTGCAGTGGTAAGCGCTGGCTGTGACTTTACAGCTGTTCCTGATCTCTCGTCCTGTAATTCGTAAGCTACAAACTATGAACCGACACAAATAGCAACTATTCTCTATTCACATCAATTCTGTGTGACTAGTATTGTAGCAACATGGGAATATGCAAAGGAGATGTGCTATCTACATCTGGACTTTAACCACTTCAGCCCCAGAAGAATTTATCCCCTTCCTGACCAGAGATTTTTTTGCAATTCGGCACTGCGTCGATTTAGTTGACAATTGCGTGGTCGTGCAACGTTGTACCTAAACAAAATTGATGTCCTTTTTTTCTCCACAAATAGAGCTTTCTTTTGGTGGTATTTGAGCGACAGTTTTGAAAAAAAGCTATATTTTTTAATTTGCTATAATAAATATCCCCCAAAAATATATATAAAAAACAATTTTTTTCCTCAGTTTAGGCCGATACGTATTCTTCTACATATCTTTGGTAAAAAATGCAATAAGCGTATATTGATTGGTTTGGGCAAAATTTATAGCGTCTACAAAATAGGAGGATAGATTTATGGCATTTTTATTAATAATTTATTTTTTACTAGTAATGGCGGCGATCTGCGATTTTTATTATGGCGGACACATCGGACACTTTTGACACTATTTTGGTACCATTGTCATTTAGCCACTGATTACTGTATAAATGACACTGGCAGGGAAGGGGTTAAACACTACTGGGCGATCAAGGGGTTAAGTGTGTCCTAGGGAGTGATTCTAACTGTGGTGGGGATGGGCTATCACTGACATGACAGGGAGCAGTAGATTCCTGTCATGTCACTAGGCAGAACAGGGAAATGCCTTGTTTACATCTCTCCGTTCTGCCTCTCCACACCGCAATCGCGGGCCCCCAGTGAACATTGAGTTTGTGGGACCCGCGAGCGCACAGCCGAGGCACAAATTCAAAAGGGACGTACAGGTACGCTCAATTGCCTGCCCGTGCCATTCTGTCGACGTATATCGGCGGCAGATAAATTCCAGCCCCCCATGCACCAATATAGCATTCATATACTTGTTTTGCAAAAATATCAACGTTTTCCATTAAATCTACAGTCACATACTTTTTGTGTCCTAATCCACATTTCAAGATGTTTCCATTAGTATTGTCTTTCTGCCTTACAGACTTTAGGTCATGACACATAACCTAAAGATGGCCATACACTATACAAGCTGATTGTATATTGTGTATTTGATTAGAAGGGTGATCACTGATGGATTGCATTTCATTTAAAAAACGTGCACCTGGGAGTGGGAGGGTGGATGATGCAGGGTGTGTGCTAATGAGGTCAGCTGGTCAATTCCTTCCTGTGTCATGACCTACAGTTTGATCAGGAATTAAGACATTACTAATGTAAACGTCTGGAAATGTGGATTAGCATAAGAAAAGTAAGTGACGTGTAGATTTAATGTAAAGCTTTGATATTTTTGCAAAAAACGTACGTGAATGCTTTATTGGTGCATAAGGGGGCTGGAATTTAGAAAAATAAAAGTGTACAAAGGTGAACTTATCCTTTAAAGCAGTAGTCTCCAAACTGCAGCCCGGGGGCCAGATGTGGCCCTTTACTTGCTTATATCTGGCCCTTGGGGCACTATTTTATCCACTTATACCAACAATGGGGCATAATTCCCCCCCTTACTGACCCCAATGAAAGGACACACTCAATGAAACCAATAATGGGGCACAATTCCTCCCAATTACACCAAAAATGGAGGACTGATTTTTTTTTCATTTAAATTTAAGTTTATTATAATAAAATAAAGAGCATACAGAGTAATAAACGTAATACAATAAATGCATCAGGAAACATTGTGTTGACAATTATAGTAGTAAACAATAGATTACATTTCTTAACTAGATTTCCCCCTCTCCTCCCCCCCCCCCCCAATGTCCCAACTATATACCTGGTAAGTTTAACATGGGAGTGTAAACGTGTATAATCAGAAGGGATGGGAATCAGTAGAGGTAGCGACAACATTTTAGGGCTAAAATTCCCTGTTTACTAAGCAATCTATAAAACTTTTATTATAAGCTGAGATCATAAAACTAAAATATATGTAAGGAATAAATCATACCGAACCGTGGAGAGGATAGGTTTCCGGGGGCATCCCCCCCCCCGACACCCCCACCGGGAGCAATCTGTGTCGAGGAGGGGGGGCAGCCCCCCACCCAGCCCCCCCTTGATGACAAAAAAATTGGATCCAAATGTTGTCCAGAGAAACATCTCTCAATCAACTCTTAACTTATAAACCTAAAAGGAGACAAGGAATTTAATACATACATCCAGTTAAACTAAATCAGCACTACCTGAGACCAGTGGAAAATATGATATGTAATGAATATCTCCTGTTCAAGAGAAAAAATAAGAATAAAGAAAAGAGAGGGGGAGAAGGAGGAAAGAAGAAGGAGAGGAAAGGGAAAGGGAGGGTGGGCCTACCTGCCATAGGATTACATCAGTCTGAGTCCAGAGCCAAAACTAAACTTACATGTTGTGGGAGATTCCCTTGTAAATCAACCAAGGTTCCCAAATTTCAGTGAACTGGGTAGAGGTATCTAACATAGAGTTAATTCTTTTTTCCTGTTCCATAATCCATGTAACCTTTCTCTTCATGTGTAAAATGGAAACAGACGGTTTCTTCCATGCAGCCGCTAAAGTGATTCTGGCGCCAGTCAGTATAAATAGAATCAGCTGTCTAATGGCCTTGGAACTCTGTGGTATTAGACCATTCAATAAGGCTATTGCAGGAGATTGATGGAGGTTACAACTGGTAACTCTCCTGATAATCTGGAATACCCTGTTCCAGAATCCCCGTATCCTAGGGCACTCCCACCAAGTATGGATCATGGTGCCTATTCCTTGACAACCTCTAAAGCATAGTGGTGAGGATGACGGATACATGGTGGCCAATTTGAATGGGACCAAGTACCATCTAGTGAAAATTTTTATATTAGCTTCAATGAGGGATGGACTCTTAAAACCCTTAAGAGATCTAGAGTAGTTTTTTTGCCAGTCCACCAAGTCCCAGTCCTCTTGAAGCTCTCTTTCCCAAGCTAGCATATGAGGTAATTTTATGTTATTTGATGCAAGAGATTTGTAGATGATAGAGATAATACCTTTCCTATTCTGAGCTTGTTCGCATTTGTGTTCATATGGGGTCAAAAGGCCAGAAATTGTTTTATCGTTCCAAAGTTTCTGAGCAAAGGTATGTATTTGGTGTAATCTGGATCTTTCAGAGGGGGGGGGGGGGGCAAAGGTTGTCTATAAGGAATTGCTCAGGAAGAGGACCTGTGTGTTGAAAGAAACAACCAATGCGGTACACCCCCCCTATCAAGCCACCATTTGAAGGAGTCCACTTCCGTTTTGGGGCAGAAAGATGGGTCGAGAAAGATACTTGACAAAGGTTTGCCTCTAGAAATTAAGAGTGGATTGCTTTTAAGTGAATCCCATAATACCAATGCTTGTGATAGGGTGGGGGATAGTATAGGGGGTCTACTTTTAGGAGCGCGCCACATGAGTTCTTCGATTGTGGATAATGGGGAAGCCTGTTCTTCTATTTCTATCCAATCTGGGCGATCATTTCCAAGGTAAACCTCCGATAATTGCGCTAACCTCGCGGATTGATAATACCATAACAAGTTTGGCACTCCTAGACCTCCCTGTTCAGGTAAGTTAAACAGACTACGAGAGGGAAGATGGGGTCCCTTTTTGTTCCAGATAAACTTGGTGATTTTACCTTGAAAGGATTTTAGATGGCTTTTTATTATCGGGATCGGAAGGGATCGAAAAAGATATAGAAGTTTCGGGAGGAGAGTCATCTTGGTAGAATTAATTCTGCCGATCCAGCCTATTTTCTGCGCTCCCCATTCGGTAAGGTCCTTCTCGAGTTTCCTATACATAGGAGGGTAATTGGCTAAGTATAAATTCTGGAAATTTGGGGTCAGGTTGATACCTAAATAGTTAGTAGACGTAGAGTCCCATTTGAAAATATATTTGTTTCTCAAGAGGGACACTGTGGGTTCTGAAAGAGAAATATTAAGGGGCCTAGATTTAGGCATGTTTACCATGAGACCCGAGACTTTAGAGAACTCGTCTAGCAGGGAGAACATTTCCGGAAGGGAGGAGATGGGAGAGGTCACGAAGAGTAGCAAATCATCTGCGAATAATACGCATTTGTGTTCTTTTTTATTACAATGAACTCCCCTGATATTCGCGTTATCTCGGATGGCTATGGCCAGAGATTCAATAACAATAGCGAATATCAGAGGAGATAGAGAGCAGCCCTGTCTTGTGCCTCTTTGGATATTTATAGATTTCGAGAATATGCCTTGTAACCGGATTTTAGCTTCAGGGGAGGAATAGAGAGCGGAGATGATTCCTAAAAATTTAGAACCAAACCCCCAACGATTCAAAACAGAAAACAAAAATGGCCAAGATACTGAATCAAAGGCTTTCTGGAGATCAAGTGAGAGAAGCATACCTCTTTGTCTAGTGCTTCCAGACCACCCCGAGTACATTAAAGAGATAAGATCAATAGCTCTCCTGATCTGGTCCGGGCCTTGTCTCCCTGTGATAAAACCTACTTGATCTTTGGATATGTATTGACCTAAGAAGGCAGACATCCTATTAGCTATTATTTTAGTAAGTATTTTTAGGTCGTTATTAATGAGGGATATCGGTCTATAGTTCTCTACTAGGCTATGATCTTTATCGGGTTTCGGTATCAACGAAATATAGGCCAAATTAAGTTGTTTATCTATAGGGGAGCCCTCAGTCAAATGATTGTAAAATCGTGCTAGGTAGGGTGATAGAATGATAGGAAATGTTTTGTAGTAAGACCCTGAGAATCCATCAGGGCCAGGAGCTGTGTTTAATTTTAAGTTTTTGATCACTGACATAACTTCCTCAGCTGAAATGGGTGCCTCCATCAACTCCTTGTGAACTTTTGTCAACCTGGGAAGATTCAGGCTGTTCAAATATTCACCTATTTTGTCCGAAGAAAAGTTACTATCCTTAGCGTAGAGCTTGGAATAGAAGTCGTGGAAGGCCCCCATCGCCCGCCGAGGATTTAGGGTAAGGGTACCATCTGCCATTTTTATCTTAGGGATGGTTCTCGATTTAAATCTGGGAGATAGTTTGCGTGCTAGCATTGGACCTATTTTATCCTTTAAATGGTAGAACCTGGCACCTGTCCATTTTAGATCATTTTCTGATTTTGCTGTCAGAGCTAGGTTTAAGGCCGATCTAGCAGCGTCAAGATCGTGGGTGGGAACACTGAGAGGGTCTAATTTATGTTTTCTACGTAACTCTGAGTAGGTCTCTTCCAATTTCTCTATGGTCAATTTCTTTTGTCTTCTAAGTTTGGCTGCAATTTGTATCATTTTTCCCCTAACTGTAGCTTTATGGGCAGCCCATAAGGTTTCGGGGGATATATCTTTAGTATCGTTAATTTCAAAATATTCCTTTATGGATTGGTCAATTTCTGCCATGAGAGTGGGATCTTTTAAGATCGACTGGTTAAGTGTCCAGTGAGACATTTTATGAGTTGTGTCCTCTTTTCTCAAGGTTAATAGAACCATGGAGTGGTCTGACCAAGGGACATCCTTTATAGTGGATTTAGAGGCTGCTGGGACATGATGGTTGGATGCACTGATTTTTTTAAGCTGACATTGGGACCTTTTCTATTCCCAATGACCATAGTCTCCCCCCCCCCCCAAAGTCTGAATGACATTAAACTGGCCCTTTGTTTAGAAAGCTTGGAGACCCCTGCTTTAAAGGAAAATAATAATGATTGGGTGTCAGCTTTTTTTATAAGTGTATAGATTTTTAAAAGATGTTTCATAGCTGTATCCTCTTAGTATGTAATTTTTTTTTATTTTACAAAATAACTTTTAATACTTTATAACACAAAGTTGTTGTTTTTTTGTAAATTATTTTTATTGATTTTCAAAAGCAGAAAACAAGTACAGTACAGAGCCTCTGGGCATTCCCTGGCTCAAGCAAAAACAAATAAAAACACTTCTTAACCATGAAAGGTTCTACTAGTAAAACACAAACTTGGCTCTAAGAGACCAGCCACATTGCTCATCTTGCAGTTTGAATAGCATGTAATACATATGCAGATTTCTATATGTGCACTGAAGAGAAAAGACATAGACAATGGGGGAAAATAGGAGAGCAGCTAGGCCTTAGCAATTGCCTTTTTCAGGCAAGGATCGTGGGCCCCTTTAGTGTACCAGAAGTGTAAAGTTGGTGCTAGCTGCCCTACATGCAGCTACTGAGCCCAGTAACCCATCCTCAAGCCCTGCCAGCCCTCTTGGCTGTAGCTGCCCTTCTCCACGGCCCATGACACCATAGTCCACTCTACTGGCTCTGCACACATCCCAGATTGCATGCCTCCAGTCTTCTTAGGTGTGCCTCCCCAATCCTCTTGACTTTGCATGTAACTCACCAGCCTCCCTCAAAGGCCCTGACAGCCTAGCATCCCATCTCCAAGCTCTGAACAACTCCAGCTCTTCCCCAGCTGGGCTGACCCCGGGCATTTAAGGAGACCTGCCCCCTGCCAATCCAGTTTGGGGAATTAGTCAGGACTTCTTAGAGCACCCCTGGCAGCTCCATCTCTCTCCATCACAGTGATGCTGCCTGTAAATCACCAGCTGCTACCCAGAGCCACTCCCAGCCTAGAATGAAAGCAAGCAGGCCTAGCCACCAGCTAGGCCTGCCTAAATTGTCCTACTCTGCTAGAAAAATCCTCATTATAGCACCTACTTAAAGGGGCACTAAAGGAAAAAAAATGTTTTGCTGAAATGACTGTTTACAGGGTATAGAGACATAAAAGTTAACTGATTCCTTTTCAAAATGATTAAAAATAGATAGAAAATCAATCATATAATGTGTCTGCAGGTTAGTTTCACTTTTGAACTGGCTTCATGTTTCCGCAAAGTAGAAATAGACACACAGAACAAAAACAAACACATCCAGGGCAGTGTTTTGTTTTTAAAATGAATCTGATTGGTTTTAGATACACAGTATTGACAGCTTAAACCATCGTGAGAAAGCTCCCAGTATGGTGGTGATAAGGAAACAGACAAGCAGGAAGTGTGGAGAACAGAGCAGGATTACAGCAACTTCAAAGCAAAAACGAACAATAAGGACATGAAACCAGTACTCCAGTAAGGTAAAGGAAGCTATTTAGCTAAAAAAAAAAATCCTTTAGTGACCCTTTAACTAGAAGGTGCTACACAAGTTTGCATACTAGTTGTCCACAATTTGGAGTAGCCGCCTAGGGTTAGAACATAACTGCCCAACTAGGACAGTGTCAATAACTTATTGTGAAGCATTAGTGTCTGTTTATTCTAGCCAGAGCGACCATATTTTTTCAGATTTGGTTGAACATCCTCAGGAAAGGTATGCCGATTTGTATAAAGGGATAGCTGTATTGACTAGTGCCTTTCATAAATTTAAGGAGGGTATGGCTGGCAGTTTCTTTTTTATAAAAATCACCTTCCGTGCATAGAACAACAACAACCAAATAAGAGTCCTTGTTGCTCGCCGTTGTGCCAAGGTGTTCACCAAGCCCAAAAGACAGACTGAAACAGTCAGGTTAATCGGAGTTAGTCCCAGGGAGGATATAAATGGAGTTATCAAGTTCCAGAATGTCAGAAACCATGAATCAGGCCGAGACAGAAGTACAGTTAAGTCACACTTGTTTAATAATAATAAAAAGATAAACAGAGTAAGCGTAGTCAAATTCAGTAGTCAGAATTCAGTAACTGGGTTGGGTAGTCTGCCGAGCCAAATTTTTAATAGAGCCAGAGAACAATGTAGTAGAAGAGCAAGCAGGATTAGGGGCCAGGAGGGATGTCAGCCGAGCAAAGTCTTCAACAGGAATGCAGGACAGTCCAGGTCACAGTCACTGTGATGTTGACCAAGGTGAAGGCAGAGAGCAAGTGAACTGAAAGGCTTAAGTAGGCAGGACTGACGAGCCGGATCATCAACAGGTGAGTCACTGTGGAGAGATAGGAGCTGGCAATTAGCCGACAGCTGAGCGGCCAGCTCAGAGAAGAAAGGGCTGGGCCCAGCCCTGACACAGAATGATTGCAGATTGTAACATGACCATACCATATGGCAGAAGTTAGTCTGACTTCCACCGGCAGGGGTTAACACCTGGGTATATTTTGTTCAATTTCTGTGGAGTTAAATATATTCTATGGATAAACAGAAGATCCCGTACTGCCACCAGCTGAAGAAAAGTATACTCCCACATGTCTTCCTAATCCTCAGTATCCAAAGCTTCTCTAGGCCAAAATGAACTGAGTGTATTAGTGCCTTGTAAATGTTAGATTAGGGTTTGTCCAATTGATCATCTCTTAGTAGAAATTCTAAATTAAAGTGGAGGAGGATTACTGGCTGTGAACCAAACTGAGTAAAAAAGCATGTCTAACTTGCAGGAAGCGAAAAAAGTAGTGATTTGGTAACTCAAATTTTAATTTAAGAGCACCAAATGGGACAAGTGTGCCATTTACACAAAGATATTCAATTCTTTTACTTCCTTTGGAGGCTCACAACCCTGGACCTGGGATAGACAACAATTCAGGGAATAAAGAATTAAGCCATAAAGGGGTGGCAGAAGACCGACTGTTCAGCTCCTCTTCATGTTTACAAACATGTATTTGCCAGGCTTTAATAACTGTTTTCATAAAGAAAGCCAGGGGGAAAGTAGTCCAAGGACCCCTATACCTTAGTGCAGTCCTCCTTCACTTACCTGATCCTTCCATTTTTTTTTAAATGTCCTTATTTCTTCTGAGAAATCCTCACTTCCTGTTCTTCTGTCTGTAACTACACACAGTAATGCGAGGCTTTCTCCCTAGTGTGGAGTGTCGTGCTCGTCCCCTCCCTTGAGGGGGGAGGGGGCGAGGAGGAAATTCAAGACACCCACTAACACACAGCTCCTTTATCTATCTGCAACGTAGAGACCGTCCTGACTCTCCTTTAGTCCAAGAGAGGGGGCGAGCACGACACGTACATAGTCATGAGATGGTCGTTAACCGGTTAATGATTTGTTTATGTCCAAAACTTCATTGAGACAGGCATGGCTGGCTGGACAAAGTGACATACAGTATATATGTATACGTCACTTTGAATTACCTGCCTGCGGGAGCGCGCCCCTGCTGCGAGCTCCATGACCATGCCCGCTTGACCTGCGGACTCGATGTGCGCGGTGTCCAGAGATCGGGTCACAGAGCTGCAGAATGGGGAGAGGCAAGTGTAAACAAGCATCTCCCCATTCTGCAAGTGGCACTGCCACTGATCATGTGCTCCCTCTCATCGGGAGAAGCGATCAGTGACGTGTCACTCATAGCCATGCCCTCTAACAGTTAGAATCACTCCCTAGGACACACTTAACTCCTTCCTAGCCCCCTAGTGGTTAACCCCTTCACTGCCAGTCACATTTATATAGTAATCAATGCATATTTGTAGCACTGATCACTGTATAAATGTGAATGGTCCCAAAATAGCGTCAAAAGTTTCCGATGTGTCTGCCAAAATGTCGCAGTCACGATAAAAATCGCTGATCACCGACATTACTAGTAAAAAAAAAAATAATAATAATAAAAATGGCATAAAACTATCCCCTATTTTGTAGATATAGGGCCAGATTCTCAGAGGCGTTACGACGGAGTATCTCAGATACCCCGTCGTATCGCCTTTTTTTTTGGCTCGTATCTATGCGTGTGATGCTGAGCATCACTTTTGCATAGATACGCTTCTACATCCGACAAGCGTAATACAATTACACTTTCGGATCGTAGATGTAATGACAACTCCGGCCACTAGGTGGCCTTTACGTTGTTTTTTCATTTGCATATGCAAATGAAGTAGTACGCCGATTCTCGATCGCTTTTACGCCGCCCCGTCGTCGCCTACGTCGTTTTCGTCCGCGTAAGGTTACCCCAGCTTCTATGTGGAGTAACCTTACGAGGTCCCGTCGGATGCCGTCGTGTCCCGTCGGATGCCATGTTAAGTATGGCCTCGGGACCGCGTCGTGTTGTGCGTCGTTTACGTCGTTTGCGTACGTCGATTCTCAATGGGGCTGGCGTACGCTGCGATTACGTCGTTTACATTGAGAAAATGTGACGTCCTTTGGAGCATGCGCACTGGGCTTTTCCCCCGGCCGGCGCATGCGCAGTTCGTTCGACGCGGGGGCGCGCTTAATTTAAATACAAGCCGCCCCATTTGAATTGCGCGGGTTTACGCTGCGCGATTTACGCGACGTAAGCGAAACCTCGGGAGCAAGTGCTTAGAGAATCAAGCACTTGCTCCAGCAAGCAGCGGCGGCGTAGTGTAACTGGCTTACGCTACGCCGCCGGAATTCTATGAGAATCTGGCCCATATACTTTTGCGCAAACCAATCAATATACGCTTATTGAGATTTTTTTCACCAAAAATATGTAGAATATGTATCGGCCTAAACTGAGGAATTTTTTTTTGTACATTTTTGGGGGATATTTATTATAGCAAAAAGTTAAAAATATAGAATTTTTTTCAAAATCGTTGCTCTATTTTCGTTTATAGCGCAAAAAAAAAAAAAAAACAGCAGAGGTGATCAAATACCACAAAAAGAAAGCTATATTTGTGGAAAAAAAAAAGGACATAAATTTTGTTTGGGAGCCACGTCGCACAACCGCGCAATTGTCAGTTAAATCAACGCAGTGTCGAAATCGCAAAAATTGGCCCGGTCATTTGGCAGCCAAATCCTCCGGGGCTGAAGTGGTTAAACACACGTTTCTTCATTTAGCAGTGGTCCTTCCATTCCCTTCCCTACATCCTTATTATGATCTAATTAGACCCCTTTCACAGGTGTTTTTCAGGTGCTTTTGGGCTAAAACAAGCGCCTGTAAAGCGGCTCCCCTGCAGTCTCAGTGTGAAAGCCAGAGGGCTTTCACACTGAGGTGATGCGCTGGCAGGACGTTAAAAAATGTCCTGCAAACAGCATCTTTGGAGCGGTGTGTATACAGCTCCTGCGCATTGAAATGAATGGGCAGCAGCGCTTTGTGGGTGGTTTTAACCCTTTTCCGGCCGCTAGCAGGGGTTAAAAGCTCCCCACTAGCGGCCAAATACCTCCGCAAAAACAACGGTTAAGCGCCGCCCCCGCCCCAGTGTGAAAGGGCTCATAGAGACCTCTACACTTGCTTGAATTGCTTTGTAACCTTTACCCTGGGTTCACACTGGTGCGATGCGGCAATTCCAGCGCCGTTTCCCGCATCGCTCTTCTCCAGCAGGCAGTTCACACTGACTTGTGCGAACCGCTCTTTAGTTTACAGATCGTAGTGCGATCTCGCACAGGAATCATGTCGCATAGGTGAGAACACCCATGCAATCCAATTCTAGTGCAGGGAAAAACAAGTCCCTGCACTATTTTTTGTGCAAATCCAATGCGAGTTCAGCCATACAACTGCATGGCTGAACTTGCTTTGCACAGACATCGCAGTGCAGGTGCGAATCACATGCGATCTCAGAGATTGCGCTAGTGTGAACCCAGGCTTAACATGGTATAGGTTGTTTTTTGGGGTGCTAAGGACCCAGTGTTGCAAATTTATTAGGTCCACCATGCTAGCAGGCCTGGATTTACTCCCTTTTCCGCCCCAAGGCCGGGTCCTTCAATGCCGCCCCTGCCTGCGCAGTACAGGGGGGACATTATCTGCCGGAGGTCTTTTTTCGGTAGGGCAGAGGGGGGGAGCTGCTGCCTCCGAAAATGACATTGAGAACCGAGGGGGGGGGGGGGGGGCTGCTGCTGAAAATTACATTGAGAACTGGAGGGCGGGCGCAGTTGCTGCTGCCGAAAATTACATTGAGGACAATATCACCTCCTCTTCCCTCTATTTTCTCTCCTCTCCTCTAACCAGCCGCGACATGACGGTGGGGAACTCCCAAAATTAAAATGAAAGTGTCCTCTCCTCCTAGCCGCGAACTGAGAAGGGGGGCCCCCTGTTGCCGTGGCACCGCCCCCAGGGCTGTCTTAATGAGAGGGCACATCTGGGCACTGCCCAGGGGCCCCAGCTGCATGGGGGGCCCCTGCACTTTCCCCAAAGCAGCTGGCCCTTGAGCCCATGCTGGCCCGAAATTGGGGGCCCCATGATGGTACTGAGAGTGATAGATACACAGGGGAGGCAGTCTTACCTCATTACTTTGCCCAGGGGCCCATGATGCTATTAAGATGGCCCTGCACACACTGCCGCCCCGAGTCCTGGCCTCGTTGGTCTTGTCTGGAATCCGGCCTTGCATGCTAGTAGCAGCTTCGACCCCCCTTTATCAGTGTTGCTGATGTCCCGTTTAGACTTATGGCCCGTACACATGATCCTAATATCGGAAGAAAGCGATCGTCCGAGGAAAAATCGTACAATTTTCGGATCGTGTGTACACTACTTTTAAGAGCATCGGCTCATGACAGTTCATCCGATATTAGTCGATCATATAAGCATGGAAATGTTCCCCGTATGATGCCATAACGAACGATTTTTGTTTAGTCAGTACAGTTGTTGCCCGAAAATACAAAACAAATACATTACAACACATGACATAACTTTTTCTGTCGTACAAGAATTTTCGTGACTTTAATACTCAATTTCTATTTGCGACTATTAAGCGAAAAAAAATTGTACGATCTGTCGTACGATATTCGGATCGTGTGTATGGGGCATAAGGACCCAGTGTCTGTCAATTTGTTGGTTGTGAATCTATTCTTGAAAGCTGAATATTTAGCCCTGGTTCATGCTGGTGCGTTTTGACATGCGACATGCGGCATGTCAAATCGCATGTTAAAAACTGCGTATTTTGCCACAAATTGCTGGCAATGGCACTGTCCAAATCGGCGCGACGCTGCATCTGCGGCATTGTACCGATTTCAAAAAGTAGTCTCTGTACTACTTTTTGCGATTTCAGCCCACGATTTACATTGACATCTGTGCAGAAGCCTGCACAGATGTCTCTTAAATCGCGGCCGAAATCGGGACTGACAAGCGGGAGTGAAATCGTGCAAGCTCAGCTGAACTCGCAAAGCTTCACTTCCGCAGCCCAGTGTGAACCTGGGCTAAAACTGAGCTGAGACCAGGCGGTTGATTAAAGTGGATGTAAATGGATGTTTTTTTGTTTTTTTTTTGCTGTCACAATGTAGAGTATAAGATTTCCTATCATCTGTGCCCAGTCTTGCCACACAGAGTTAATCCAGCTCCGAGCAATCCTCTTTTATTGTTCAGTGAAATAAAACAGACTTCCAGATAAAAACCTGTCTAATTAAAAAGTCCTTACCACCCCCTTGCTTCGAGTGACAGGTTATTTACATATCTCGTGCACATTCCTGGATGTTTATCATAATATGAGGTGATGCACAGTTCATCGGGATGTGTTATGTGGGGGGAGGGGTGGATTTCTCTCTTTTTATACTTACACCCAGTAAGGCTGCATGAACTTAGGGCTGGTTCACACTGCCATATGCGAACTGCTGGGGATTATCATACAATGGTAATGACACCCCCATTTCAGCTCGCATATCGCACTGCGAACTGACAGTTTGGCGACATGAATCGGATCGCATAGGTGTGAACACCCATGCGATTCTGGTGTGGACCAAAAAAGGGTCCTGTGCGTGTTTGTTCCAAATGAGATGCGATTTCAGCCATACAGTTTGTATGGCTGAAATCGCATCGCACAGACATCGCATGTTATGGAATAGCAACAGCAGAGGTTTTTTTACTTACATAGTTAGTCAGGTTGAAAAAAGACACAAATCCATCCAGTTCAACCATTAACATGCACGGTACATGATTAGTCTTCTTTGCAAAGTACATTTTCAACACGCTCATTAAAGAAATGAGAATTCAGACACCTGGTCTCAATTCAGATATAATGTCCCCATCTTCCTTGAAATCTTTCTCTACAGACCAGCCACAATCCAGAAAAAGTGGCAGTGTATGTTCCTATACTAAGGTGCCACCAGGATTTAAATGCAAAAGATGTTATACCTGGGAGAATGGTGAGCAGAGATCTCAGCAAAGATGGATGACAAGGCAAAGCTAAGCAAGTCAGTTTTCAGAGCCGAATAGAAACCTTGGTCAGGTGTCGCCCCTCTACTACCCTAATCAACTGAACTCTGGGGAAAATCTAATGTCACCCTTGCAGTGAAGTTTCCATTGTACTGCAATGTTTAACCACTTCCATACCGGGCCCATTCTGGCACTTCTCTCCTTCATGTAAAAATCATATTTTTTTTGCTACAAAATGACTCAGAACCCCCAAACAATATATATATATATATATATATATATATATATATAAATATATATATATATATATATATATATATATATTTTAACACACACCCTAGGGAATAAAGTGGCAGGCATTGCAACTTTTTATCTCGCACTGTATTTGCACAATGATTTTTCAAACGCCTTTTTTTGGGAAAAAAACGGTTTTATGAATTGAAAAAAAAAAAAACAGTAAAGTTCGCTCAATTGTTTTGTATAACCGAGCTTTCACACTGGAGAAACAGCAGCCGCTGTTTTAGGTCGGTGTGCAGGTGCTATTTTTAGCACAATAGCGCCTGCAAACCGCCCCGGTGTAAAAGGGGTCTAAGGTAAGTCAGGGTTCTCAGAGCACCCTTTACATCAGAGTTCCCCTTTACACCAGAAGCCACAGTGTTCCCTTTACATCAGAGTCCTCCCTGTGAATCAGAGTACTCAGTGTTCCCTCCTATATTGGGGTTCTCAGAGCATCCTTTATGTTAAAGTCCCCAGAGTTCCCCTTACATCAGAGTCTGCAGCGTCCCCCCTTACAGTGTTAAATTCAGATGTAAAAGGGGAACTCTGTGGACTGTAAAGGTGGACTCTTGTGATTAACTTCTTATGATTATAAATGTTATTTAATAGTATATAGTAGGGCTGGGGAAATTAAAGATTAATTCCTCGATTAATCTTTAATTTTTTTGATCGATCAAAATTCTTAACGTCACCGGACAGCCTGGACAGTGAGACTTACCCTGCTGGATGTGAGCAAACTACACCCATTGGATTGAGGTACCTTTGCATCTATGGAGCAGGAGGATGCATCAGGCTCCATCAGGGGAAGGGGGCAAAAAATAACCATTGTTTTCCTGTCCTAAGCAGTTTTGTGCAGACAATTCTTTGTGTATCGGCAACATCTGTTCCGTGCGAAAGACTGTTCAGTTCTTCAGGGTATATTGTCAATAAAATGTGATCATGTCTGCTTCCAGAAAATGTAAACACTCTGGTATGACTGGCTAAAGTGATGCCTACTTGCCTACTATAAAGTGACTGACAGTCAATATACTAGATACATTTATAATTAAAGTTAAACTAACTTTCTACATTTTTCTTAAAGTTTAATAAGTAAAAATTACTTATGTCAGTGCTACAGTTTGAATTTAAAACGTATTTGTGTGAACTGTGAAATTAAGTCATGTGGAAACTAACTAGTGACGGGTGATTGTATATAGTGTATACCACATTTACCACTGACTAATGCAGAGTTGCAATGCAAGGAGATCAGCTAAAAGTAGTTGGATCTGTATGTGTGTTATAAATTAATCAAAATTATTCGGATAATCGATTAAAAAAAAAAATCGATTAATCGAACACGAACATTTTTAATCAGTAACAGCGCTAATATATAGTTTATACTATAAAAAAAATTGCTGTGTGCCGCTTAAACACTTAAGACCCGGACCAATATGCAGGTAAAGGACTTTGCCCCTTTTTGCGATTTGGCACTGTGTCGATTTAACTGACAATTGCGCGGTCGTGCGACGTGGCTCCCAAACAAAATTGGTGTCTTTTTTTCCCCACAAATAGAGCTTTCTTTTGGTGGTATTTTATCACCTCTGCGTTTTTTTGTTTTTTTTTGCGCTACAAACAATAATAGAGCGACAATTTAAAACAAAATCAATATTTTTTACTTTTTGTTATAATAAATATCCCCAAAAAATATATTAAAAAAAACATCAGTTTAGGCCGATACGTATTCTTCTACATATTTTTGTAAAAAAAAATACGTAAAAAGTCGTGCGGCGGTCCTTAAGCGGTTAAGTGTTTGGGTTTCACTTGAAGAAAAAGTGGCAACCCTACTTTAACTCCCTCCTGCTCAGAATGCCAAAAAAACAGCCCTTTCTAGGATGCCTGTGACAAAACCAGCAGCTCAGACTAAAAATACACTTAAATATAGTACATGTAGATAATATTTAGTTGTTAGAAAATGTCTATATTTTATATGTTATTCCCATACTTTGCTGCAAAGTACCTTTTCCATGATGATCACTAACAACCTTTTTTTTTCCCCCATAAATTCAAATTCCTTAAACATGGTGTTTGTATGAGCCTTAGAGCAAAGTTCAGTATAAATTAGCCTCGCTTTTGACAATACTAATTACATGCCAAAAACCTCCTGACTTCTTTTTCACGCTCACAGGGTCTCGTTATCGTTAAACAAGCTTTGCTGAGTCAGCTGTATCTATAGCGCCTAATAATGCTAAGCAAACAGAGGGCTCGTGTGCCATCTAGTGATACAAAGATTGAATGCATGTTTTGTGCTGAGCTTCATGTTACAATATATCTTACACCTGTTTATATATTTATTCGGTATTACTTCGATTTTAGTATATTTGTGCAGTGGCGGCTGGTACTCCAAATCTTTTTGGGGGCGGGTGCAAACAAACGGAAAAAAAAACATCAATTGCAGCCTCACTGTCCCCATCAATGGTCACCACTGTGCCATCAAACGCAGCCATGGTGCCATTAATTGTCGGCATTGTGCCATCAATCGCACCCACTGTACCATCAATCGCAGCCACTGTGCCATCAATTGTCACCACTGTGCCATCAAACGCAGCTACTGTGCCATCAAACGCAGCCACTGTGCCATTAATTGTCGCCACTGTGCCATCAAACGCAGCCACTGTGACATCAAACACAGCCACTGTGACATCAAACACAGCTCCTGTGCCATCAAACGCAGCCACTGTGACATCAATTGTATGTCGCCACTGTGCCCATCAATTGTCGCCACTGTGCCCATCAATTGTTGCCACTGTGCCCATCAATTGTTGCCACTGTGCCATCAATTGTCGCCACTGCGCCATCAATTGTCGCCACTGTTCCATCAATTGTCGCCACTGTGCCATCAAACGCAGCCACTGTGACATCAAACACAGGTCCAGTGCCATCAAACGCAGCTACTGTGCCATCAATTGCCGCCACTGTGCCATCAATTGTATGTCGCCACTGTCCCATCAATTGTTGCCACTGTGCCATCAATTGCCGCCAGTTTGCCCCCTGTAAAATGCCGCCATATTGCCCCAAAATACCCCCGGCACTTACCTTTCTTGGGTCAGCCATCCTCCTCCATGATCTCTCGATGTCTTTTCCCACCCTCGATGTTGATTTAGCCAATCAGGTTACCGGTAACCAGACCCAGTGAACCTAAATGGCTGAGACGCGTGTCAGTGTTAACCAGCGAACGCACACCCTGTGCGTCCCCTGGTAAACTATTTGGAAGCCGATTAGAGCCCACAGGCTGTAATCGGGAAGCCTATCAGAGCCGCTGTCTCTGATAGACACTTCCGAAACCAACCAACTTTTTCTATACATTATTATTTAGGTTTTTGAAATGTTTCAGTATGTTTGTGCGCACTAAAGGGCCCTGACCCGATTTTGTGCGATTTCTGGTATGCTCGCTGCACTTTATTGGACTGTAATTCTATGCTCCCTCTGCGTTGGATTATTCTTGTACAACAAAAAGTTGAAAATATGTTACTGTATGGAAAAATCGTAATAAATACCATTGAAACACAAAACCAACCAACTGCTGTTATTTAGATGGCCGGCGCTCATCAGGGCCACCTGAATAGTGGGCGACAGAAATACATAGATTCATGCAATGCATGAATCTATGTATTGTTGAGTGAATGGGTGTAGGAGAGAGGGGGCGGTGCTCCTGCGCCCACTATGGACGCACCACCACTGTATTTGTGCATGAGAAGGGAAGAGGTTCAGGTTTGCCTTTACCATGGGTTTGCAGCAGATTAAAGCGGTTGTATACCCGCTGACACTTTTTTTTCCTACACCTGTAAGGCAAAAGGCATAATGAGCTAGTATGCACCACATACTAGCTCATTATGAAATACTTACCTTAGAAAAAGTTGTCAGTATCTCACCCGGTCGACGCAGAGGGAGTTGACATTTTGCCTTGGCGTGTCTTCCGAGTATCACGGCTCCAGCGCTGTGAGTGGCTGGAGCTGCAATGTCGTCACTCCTGTGCATGGTAGACTTCTTTCCGGCAAGGTTCGGCGTCTGTCGGGCTTTCAGCCGAGAATCCCCGATGCGCATGCGCCGCTGCAGTCAGCGGTTCATTGAAGGGGAATATCTCCTAAACTGTTCAGGTATAGGAGATATTCTTTTTACCTACAGGTAAACCTTATTATAGGCTTACCTGTAGGTAAAAGTTAAACAAATGACTATACAACCACTTAAAGCAAGAGTGCAATTCGTAATTCCAGCAATTAAATGCAGACATTCATCACACTAAATCCTTTGTACCAATGGCAATGGACATTTGGTATTCCATGGTCTTTGTAATAATATCAGCTGGTTTAAAAGAGCCAATAGGGGAGCTTTTGGATAAGCCAGCCCCCCTCACTATAAAAAGGTGAGGTCACAGCAGCCATACTGACAATGTGCTTTAGTTATATAAGAGAAAGCATAATGGGAGCAGAGCTGTAGATAGTTTATATCTCGGGAGAGGCGTTCAGACTTGGGCATGCAGAGGAAACCTATAAGACAGTGGAAAATTGCTCTAACAGTGAAAGAGACTTTTTTGCGCTTACTCACTGGATTTAATTTACTAAAGGCAAACAGACTGTTGAATTTGCAAGGGCATTTTCCCCAGAGCTTAATGAATGGTGGTGAAGATCTACTGACTTTCATTATCCAATCATGTGCAAGCAAATCTGCTTGTTATTTATTTTCATTTGGTTTTCTTTGCAAAGTGAAATCTCCTAACCTTTTTCACTGCCAGAGCCGTTTTTTGCACACAAATCATTTTAGTCCTGAAGATTATGTAAAACCCCCAAACATTATGTATTTTCTGAAAGCAGACATCCTAGAGAATAAAATAGCGGTAGTTCAAATTTTTTATGTTACACGAGTGGTCATCAACCCTGTCCTCAGGGCCCACTAACAGGCCAGGTTTGCAAGATAACGGAAATGTATCACAGGTGATATCATTTTCTGCTCAGTGATTGCCGTATTCCCGTCTGCATCTCCCCAAGGTAATATATACATATAAAACCTGGCCTGTTAGTGGGCCCTGCAGGACAGGGTTGATGACCACCGATCTAGGAAAAGCAAAATGACAGTAAAAAAACACACTTTTTATTTTAGGGCAAACATACGCAATAAAGTACCCACATTTTTGGTAAAATTATAAATGGTGAGGTTATACCAAGTAAATAGATGCCCAGCATATCCAGCCTTAAATTTGTGTGCTTCTATGAAATGACAACATACTTCAGTCCCCCTATATTTTCTTCATCAGTTTAGTGTTAGAATTATTGCTCTCACACTGGCGTGCACGGCGGTATGTAACGTAGACGTAGGCACCCCTGGCGTATTTGTGTACACCACTGAGCTCAAACACTCATGCTTGCATGTGTGTGTGTGTGTGTGTGTATATATATATAATATAAATATTTTTTTATTTTTTTTACCAGATTTTATTAAATAAACTTTTTTCACTTCATAAAACATAAAAAGGCAAACGTAGCACATAAACCTTGAATTAAAAAATAAATAAATAAATAAAAACACCCCACCTATAGGACAGCTTATACAGAGAGAGAGATGTTTAAAAAATATTTTACAGATATACCTACTGCACTAGCGGGGACATGGTCTCTAGCCATTGTGCCCAGAGAGCATTAAACTTACTCATTAAGTTTTTTTTTTAAATCTATATGTTTTTTAAAAGAAATAATCCTGTTAAGATCAAGTTCAATTGGATAAAGTGGGAGGATAGGGAGAGGTCCACCTAAGAGCAATTTGTCCGCGGGCCACAAAAAGAGCACAAAAAATTGTATTAGAAATGGGAAAAGTATAAAGAGTGGGATCAAGATAATCCAATAAGCATATAAGTGGTTGAACTGGAATGTTTAGATCAAAAAGCCCATTAAGTGTGCCAACGACCTCCTCCCAATGTCTCTGGAGTTTAGGGCACCTCCACAGTAAATGTATAAGAGTCACATCTGGCACATGCTGAAGCAGATCTCAAACCTATAGAGTACAAAAATTCCAGAGTTCTATGTGTAAAATAAAAATTTAAGTCAATCTATGTGAAGGAGAGAGAGAGAGGCAGGGACTGGAGAGTCTCCTCCCACACCTCCTCCTCTGATGTCCCGTTCCCACCCTGCCTTGAAGTGAATAAGGAACCTCAATAAAAACGTATCCAAAAGGACCATATATGTTAGAGATGAGTCCCCTAGGTGACTTTGCTTGCACAATTCTATTCAAGGCAGGGGTAGGGGAAAGGGATAACTCTATTGAGGAAAACTGGGTGTGTAGCGCGTGACACAACTGAAGGAACTGATAAAGCCACCTGGGCTGTAGGGGGTTCTATCCTCAACTGCTCATAGTTTTTAAGATGGCCATTCTCATATCTTTGAAAGCCCTGAAGAGTAGATAGCTCATGGGGCCTGTAATTTCCCCAGATAGGAGTATATCTAGTAGGGTAGGAGATTCCCAAGTATTCCATATTTTATACATTAACACCACGGTAGGCATAGCAGTAGATGAGAATGCGCTTCAGTAGGTGCAGTGGTGACCAACCCCCAAATAGTTTGGAGAATAGATGAATAATAATATTAATAATAATAATTATAAATATATAGTTCTTCAGTTGTGTGCAGTGTAAGGGTTTAAGCAGCACAAATGGAGCATGAGAGAGATGTAAACCTCTTATCATCAGCCACTTACCACATGGCTGGAGGTAGAAGACTCCCAGGCTGCCATCTCTGCTCCGCCTCCATCCCAGTTTGACCATGCCCCCACACCACCCACAACCTTGAGTCACCGCTGGCTGCAAGCCTCAGGATAGTGTGTGCCAGGCACTAGAGGGACACTGCAATCGGGGCACAAAGTCAAAGGCAGACCTTGCCAACCCAGGGGCAGAGATGGTCGTAGAGATGGGGGTGAACCCAAGCACCCCCTTGGAGCTGCCCTGGATTAGGGTGTGCCCAGGCACACCTCCTGCACACGCCTATGCCACTGCCCATCCCGATCCCTGTTTTGGTAATGAGTGGGGGGATCTTCACTCCCAGCTCGCTGCAACAATCTAGAGAAAATGTGGATGTGCAAGGGTTCCATCCGGCTGTGTCAATCCTTCACAGTGTTTTGTGAATCAATAGACTGCAACTACCGAGAACTGGCTGTTTGGCTTGTAGTTCTCAATGAACCACCATGGCACTGTTGATCACTGCGGTAGTTCCTTGATTCTTCCTGTGAGTGTAATACTGCTTGCCTGTATGATGTACAGCAGGTGTGCCCAACCAGTGGCCCGGGGAGCCCTCTGATATGGCCCACTACCGCCTGCTCTGGGATGGAATAAAATATAATAGAATACTGTTATTAAAGGTAAGTTTTTATGACTAAAATGTGTGTGTATATGGGCATATCTGTTCTGCAGTGGATACTGGGCAGCTTTCAAACTGATCCAAAGGTACAGAGAAGTGCACATATGGGTTACCTGCATTGTGCCATAGACTATTACCTGCGAGTTTGGTGTGCTGAGAGTAGAGTGGGCTCTATAGAGCCGAGTGGGCTGCCATCCACCCACTCCACTTATTGTGGCCCGCGACCGGTTACCAAGTCGCTTAAGTGGCCCTTGCTCTTCAAAAGGTTGGGCACCCTTGATGTACAGCCAGACAGCTTACATTGGCCTACAGATACCACCCCCCCCCCCCCCTTTTCAACAAAGAAGTATAAAAGTGCTGAATAAAGACAGTACATGAGTTTTTGACAAGTCCTTTATTTAAAAAGAAAAACAATGTCCCCGATGTAGAGCCATCGTCAATCATGGACCCCGCCTGACCCCAAAAAAAAGCTCAGCTCGGGAAGAACACTCCCATGGTCTGCCTGCTCTACCATGTGACATTTGTTCAATAACTAAGGGGCGGGGCCACCCGGTGACATCACCTGGTGGCACCGCACCCCTGTGTCGTCGAGGGCCCCTGCTGACAGCTGATGATTCATTGGCTTTCTGGCCTGCTCCTTAGCAATCAGTTATACACAGTGAGTTAAAGTGGGAAAAAAAGCAAAACGTATAAAAAAAAAATGCATCAAAACCGCAACACTTAAATTTTTAGTGTGGCTCCATTGAAATCTATTAGATGCAAAATGAAATCTGCAACAAGAAGAAAAATCCCTGACCCTTTCCAAAAATGCACCAGCTGAAAAATGCATAGATGTGTACCATAGGAAACCATGTTAAATGGACTGTAGCGCATTTCTGCAAAACACACTAAAAAACACACGGGTGTGAATGCAGGGTTCCAAGTTCAAATGCATTTTTTTACCTACAAAATAAATGCGTATTTAGAATTTTTTTGTTAAAAGGCGAACTTATACTTTAGGCTGGGTTCATATTGTTTCAAATTGGATGCAACTTTCTCTGCATCCAATACGCATGACATGAGTGTGACCGTCTCTCAATGGAGATGGTTCACATATCTCCAGGGCATTCGCAGGGTACATATAGTGCCTTTAATTAAGTATTAATACCCCTTTGAAATGTTTGACATTTTGTCATGTTACAACCACAAAGTGGAGTGCGGAGAAGGCACCGGAGAGCAGGAGAAGAGGCCCCCGAAGTCGGAAGATCGAACCCCAGAGCTGCCTAATAAATTACTTTAAAAACCTGTGTAGTGTTTTTTTATTTACATTTTTCTTCCAGGTGAATGGGTAGGAGTACGATGTACCCCATACTCATTCACATAGGGTGGGGGGCCTGGATCTGGGGGCCTCTTTATTAAAGGGGGCTCCCGGATTCCGATAAGCCCCCCCCGCAGACCCCGACAACCAATGGCCAGGGTTGTCGGGAAGAGGTCCTGTCCTCATCAACATGGGGACAGGGTGCTTTGGGGTTGGGGGGGCTGCAAAGGAACCGCTGAACAGCTGATTGAGAACTTAGCAATGAAAACGGAGCTCAAAAACGCAATGCACAAGTGTGAATCCGGCCTTTAGGGGGGGTATGAGTAGGGTTACCACCTTTTTTCAAGCCAAACCTGAACACTTTAATGGTGCACGGGCAATTTTTTTTTTTTGCAGTAGTTTTGGCTCAGAATGATTATTCTAAATTCTTGGCTCTGTTCAGTTCAGCTGGTCTGCACAGGTTTCCCCCTGACGGTGGATGTCTCTGTCACCGCAGGTCACAGTTATAAAGGCAACATGCTGGACGTATTGGGTATTTCTCTCAAAAGGGGGCGTGGTTGTCTTCCGATCCTGACCTGAGGGTCCTCCTGGTCTCAGGGATGCTGAGCTGTTTTATAGCCTCGGGGCCAGCTAGCCCGAGGCCTAGCAACTGAAAGTAGGTCTAGGAGTTTCTGGGGCCTACTGATCTAGGGATGGTTCTTTGCTACCTTATCTAAGAAAGGAAGCTAAACCAGTGAGATTCAATTGATGGAAGTACCCTGGCGGATTTACTCACTGTACTGCTGGTTCGGCTGAAAGATTCTTGGCACCGTCAATCATGTTACTTTTGTTGGAAATATATTGAGTGTGCAGTCGGTTACATGATCATGTGACAGGAGATTGTGGGACTGCCTGACGACACTTATCAAGTCTGTGGCAGAGACTTTATCGAGCTTCGCATCAACTGCTAGGCCGGTGAGAGTAGGCCTATCTGGTGGGATCTATAATCCAGGAGCTGAGTTAATCCTCTGGATCAAAGTGGTACCCGTGATCCGCAAAGTGAAAGTGCCTGCGTCTATCCCTATCCCTCTACCCCTCTGTTGGAGAACTTTGTTAATAAAACCCTTGAAAGAGACTTTGTGTTGGTGTGTACATTTCTTATAGACAACTCTTCAAGGACAACCCCTGAAACAAGCGTATGGAACAGTAAGGTAACGGCAGGCCCAAATCTAAACCACCAGCTCCTTCGGGGGTAGTGCTACATTTTGTTTTGTAGTGTATACATTATAGCATTGTAAAAGACCCGGGTCACTTTTTTGGGTTCCCCAAAAAGAGTATTAATGTGGAGCACCTGGTGGGGGGGCCAAGGGAAAGAACAGGACTATTTATGATACATTCACAGCTAGTGAATGATTAACAAAGTCCCAATCTCCGCTTCTATATCAATCTGCTGGGCATGTAATTGCCAGGAACTGCAGCAAAAGGATTACTCCTACTGTGTCTGAAAATCATCAAATTAATTCTTGTGCTGCGGTTCCCGGCGGATTGATAGATATATGAGGAGACAGGGACATTCATTTAATTGTTGGAACCGCTGCACAAGGATTACCCAGCTTCTGCCCAATAGACATTAACTAGTTCTGTTCCTTCCCCCAGCTGCTGCCCAATAAACACTAGTCCTGTTCCTTCCTCTGGCCCCCAGCTGCCACAGTCTGGTCTAAATAATGTGTCTGGGTTTCAGGCGGACTGAAATCTGGACACAGGATTCAAAACCCGGACTGTCCGGTTGAATCCCGGACAGGTGGCAACCCTAGGTAGAAGAAAAGGTCACAGTAGTAAAGCTCCCACAAACTACTTTTTATGTGGCAGCACTTATTCCCTACATTTAGAGTGGACCTTTAGTCAGAAAATTAAGTCCTGATAGATCACCTAATGCTGGCCATACACTATACGAAAATTCGGCCGAAAATCGGTCGTTAAGAAAGATCTTTTTTTTTCCGGCCAGTTAATGGGCACAAAATCGAAAATCATTTGGACGTTTTTGAGCCGAAAAAACGAAGGACAAGTTTGGAAATTTTCTGCCGAACGAACGATAATTTGGAAGGTTAACCACTTAAGACCCGGACCAATACGCTGGCAAATGACCCAAGGGGTTTTTGCGATTCGGCACTGCGTCGCTTTAACAGACAATTGCGCGGTCGTGCGACGTGGCTCCCAAACAAAATTTGCGTCCTTTTTTTCCCACAAATAGAGCTTTCTTTTGGTGGTATTTGATCACCTCTGCGGTTTTTATTTTTTGCGCTATAAACAAAAATAGAGCGACAATTTAAAAAAAAATGCAATATTTTTTACTTTTTGCTATAATAAATATCCCCCAAAAATATATAAAAAAACATTTTTTTTCCTCAGTTTAGGCCGATACGTATTCTTCTACATATTTTTGGTAAAAAAAATCGCAATAAGCGTTTATCGGTTGGTTTTCGCAAAATTTATAGCGTTTACAAAATAAGGGATAGTTTTTATTGCATTTTTATTAATTATTTTTTTTTTACTACTAATAGCGGCGATCAGCGATTTTTTTCGTGACTGCGACAATATGGCGGACACTTCGGACAATTTTGACACATTTTTGGGACAATTGTCATTTTCACAGCAAAAAATGCATTTAAATTGCATTGTTTACTGTGGAAATGACAGTTGCAGTTTGGGAGTTAACCACAGGTGGCGCTGTAGGGAATGTGTGCCCTAATGTGTGTGTTTACAACTGTAGGGGGGTGTGGCTGTAGGTGTGACGTCATCGATCGCGTCCCCCTATTACAGGGATGACGCGATCGATGCTCCGGCCACAGAGAAGCACGGGGAAGCCGTGTGTACACACGGCTCTCCCCGTTCTTCCGCTCCAGGGACGGATCGCCGCACTGCAGCGGCGATCGGGTCCGCGAATCCCGCGGTCCCGGTCCTGGAGCTTCGGACCGGGTCGCGGGCGCGCGCCCGCGACCCACAGCTGGGTACTAAAACCAACGTATATATACGTTGATGTGCCCAGCCGTGCCATTCTGCCGACGTAAATGTGCAGTAGGCGGTCCTTAAGTGGTTAATGTGTTTCCCGCCCGAACTTTCTGCACTAGGTATAAGTAAAAAAAAAATCCTTTTTTTTTTTTTATGTCCACTGAACGATTTATCGGTCATTACATGATGTCACTATTGTTTACACTCACGACAGAACTTTCGTTCGGACGATTTTTCGTGGAGTGTATGTCCAGCATTAGGCTGGCTTTTTTTGCAGATATAGCTATGTGAAACATTAACAATAGGTGCCTATGCTGTTTAAAATCCAGGTATACACTGTCTCACCCGGCTCTGCACATGCTAATTTGCTATTTTTGGTACAGTGCCTAAAATCAGAGCCACTAGAGATTGATCTGCTGACAGCTTTTTGCCCTGTACACGCGATCGGTCCATCTGATAAATGGTCTTCTGGATTTTTCCATCAGTTATCCGAAGATGATGACTGATCAGTCGTGCCTACACACCATCAGTTAAAAAAAATGATTGTGTCAGAACGCGGTGACGTAAAACACAACAACGTGCTGAAAAAAATGAAGTTCAATGCTTCCAAGCATGCGTCGACTTGATTCTGAGCATGCATGGATTTTTGTGAATGTGCCTACAGACGATCGTTTCTATAGGTTTTTTTATCCATCAGATAATTTTTAAAACAAGTTCCTAATTTTTTAACCGATGGATAAATAACCGATGGGGCCCGCACACGATCGGTTTAGTCTGATGAAAACGGTCCATCAGACAAACCGATCGTGTGTACGCGGCATTAGACTATACTGTTGCTGAAGGGGGAAATAAGCAATAGGCATGACACAGACTGTGCAGAGAGAAAACAGATTAGGGAGGAAAATAAAAACCAGGAGAGGTGACAGGACAAACTCTGCTGCCAGGGAGACTCAAAAGAGTTCCATAATTACAAGGATAGGGTCTTATTTTATCTCCTTGATATTCTCTACCTTCTCCTTCATGGGTAGTCTGTGAACTTCAGCACTGTAAGACAAGCCACAGATTTGATTTTCTTTCCTTCCACCACAGGTCAAAAATGTATTGCACATTAATAATGTATAACAAAATGAACATAGGGATACACGCAACAAACACAAATATTGGGAACAGAAATGGAAACTAGCTGCAAGGAAAAGCCCAGACAGGACGTCCAAAGCATTTCAAAAAACAAAATGCAGGTCGTCTTCAGGGACAGAGGACTTGCGGGTTCCAGATCTGTGGCTTATATCTCAAAGGTTTGTGCTCCACCCATAAAGACGAAGAACATAACTCAAAAATAAAAAGAAAGCCATGTCCGTCAGAGCAGCACACAAGCAACAGAAAACATGAATGACATCGGCCAGAGGTCTGTATAATGTGGAATGGTCTTATTGTGTAACTTAATGGTATAACTCTATATAGACCATAGCTATAGAGGAGAGGTAGAATAGTACTTTCCCTGTCCTGACTCTACTGTAGTCCAAGAGGGGGGGGCAAGCACAACACTCCACATCTGGGAGAAAGCCTTGCATCACTGTGTGGAGTTACAGACAGAAGAACAGGAAGTGAGGATTTCTCAGAAGAAATAAGACTGACCAAAGATTAATTGAATCTTAGCTGGTCTTCGCTGAACTGGGCGAGATTTGATCCATCTATGGCCAACTTAAAGTTTTTGTCACCTTTCTCTTAATCTAAGTCAAGACATATAATCATGGCTGGAAATATTCATATTTTAATTTTAAGGAAGGTGACTTAGTTTTGAGACCAATGAGAAGTGGAGAGTTTTCAATAAGGAAGTGACTGCTCTGGGCTTCAACAAAACAGCCTCCAGCAAGCAGAAACAGGAGCAAAGCTGAGGGCAAATTACAGCACACACTCATTTAGGAAACATAAATATTAAAGCGGAGTTCCACCCAAATTCGGAACTTCCGCTAATCTCACTCCACACCCCCTTACATGCCACATTTGGCATGTAATTTTTTTTGGGGGGGGGGAGTGGGGGCTTCAGGAGGAGTGGGAGTTCCTGTCCCACTTCCTGCTTCCGCCGAGGGGCTGGTTAGGCGATTAAGCTTAATCGCCTACAGCAGCTCCTCCCTGTAGGCGATCGCATGGGACACTGGCAGGTCCCATGCGATCGCCTGTCCAATCAGCGGCGGGCCGCGCCGCTCGCGCATGCGCAGTGCCGTTTGCGCATTCGCAGTGGGTGCCCGGCCGTGAAGCCTTCGGCTTCACGGTCGGGTGCCCACACTTAGGATGAAGACGCCGGCCGGGGAGGGGGGGAGAGGATTGGCGCGTCGCTGGATCGTGGAGCAGGTAAGTGTGTGTTTATTAAAAGCCAGCAGCTACACTTTTTGTAGCTGCTGACTTTTATCAAACACTAAATGTGGCTGGAACACCCCTTTAATGAGGAATGTATGTTCTTTTGTTCACCAACAATATTTGGATGGTTCTGATTTCGGCAAGGGTGGACAGCCCATGAATGTAGGATTCTACGCCTACTTTTTTCTGCTGTCTGCCCTACACCTTGGCCCTAGGATTTGCCTTTCCGACTATATAATTATAAAAAAAAAAAAAAAAAAATAGCCGCACACTAGAAGCAGATAAAAAACGTCAGCGTTTTAGCTGGTAAAAGATCACATTAAAAAACGTGAATTGAGAGTATATTGTATAAAGTTTGGGCAAGTTTATTAGTGTTTGAGTTTGCAGGCGTTTTTTTGCACTTAAAAACACACCCCCCTGCAAAAGTTAACTCCCAAATAAAATAAAAAATTGAAACTTGACGTTTACAAGAGACAATAGGAGTTTAGGAGCAATTGAAGTTTTTACAGCTCCTAAACGTCTTCAGAAAATGCGATCAAACTTTTTTTCCCTTGTCTTTGAACGCCACTGTCAGAAAATGCATGTAGTCATCAAAATGTGCAAAGTGATTCTACAGGCAGGTGGAAAAAACATCAAACGTCTGTAGAATCAATGTTTTTTTTGTGCATGGAGTCTGCCTGGGTAAAGAAAGCTTATGCTGGCAAAGCAGATGAATTGCAGATGTAGTGCCCCCTTACTTTCAGTATGGGCATTATACAAAAAAATAGTTAGAATGGGAGAGTTACTTTGCTCCCATTCACAATTTGTCTAAATTGTGACCCCTGTCATTCCAGAAATGTCCACTGGGCTGGTCTGTATTACAGGGATGTGGTATCATCTCTGGACGGAAGCTGGCGCCAGAGGGGTTCTGGCAGAGTAAGTTGTTCCCCAGCAGCCAATTGGAGGAGTTTTTCCCTCGCGGGGCATGCTGGGGAGGGATATATCTGTGACGGGTGTCATGTGTTCTACAGGTCTTTGCGGGACCCCGCCAGCATGGCCCACCTGGCCAGAATTGCAGGCTATGCCAAACCTCAGCCAGAGGTAAAAGGGGATCCCAGTGTCTTACTGGGTCCCGGTTCTATTGAGAGGATCCCAGGCTGGGTGCCGTGCGATTGTGGGATCGGCTTGAGGGGAACCCGGAGGCAGGTTGTCCAACAGGGTTTGAACGAACCAATCAGGGATCTGGTGACCGGAATGCTGACAGGTACACTTTGCTGTCACCCGGGGACCTATGCTGAAGAACTCTACTGGGAGGATTCGCTCAGTTTATCTATCCAATCCATTTAAAGTACTTGGCCTGTGGCAGAGGCCCTAGAGCCAGATCTAAGCGAGAGATCTGTTCCTCCAAGAGATCCAAAGTGACGACTCGGCTGCCAAGCAGGAGTGGCGACGAGTCTCAGCAATTGATACTACTGAAGGCGAGACTGCCCTGTTCATATCCAAGCCTGATACCGAAAGGGTTCTCCTTTTTCTTTCCGTCAGCTTTTTCTCTTCCCTAACCGATGTTGATGTTGGCCTTGTCTGGCTGGGAATATAGCATTGAAGAAAACCTTTATTGACTGTCTGGACCTTCGCTCACTACTTTGATCTTGTCACCACACCTCTAGACAACATCAGGGTAACTTAGTAGGCCGATCCCAACAACAATCAGCGGCTCCTTCGGGGGTGAGCGCTACACAGATGTAACATGTAACTCTGTAGGGTGCATTGCACCACCTCAATAATAGAAAATAAAGGAAAAATAAACTGAAAAAAGGAAAAAAATTTAAATACATATAATTTTTTTTAGAAACTTAAAGAAAAAATGAAATTTCAGATGGGAACCCAGCCCCGATAATTTATACTGGATTTTATAGGGATAAGGGGGTGCATTGCAAAGAACTTGGACAAAGTTGGGTTCATACAGACTGGACTTGGGTATGGTACAGTATAGCTTTTTTTTTGCAGCTCTAGATGACAGCTAACATCCCCTGCCATCTGGAGCTGCACTGTCCAGCCACTGCACAATATTTGTGGCTATAGTCTCCTCTTAATGACGTTAAATTCTCTACTTTCTACTTTAAGACCCCTTTCACACTGGGGCGCTTTGCAGGCACTATAATGCTAAAAATAGCACCTGCAAAGTGCCCTGAAAGAGTCGCTGCTATCTCTCCAGTGTGAAAACCCTGGGGGCTTTCACACTGGAGCGGTGCAGTACCAGGACGGTAAAAAAAAGTCCTGCTAGCCGCATCTTTGGAGCGGTGCAGGAGTGGTGTGTATACCGCTCCTGCCCATTGAAATCAATAGGCACCGTGGCTATAGTGCCGGTATACTGCAGCAACACGTTGCGGTGGTTTTTAACCCTTTCTTGACCGCTTTCTGGTAAAAAAATCGCAATAAGCTTATATTGGTTTGTGCAAAATTTATAACATCTACAAAATAGGGGATATAATTATGGCATTTTTAATATTGTAGCGCCCCCTTACTGTCAGTAAGGGACGCTGTTCAAATTTAGTGGGGTGAGAGACTTATTTGCTCTCACCCAGGTTAATTTTATGCTAAATTAGGCTGCTTTCAGCCCTGAATTATCCTGTGGGTCGTTCTGTGCTCCAGGGGTGCAGTTCCATCTCTGGGTGGCAGGTGGCGCCAAATGGATTCAGGCAGAGCCACTTTTCCCCGGCAGCCAATTGGAGGAGTGTTTCCCTCGTGGGGCATGCTGGGGAGGGGTTAGGGTGACCACATTTCCAAACTACCATTCAGGGACACCTCCCTTCCCAAAAATCAGCTTGTGCTGTAACGAATCACAGCACAGCGATTGGACACAAGAGGCGGGATTTATGATTTCTCCGATCACATGCAGGAGGCGGGGATTGTGCTCCTCCAGGCATTCCCAGCCAGGACAAGTACTGTCAGTAAGTAAAGCGGTGATGTGGTGTCCTTTTTTTGGGGCATCAGATTGGCCCGGGGGTGTCTGTGTCAGTTTCATTCCAGGACACTGTATTGTCCTGGAATGAAGGTGCCCAGGACAGACCTACAAAATGCGGGACTGTCCCGGGCAATCCGGGTCACGTGGTCACCTTAGGGAGGGTATATCTGTGGCAGACGCCATTTTTTGGGGTCTTCGCGGGTTGCTGGTTCCAGGTGTGGCAGCCATCTTCAGGGTGTGCGCACATCACGGGCCCCATCACTATGGCCTACCTGGATGGGGCCCGTGCCACGTGGAGTTCCTAACTCTGGGCCCTCATGGCTCAGAGCAACTAAAGTTTCCGAGGGGCCCCAGTGACTTACTGGGTCCCCACACTTCAAGAGAAATTGACTGAAAGGATACGCTCTATTGCTTTCAAGTATCGGACCTGTGGCAGAAGCCTTTACTAATTTACTAGAGCCAAGTCGTGGCAGAGACTTGTTCCTTTCCAGCATTCTCAGTGACACTCTGGCTGCCAGGCCTGTGGGAGAGGCCTGTCCAGGTGCACTGCACCCACTCCGGCTGGTGTGGCGACGGGAGAAAAGAATATACTCCTAGAGGCAGGACTGCTTCTGCTCGTTATCCACAGCCTGAATCTGCAAAGTTATTCTCTTCACCAACCTATCCTGTCTACTTCAAGTTGACTGTTGGTCGTGTTGGACCGAAAATAAAGCACTTCGATCATTTGCTTGGACATTCTGTTACTGCTCTCACAGTTGCTACCATCAATTTCCCTAGACACACTAAAGGTAACTTGACTTACAATGATCCCACATCTAACCAGCGGCTCCTGAATGGGGTAGCGCTACATTATTATTTTTTTTACTAGTAATGGCGGTGATCTGCAATTTTTTTTGAGACTGCAACATTATGGCAGGCAGATCGGACGCTTTTGACACATTTTTGGGACTAGCGACAATTATACAGCGATCAGTGCTATAAAAATGCACTGGTTACTGTAAAAATTGTACTGGCAGTGGAGGGGTTAACACTAGGGGGCGATCAAGTGGTTACTTGTGTTACATTTCTATGTCCTAACTGAAGGGGGAATGGGACTTACTAGGGAAAATGACAGATCTCTGTTTATATTTTGTATAAACAGTGATCATTCATTTCTCCCCTGAAAGAACCAGGAGCTGTGTCACGAGCGATCGCGGGTGCCCAGCGGTCAGTGCGCTTCCCCCTAGTGGTCACACGGCGAAGAGACATAACATAATGTTGTTTTGCCCAGCCGAGCCATGTTGCCACAGAAAAAATGTAAGCTTACCAACCACACCCATAACAACCCCAACCTGGTTCTGCCTTACTCTGTGCCCTGATTGCCACTATTTTCCCTGCTGTATGCTGCAATCTGCCTCTCTGTGCCCTGCTTTGCTCCCCTATGCCTTACTTTGCCCCCCTATCCTCTGACTTTTTCCCATTCCTAGAGTCTTTCTCCCACCTGGGCCTCTCCCCTCTCTGTTAAGAGTTTTCTACTTTTTTCTAGGTTAGAAAGAATTATTATTTTTATGCAAGTAATATAAGTACTTGCATTAGACTTGGTATCAGCCTCTTGCCCTCCCCTGTACAGCAGAGCTCAGACTAGGAAGGAGAAAAGCAGAACAAGGTTCCAGTCAGTTGTATTGTAGTGCTTATTTGCAAAAGAGGGAGGGGGAGAGAGCAGAGACAAGATCTGTAAGTGTTACATAAATGCAGCAGAGACAAATCAAATGTCTTGCCCTTCCAGACCTGACTGCACTGTGTGGAAAACTCTTTGGCAGGTAAAATGACTACCATATGACTACAATCACTGTTCATTCAGCATTGTGTTAGCAAAGCGAAGAAAATTGCTAACACTGAACCGCCTCTCAACCAATCAGGTGCTTGGGTCTGTTACCTGTCACCTGATTGGATGAAACGTCAGGTGCTGTGATTGGATGCCTGATAGAGAGGACGGAAGAAGACATCAAGGATGTGCAGGACACGGCCACTGACCCGCTGCGAGACTTGTAAGTGCCGAGCGATGCACACTGGCAGCATTTGATGGAGCACAGTAGCGGCAATTGATGGGCACACTGGCAGCATTTGATGGGGCATAGTAGCGGCAATTGATGGGCACACTGGCAGCATTTGATGGGGCATAGTAGCGGCAATTGATGGGCACACTGGCAGCATTTGATGGAGCACAGTAGCGGAAATTGATGGGTACACTGGCAGTAATTGATTGGTACAGTAGCTACGTTTGGACAGTGGCGGCAAATTATTGGCGCAGTGGCTGCATTTGATGGCACAGTGGCAGCAATTTATAGGCACAGTGGCTGCGTTTGATGGGCACAGTGGCTACAATTTATGTTTTTGTTTTTTTCGTTTGTTTGCCCCCCCCAAAAATAAAATAAAAAATGAGCACCAGCCGCCACTGCTAAAAGATAATTGTTTGAAAACATTTCAAAGGTGATCAGTTCTGGCAAATGTAACAGTAGATTATTTTAAATACAGGAATGATACTGGATCTCCCATTAAAAATAATCCAGATTTTGGGGTGAACAGCAGAGTATGTGGCTCAGCTGGATAAACTTGCAGTGGAATAAAGATGGAAAATGTTATATACAAATACAGAAATAATTCTGATTGGTTGCAGTGGTGAAAAAGCCATCAGCGATTAGCAAACTGATCAATCGCCACTACATAAATCTGCCTTTAGGTTATGCGTTGGCAGGACAATGTTGGAATATACAATAATCCCACTAGGTGGCTCCCTTGTACTACTTTTTACATGTGGGATTTGTATCCAGCTTCTTCTACTAAACCATGAAAACAGGAACAAAAATTGGAGGAAAAATAGTTGTTCATCTAGACTAGTATATAATAATTATACAATATAATATATTTAATTTGGGCAAAAATTTGTATTTCGAGTTCCCCCTCTTCTAGACATTACATTACACCAGTAAGTAAGTAGGCGCTTATGACCTCTAATCCTCTGCACATCAGTATTCAGACAGGGTGAAGAACAGCAAGCAATGTTAGATAATCAGAGCTTTGTATCGTACCCATAAGAGGGCTGCTGGTTGATGATGGGGAAAGACACAGTCTCCGTACACTCCCAGCACAGAGTTCTCCCTTACTAGTGCAGAGGCCGCCAGCACACACAGCACAGTCCAGGCACACTGGCATAAAAAGACGTCAAGGGGATGTCTTTGTTACACATCTGCAGAACGAAAAAATGTGTTTAGTTTCGATGCGTTTGTTACATAAATTTGTTTAGTTAAATTCCTTTAAATTGTTTAGTTTTGTTTTTGGAATTCATTTTGTTTAGTCAATTTCAAATTGATTAAAACATTTCGAATTCCATTCAAATTGCATTTGAATCGAATCCATTTGGAATCAAAATTATTCGATTCAAAATTAGAATTTTGGAAGATAGCTATATTCTTTTAATTCCATTCTATTCTATTTTTATTATATTCTATTATTTTCTATTCTATTTTAATTCAAATTTATTCTATTCGAAATTCTAATTTTGGAAAATGGTAATACTGTTGTTTTCTTTCTATTCAATTTAAAAAAAATCTGTTGTTTATTCTATTCTATGTTCTTTTCTATTCTATTTTATTTTCTATTCTTTTCTATTAATTTTTATTCGAATTTCAGAAGGTGGTTATATTGTTTCTATTTTATACTATTCCATTTTTATTCTATTCACTCTGATGGGGGCACCTGATGTAAAGTGACACTCTGGGAACAGCTGAAGTAAAGGGGCACTTTGGGAACAGCTGAAGTGGCACTCTGATGGGCACACCTGATGTAAAGTGGCACTCTGGGCACACCTAATGATGTGATGGAGACACCTGATGTAAAGGGGTACACTTATGGGCACACCTGATGATGTGATGGAGACACCTGATGTAAAGGGGCACTCTGATGACAGCACATAATGTAAGGTGGCACTCTAATGGGGACAAATAATGTAAGGGGGCAAACAGATGGGAGACACCAGATGTAGGAAAGCACTTTGACGAGAATACCTGATGCAAGGGGGCACACTGAAGGTGGCAACTGATTTATGGGGGTAGTCTGATGGGGGCACCCAATGTAATTAATTACTGTGGTGGGGGCACCTGATGTAAAGGGGAACACTATTGGGGACATTTACATTTACAGTGTATTACAAGAGTGTTTGGAGGAAGCAGTAAGAAAAGCGCCAAGGAGCGTGGCTTGCGCCAAAAAAAGGAAAGTAGATATGTACAATCTTTCATGGCACAGACTTTACCAGGCCTCCTTGAATTTGAATTTACTACCCCTGGTTTAAGGTAAAAGAGTAGAGCGTTTTAAAAGAGATAGATGGGATCTTTATTTTTCTGTAGATTAATACTTACCTAGGTAAATGCAGCATCAGACTGATGCTGCATCTGTCCCCCCCGACCGGGTTTAACACTGAGAAATGAGCTGTAGCGGTTCCCCCATGAGGACTAATGATAGACTCTGTACCCCACTGATTACCTTGACTCTGCAAATCCTCCATTACCTCTGACACCCTGGGTTCTGTCCAGTGGCGGCTGGTGCTCAAAATTTTTGGGGGGGCGCAAATGAAAAAAAAAATATTGCAGCCTCACTGTGCCCATCACATGCAGCCACTGTGCCATCAATTGTCACCCCTGTGCCATGCCATCAAACGCAGCCACTGTGCCATCAATTGTCACCACTGTGCCATGCAACACAGCAACTGTGCCATCAATTGTCACCACTGTGCCATGCCACCAAATGCAGCCACTGTGCCATCAATTGTCACCACTGTGCCATGCCATCAAACACAGCAACTGTGCCATCAATTGTCACCACTGTGACATGCCATCAAATGCAGCCACTGTGCCATCAATTGTCACCACTGTGCCATGCAACACAGCAACTGTGCCATCAATTGTCACCACTGTGCCATGCCATCAAACGCCACCACTGTGCCATCAATTGTCACCACTGTGCCATGCCATCATACGCCACCACTGTGCCATCAATTGTCACCACTGTGCCATGCCATCAAACACAGCTACTGTGCCCATCAATTGTCACCACTGTGCCATGCCATCAAATGCAGTCACTGTGCCATCAAGTGTCACCACTGTGCCATGCCATCAAACGCCACCACTGTGCCATCAATTGTCACCACTGTGCCATGCCATCAAACTCTACCACTGTGCCATCAATTGTCACCACTGTGCCATGCCATCAAACGCAGCTACTGTGCCCATCAATTGTCACCACTGTGCCATGCCATCAAATGCAGTCACTGTGCCATCAAGTGTCACCACTGTGCCATGCCATCAAACGCCACCACTGTGCCATCAATTGTCACCACTGTGCCATGCCATCAAACGCCACCACTGTGCCATGCCATCAAACACAGCCACTGTGCCATGCCATCAAACACAGCCACTGTGCCATGCCATCAACACAGCCACTGTGCCATGCCATCAAACACAGCCACTGTGCCATCAATTGTCACCACTGTGCCATGCCATCAAACGCCACCACTGTGCCATCAATTGTCACCACTGTGCCATGCCATCAAATGCAGTCACTGTCAATGGACAATTCATGTCCATGTACTGAAATATCTCATACTAATATTCTCCTACAATCAGATTATATGACTGATCATCTCCTACAAACACTCAGCATTTCCCCCACACTGATATCACCTGGCCATGTGTCTTCCCCAGGAAGTTATAGGTGAACAAGTCATTAAAAAAAAATCTGTTAAAGGGGGGGGGGGGTCAATTATGGGGCCGTTTGTAGCTGATTGCTGACCATTAAAAAAAAAAAGTTAAGAAGCAAGGGGGGAGGGGGGGCCATCCGCTTTTTTTGGGGGGGGATTGGCGGCTTGGACGGGTCAGTCTGAATTACAATACACAATACAGAAGTAACGGGGGTGGCGGCTAGCTTAACATTAGGCATAGGCAGCTGTAAACAGGCTTACCTTCATGCCCGGCTCACGGAGGTGCGTCCCTCTAGGCTACAGAGTGCCGACGTCACTTCCTGGCGTGCACATTCACAGAAATATATTGGGTGCTGTGCACCCGCCCGGCCACAAGACCAAGTTCATCGCGCCGGAAGCAAGTGGCGCGTTGGGCTCCGCCACAAAAGGCATTTTTCTGCTGCCAATGTAGCGCCACGTCTGTGAAATCTTGTGATTGCACAGACGTGGCGCTACTGATACTGCACTGTGCCGGGCGCACGGCGCCCGGACACAGTGCACATATGCACTTTTTTTTTTTAAAGGGACATGTTTAAATAAAAAATAAAAAAAATTGTATTTATTTTTTACTGACTTGAGGGAGGGGGGCGGCGCCCAGGCGCCCCCTATGGATGGGCCGCCACTGGTTCAGTCATCCTACCAGCTGTATTAATAACAATAGATTCACACAGTATCAATGAACATTTCAAATTTGTTTACTGTAATAGTGAGAACACAGAAATAAGTATATCTCAATACTGTAAGACAAAGTATTTGTAAGTGTGTTTTTTTTTTTTATATATATATACTTATGAAATTCCTTCAACCATAAATTAACACAAATATTGACCCAATCACAGACACCTATGTGAATAGGTCAGCAGGAGGGTACAGCATTGGCACTGTATCTTTTGTGCTAGGCACCTCTCTTCTGTCTCCTCAACCCATAGGCCAGGGGTGGCCAACCAGTGGCCCGCGGAGCCCTCTGATGTGGCCCGCGACCTCCTGCTCTGGAATGGCGGGTTGGCAAGTCCAGATCGCAGGTTGCCAACCCGCCATACCACGGCATCGGTGTTGTGATTGAAGCTGGTGGTAGAGGAAGAATGTGGCTGCGGAGCAGAGCCCCATAAGCCAATGCTTCCTCTACAGTGCCGGCTTTTGCCACAGGCGGGGTTTATGGCACAGTTCAGCTAATCTGCAGGATAGACACAGGTGCACTACGCTGCACCCGCAGTGTGGGTAAACCACAGCACATCAGTGTGAAAGCAGTTTTAAGCCCTTTTCACACGACCAGCCTGACCAAATGGGACCCTCAATTTACCTCTATAGCGTCAGATGTCCGATTACGCCCACCTACCTCCAATCCGAAAAACAGAAAGGAATTTCTCCCCTTCCATCAGGGTGGATCAGAGGGCCTACAGAGTAGCCGTGACCTGTCATCTGCCCGCTCCGCTCATTGTGGCCCCCGACTGGTTACCAAGTTGCTTAAGTGGCCCTCACTCTTCAAAAGGTTGGGCACCCCTGCCATAGGCCATTAAAACTTGCACAACATTAAAAAACAACATGCAGATTATTATATTCAAATTGGTTGGCTCCCTTTAAAATAAGTCAGATGAAATTTAAAGCAGATGAGAAAAAGAATTACAAAGGGTAAAAGGGTATTCCTTGAAATCCAGATGTCTTCGGCTAGCCTTGTTGTGTTGTAACTAATTATTGTATTGTAACTTGATAATAAGGTATAGCAAACGTGGCAGAACTTCAAGGTATCCTTGTTGTATTGTAACTTCCTCTGATATGATCCTAATGGTGTTATCCAGTGCAGCTACAAGAATCAAATAATGTGAACTGGGCATAGATGTCTGCTTTCAGTGTTCACTATAGCATAAGAACTGTCTTCCAGTGGAACTACAAGCACCACATGGCTGAACTGTGTGAATGATGTCTGAAAGCAGTGTCTTAAAACAACAAGATGGGCTATGCCCGCTCACCACTCTGGATACAGTTGGCAACAATGTTAGTAATGAAGATACCAGGAACTCTCTCTGTATCCGGACTCTGGGAAATGGCACTGGCCGTGCCACGACATACTTGGATCTGAAGTGCAGGCATCTCTAGATGATCTGGAACACCCACCGGTTCACTGCAGGTATGAAGCGATGCTGCCCACATAGGTCACTATGGGTATAGCTAAACGGCTCCCCGCTGTGTAGGCGGAAATCCCTAAGCAGAGAGCCAGTGATTGTCAGTAACTGTCTTTCTGCCCCCTCGCTCACAGGAGTGCTGGGCTGTGGAGGGGGTGAAAGCAGACAGTTTAGGCTCTCAGTGGTTCACTGAGAGGCCGAGCTGGGTGCTGATCCAGGCATATGGGCGGATCCCAACTTCATTGTCGAATTTATTCTATTCGAAATTCTAATTTTGGAAAATGGTAATACTGTTGTTTTCTTTCTATTCAATTAAAAAAAATTCTGTTGTTTATTCTATTCTATGTTCTTTTCTATTCTATTTTATTTTCTATTCTTTTCTATTAATTTTTATTCGAATTTCAGAAGGTGGTTATATTGTTTCTATTTTATTCTATTCCATTTTTATTCTATTCACTCTGATGGGGGCACCTGATGTAAAGTGACACTCTGGGAACAGCTGAAGTAAAGGGGCACTTTGGGAACAGCTGAAGTGGCACTCTGATGGGCACACCTGATGTAAAGTGGCACTCTGGGCACACCTAATGATGTGATGGAGACACCTGATGTAAAGGGGTACACTTATGGGCACACCTGATGATGTGATGGAGACACCTGATGTAAAGGGGCACTCTGATGACAGCACATAATGTAAGGTGGCACTCTAATGGGGACAAATAATGTAAGGGGGCAAACAGATGGGAGACACCAGATGTAGGAAAGCACTTTGACGAGAATACCTGATGCAAGGGGGCACACTGAAGGTGGCAACTGATTTATGGGGGTAGTCTGATGGGGGCACCCAATGTAATTAATTACTGTGGTGGGGGCACCTGATGTAAAGGGGAACACTATTGGGGACATTTACATTTACAGTGTATTACAAGAGTGTTTGGAGGAAGCAGTAAGAAAAGCGCCAAGGAGCGTGGCTTGCGCCAAAAAAAGGAAAGTAGATATGTACAATCTTTCATGGCACAGACTTTACCAGGCCTCCTTGAATTTGAATTTACTACCCCTGGTTTAAGGTAAAAGAGTAGAGCGTTTTAAAAGAGATAGATGGGATCTTTATTTTTCTGTAGATTAATACTTACCTAGGTAAATGCAGCATCAGACTGATGCTGCATCTGTCCCCCCCGACCGGGTTTAACACTGAGAAATGAGCTGTAGCGGTTCCCCCATGAGGACTAATGATAGACTCTGTACCCCACTGATTACCTTGACTCTGCAAATCCTCCATTACCTCTGACACCCTGGGTTCAGTCCAGTGGCGGCTGGTGCTCAAAATTTTTGGGGGGGCGCAAATGAAAAAAAAAATATTGCAGCCTCACTGTGCCCATCACATGCAGCCACTGTGCCATCAATTGTCACCACTGTGCCATGCCATCAAACGCAGCCACTGTGCCATCAATTGTCACCACTGTGCCATGCAACACAGCAACTGTGCCATCAATTGTCACCACTGTGCCATGCCACCAAATGCAGCCACTGTGCCATCAATTGTCACCACTGTGCCATGCCATCAAACACAGCAACTGTGCCATCAATTGTCACCACTGTGCCATGCAACACAGCAACTGTGCCATCAATTGTCACCACTGTGCCATGCCATCAAACGCCACCACTGTGCCATCAATTGTCACCACTGTGCCATGCCATCATACGCCACCACTGTGCCATCAATTGTCACCACTGTGCCATGCCATCAAACACAGCTACTGTGCCCATCAATTGTCACCACTGTGCCATGCCATCAAATGCAGTCACTGTGCCATCAAGTGTCACCACTGTGCCATGCCATCAAACGCCACCACTGTGCCATCAATTGTCACCACTGTGCCATGCCATCAAACTCTACCACTGTGCCATCAATTGTCACCACTGTGCCATGCCATCAAACGCAGCTACTGTGCCCATCAATTGTCACCACTGTGCCATGCCATCAAATGCAGTCACTGTGCCATCAATTGTCACCACTGTGCCATGCCATCAAATGCAGTCACTGTGCCATCAAGTGTCAACACTGTGCCATGCCATCAAACGCCACCACTGTGCCATCAATTGTCACCACTGTGCCATGCCATCAAACGCCACCACTGTGCCATGCCATCAAACACAGCCACTGTGCCATGCCATCAAACGCCACCACTGTGCCATGCCATCAAACACAGCCACTGTGCCATGCCATCAAACACAGCCACTGTGCCATGCCATCAAACACAGCCACTGTGCCATCAATTGTCACCACTGTGCCATGCCATCAAACGCCACCACTGTGCCATCAATTGTCACCACTGTGCCATGCCATCAAATGCAGTCACTGTCAATGGACAATTCATGTCCATGTACTGAAATATCTCATACTAATATTCTCCTACAATCAGATTATATGACTGATCATCTCCTACAAACACTCAGCATTTCCCCCACACTGATATCACCTGGCCATGTGTCTTCCCCAGGAAGTTATAGGTGAACAAGTCATTAAAAACAAATCTGTTAAAGGGGGGGGGGGTCAATTATGGGGCCGTTTGTAGCTGATTGCTGACCATTAAAAAAAAAAAGTTAAGAAGCAAGGGGGGAGGGGGGGCCATCCGCTTTTTTTGGGGGGGGATTGGCGGCTTGGACGGGTCAGTCTGAATTACAATACACAATACAGAAGTAACGGGGGTGGCGGCTAGCTTAACATTAGGCATAGGCAGCTGTAAACAGGCTTACCTTCATGCCCGGCTCACGGAGGTGCGTCCCTCTAGGCTACAGAGTGCCGACGTCACTTCCTGGCGTGCACAGGCACAGAAATATATTGGGTGCTGTGCACCCGCCCGGCCACAAGACCAAGTTCATCGCGCCGGAAGCAAGTGGCGCGTTGGGCTCCGCCACAAAAGGCATTTTTCTGCTGCCAATGTAGCGCCACGTCTGTGCAATCTCGTGATTGCACAGACGTGGCGCTACTGATACTGCACTGTGCCGGGCGCACGGCGCCCGGACACAGTGCACATATGCACTTTTTTTTTTTAAAGGGACATGTTTAAATAAAATAAAAATAAAACATTTTATTTATTTTTTACTGACTTGAGGGAGGGGGGCGGCGCCCAGGCGCCCCCTATGGATGGGCCGCCACTGGTTCAGTCATCCTACCAGCTGTATTAATAACAATAGATAAACACAGTATCAATGAACATTTCAAATTTGTTTACTGTAATAGTGAGAACACAGAAATAAGTATATCTCAATACTGTAAGACAAAGTATTTGTAAGTGTGTTTTTTTTTTTTATATATATATATATATATATACTTATGGAAAAAAAAAAACATAATGGTCTGAAATTCCTTCAACCATAAATTAACACAAATATTGACCCAATCACAGACACCTATGTGAATAGGTCAGCAGGAGGGTACAGCATTGGCACTGTATCTTTTGTGCTAGGCACTTCTCTTCTGTCTCCTCAACCCATAGGCCAGGGGTGGCCAACCAGTGGCCCGCGGAGCCCTCTGATGTGGCCCGCGACCTCCTGCTCTGGAATGGCGGGTTGGCAAGTCCAGATCGCAGGTTGCCAACCCGCCATACCACGGCATCGGTGTTGTGATTGAAGCTGGTGGTAGAGGAAGAATGTGGCTGTGGAGCAGAGCCCCATAAGCCAATGCTTCCTCTACAGTGCCGGCTTTTGCCACAGGCGGGGTTTATGGCACAGTTCAGCTAATCTGCAGGATAGACACAGGTGCACTACGCTGCACCCGCAGTGTGGGTAAACCACAGCACATCAGTGTGAAAGCAGTTTTAGGCCCTTTTCACACGACCAGCCTGACCAAATGGGACCCTCAATTTACCTCTATAGCGTCAGATGTCCGATTACGCCCACCTACCTCCAATCCGAAAAACAGAAAGGAATTTCTCCTCTTCCATCAGGGTGGATCAGAGGGCCTACAGAGTAGCCGTGACCTGTCATCTGCCCGCTCCGCTCATTGTGGCCCCCGACTGGTTACCAAGTTGCTTAAGTGGCCCTCACTCTTCAAAAGGTTGGGCACCCCTGCCATAGGCCATTAAAACTTGCACAACATTAAAAAACAACATGCAGATTATTATATTCAAATTGGTTGGCTCCCTTTAAAATAAGTCAGATGAAATTTAAAGCAGATGAGAAAAAGAATTACAAAGGGTAAAAGGGTATTCCTTGAAATCCAGATGTCTTCGGCTAGCCTTGTTGTGTTGTAACTAATTATTGTATTGTAACTTGATAATAAGGTATAGCAAACGTGGCAGAACTTCAAGGTATCCTTGTTGTATAGTAACTTCCTCTGATATGATCCTAATGGTGTTATCCAGTGCAGCTACAAGAATCAAATAATGTGAACTGGGCATAGATGTCTGCTTTCAGTGTTCACTATAGCATAAGAACTGGCTTCCAGTGGAACTACAAGCACCACATGGCTGAACTGTGTGAATGATGTCTGAAAGCAGTGTCTTATGCCGCGTACACACGATCATTTTTTGTGATGAAAAAAACCGACGTTTTCTGTAAAGTAAAAAACGACGTTTTTGAAACGTCACTTTTCAAAGACGATGTTGCATACACACCATAGTTTTTTTCACAAAAAGCGAGGTTACGTTCACCACTCTTTTCCATTGAAGCTCGCTTCATAACTAGCTTCTGGGCATGCGCGGGTTGAAAAACGTTGTCTTAAACAACGTTTTTGCTACACACGGTGACTTTTTGTGAAACAAAAAACGACGTTTTGAAAAATGACACAAAAAATTCAAGCATGTTGGAATTTTTTTTTTGGTCGTTTTTTTTTGGTCGTTTTTTTGAAGACAAAAAACGTTGTTTTGCCCACACACGATCAATTTAAATGACGTTTTAAAAAACAACGTTTTTTTTCATCGCAAAAAACGACCGTGTACGCGGCATTAAAACAACAAGATGGGCTATGCCCGCTCACCACTCTGGATACAGTTGGCAACAATGTTAGTGATGAAGATACCAGGAACTCTCTCTGTATCCGGACTCTGGGAAATGGCGCTCGCCGCGCCACGACATACTTGGATCTGAAGTGCAGGCATCTCTAGATGATCTGGAACACCCACCGGTTCACTGCAGGGATGAAGCGATGCTGCCCACATGGGTATAGCTAAACGGCTCCCCGCTGTGTAGGCAGAAATCCCTAAGCAGAGAGCCAGTGATTGTCAGTAACTGTCTTTCTGCCCCCTCGCTCACAGGAGTGCTGGGCTGTGGAGGGGGTGAAAGCAGACAGTTTAGGCTCTCAGTGGCTCACTGAGAGGCCGAGCTGGGTGCTGATCCAGGCATATGGGCGGATCCCAACTTCATTGTCACAATCTTGCATAATTCTGGGTCAGATCTCTGATGTTAGCCTGCTGTCTGCTGAAAACGGGTCACATTAGTGCAGAACAAACTGCACTCCTGTGATCCACAGGAGAAGTACAGTAAAAACAAACTTTGGCTGTACTTCTCCTTTTAAGGTTAGAGTTTAGGGAGTATTTTATCATCGATCTGAATTTTATTGAAAAATGATTGATGGTATGATTATGGCATTAGTGTATGTATATTTGTACAAACATCTTACAAATACATAATACAAACTAACATAACCAAAACAAAAGAGGGAGAATAAAAAAAAGGGAGGGAGGGGGGGTTAGATGGCCACACATAGACATCATATATTGAAAACGTATTAGGTTGCATTTAGGTTCTACTCTAATTCCCATAAAACCTTCTAGTTTCCTTTTGATTCCCTAAAAGTCCTCCAGGGGGTCCATTTTTTGACGGCATTTTTCATATGTATCCAATTCATGTGCTAAGAAGGTCTCCATCCTCTCAATATAGTCCATTTCCATTACCCATTCCTTCACCGAGGGGGATTGTATTGATCGCTAATGTCATCCAGTGTCTGAGCAGACCACTTTTAATATTTTTATAGGGGCCTTGGATAACAGGGTAATTTGAGGTGTATTGGGGACTAGCTCCCCCGTAACTTTAGTATACAACTGCATGATCCTGTCCCAAAAATTATGAATTTGGGGGCATTCCCACCATATGTGCATCAGCGAGCCCTTGGCAGAATGACACTGCCAGCATATATTAGATGTGTCTTTATATATACGCTACAGGGATGTTGGGCATAGACACCAACGAGAAACAAGTTTATAGCTTGTCTCTTGGTCTTTGGTTGCCAACGACAAGCAGTGTGCGAGGGTAAACACGATCCGCAGGGAAATTGCATGATCATTTTGACCATGCAATTTCTCTGCAGTTCCTGCACCAGCACACGTGCTGCGATCTTACATGCATGGGGTTCCATTCAGCGCATTTTTACTGTGTTTGGTTTGCGGAGTGCAGGAATCACTGTGATTCCTGCAGTCACATGCATAGGTGTGAAGCTAGCCTTACACCTCGGCAGAAATAAAAAATGGTCCATTAGCGCTTTATTCCATTATGTACTCGAATGCGTCACATATTAGCACAATGTAACAGACTTACTTGCCAAACGCTCCCCTCCAGCACTTCTGTGGCAGTGCTGTCAGGTGTCGTGGGTACTTCCATCTTCTCATGGTCTACCTTCCAGGCTCAAACTTACTAGAGGCTTGATTGGCTGAGCAGTAGTCACCGCACTCCTATGCATTCACACAGCAGTAGCATCATTGTGGCACAGAGTGCCATAAGTGTACACTGAGCTCAACGCACAAACACCTATGGCAGAACAGACCAAAAGGGTTTCGTCTGTCAGAAAAAATCCTACCTGTCAGCAAATATTTTTGTATTTAATTCTACTTCAAAACTGATAGGATAAGTAACCCAGTAACTCTGCGACCTGTCTGAGGACCGGAGTCTGCTGATTGACTGGACGGTGTGCCATAGAGGGACAAGGCCTAAACTGGTTTTGTGAGGCGGGCACTTGCCTGAAAGTACTGTTTTGTCTTGCGGAAGGGCGGATCGCTGACATCCATGTTTGTGGTTTGACTGTCCAGGAGATTTTACCATTTTGCTATTACCTTACTAGATTACAAGTTATGTTTAGCACGCCACCGCATGCCAACGAACAAGTGCATGAACTGTTAGTATGAGACTGTGTTGAAGTTTGGCCTGGGAAGCCAGGCCATCCTAATTAGTTATAACTATAACACCCAAGGGTTATTCACTTAAGAGTTGCATTTCCACTATATTCACTGCATTGCTCGTTGACCGAGTAATCAGTTCTCCTTAGTCAGTTTTACTTAATTAGGTCTACTGCTTTATATTGTATTGTAGAGAGGCGAGAGCTGGGTGAGGTTTGGCAGGAGGGCATCTCAATGTACACGTTTTGTTGAAGGAGACCCCCTTGCTGTGAGCTCACACAGGTCTATTTGGCGTTGCAGCCTAGCTTTGCCAGAACTTTAATATCATCACTGATACTGCAGGGATCTACAAATAGTGTGTCACTGTTTTACTCATGTTCTTTTGTTCTTCTTTAAGTAAAGCATTAATTTGGTTATCTTGAAGTCTGTGTGCAGCCATCTTTTATACTGCAGGATCCCTCAACTTAAGGTAATCCCTTTTATTGCATAATCTGTTGTTGTGTAACGGAATATTGTGTTCCTCACAAGCTACTGAGGTCCACAACTCTTAAACTATTGCCAAGTGTGTCACGGGGGGGTTTTGAGCCACTTTAAGGGGTTAATCACAGAGCGTAGACCCAAAAGAATCCAGCAGCTCCTTTGTAGTGCTACATACAATTTTAAACATTTTGCGATATCTGTTTTGTAAGTGAAAATAAAAACTGTTGATCATGTCAAAACTGTTTTGTGTCCTCTGCAGATTTCCTATGTTACCTCTCCTAGAGCTCCTAGAGCTCTCCTAGTCATTATATTGGGGTACAGAATAGTTACTCTTTAAGTTGTGGAGACTTCAGAGTAGGTGTGGTTTGGTAGTTTTAAGCTACTGGGCAGGGCTGACACCACACAGTCTAGGGTCGTTATGGCTGGGCTCACAGCAGGGGTCCAGTACATCCCCGTTCGCTGTTTCAGGTCCGATTTCAGCCTGAATATTTGGCTGAATTTGACCAAAAGATGCACAGAACCTGGTGCAAATTTGCACCAGAGCCAAAGATGAGATATGTGAACCGGCTCCATAGAGAGCCGGTCACAATCTCCAGCTATTGTGAATTAGATGTGGAGAAACCACATCCAATTCGCACTAGTGTGAACCCAGCCTTAGAGAATAAAACACAGAGAAAACAGTATGTATTGCTCAAAAGTACTAATTTATTTTATTTATTTTTTAATCCGACATACACTTTAAGGATAGATCACATGTCAGGGACATTCTTGCATACATTTTAATCTTTGTTAGTTCTTGGCACCAAATGCCCCACATCCAGAACTAGCAGCACCCTGGCTCCAGGTATCAAAAACATACAGTACAATGCAAAAGGTGTGAAGAGATGCTGTAAAGTAAGAATGCTTTAAATATATATAATATTATTATATATATTTTAATCGTTAATTTTTTTTCAGTTTACAAAATGCAAAGTGAGCAAACAAAAAATCTAAATCAAATCAATATCTGTTGTGACTATCCTTCGGCTTCAAGCCAGCATCTAATTTTTCATCTGCACACTTGCACAAACTCAGGGATTTTGTATGATTAGAGTAATGCCGCGTACATACAACCGTTTTTAGCGATGTAAAAAAAAAAAAAATGTAATGTCATTAAAAACGATCGTGTGTGGGCTCCAGAGCGTTTTTCGCGACGTTAAAAATGGCCATTAAAAATTTGTTTTTAACGTTGTAATTTTTAACATCGTAAAAAATGGTCGTGTGTGGGCTTTAACGACTTGAAAATAACGCGCATGCTCAGAAGCAAGTTGTGAGACAGAAGCGCTCTTTCTGGTAAACCTAGTGTTCGTAATGAAGATAGCACATTCATCACGCTGTAACAGACTGAAAAGCGCGAATTGTCCCTCACCAAAGTTTTACTAATACGAAATCAGAAAAAGCAGCCCAAAGGGTGGCGCCATCCGAATGGTACTTCCCCTTTATAGTGCCGTCGTACGTCACCGTGCTTTGCTAGAGCATTTTTTAAATTTTTTTGACGATCGTGTGTAGGCAAGGCCGGCTTAACAATCGGGTTTTTTTTTCGTATCCTTTATTTTTATTTTTATATCCAAGGAAACAAAGAGAAATGATCATAACAAAAGGTACATAGTCACATTTATATTGCCACGCAGGACAAAAAGAAACAGCCAAGAAGAAAAACATACCTATATCTCTCTTTTCCTATGATATTTTACTATTGAACAGAACATCTTAAACTGTCTTATCCATATCATATCTATAAACTTAACTTTTATTGCTGTTCTCAATCACTTTAATCTCTTTATTTCCCCTTCTTTATATACCCCACCCTTGCTTCATAAAAAAAAAAAAAAACCCTCCCCCTCTCCCTCTACCACCCCCTCCCCCCCCCCCCCCAAAAAAAAACCTTACTCAAAAGGTGGAGGTACTATCTTCTTATTACTATAGTTCACACACATAGACACACCTCCTCCAGAGGGACTTCTCACTCAATACTTTCCTCAATAAGCATTCTCTTCCCCTCTTCAGAGAGCATGAATAAATTCCATCCTGTCCATGTCTCGATATACTGTTCCCTTTTATTTCGGGCTGAAGAACCAGATCTTCCATAGCTCCTATCTCTCGAACTTTGTTTTTTCTAGACCAGGGGTCTCCAAACATTCTAAACAAAGGGCCGGTTTATTATCCTTCAGACTCTTGGAGGGCCGGACTTTGGCCAGCGGGAGTGGAAATTTTCCTGGCATCAGTAGGAGTAAATATCTGGTATTAGGGGGAGGAATAGTGCCCCATTGCTGGTATCATAGGGAGGAATGGTGCCCCATTAGTGTTGTCAGTGGGAGAAATGGTGCTCCATTGTCGGTGTCAGATGGCAGAATAGGGTCTTGTATCAGTGGGAGGGATAGTGCCTCAAGGGCCGGATAAAGGCAAGCAAAGGGCCGCAGTTTGGAGACCCCTGTTCTAGACCAATTAAAAATGGTCGTGTGTACGGGGCATTAGGTGTATGATTAACAAATTATATCTTGCTGGTGCTAATGATCATCAATTTCATATGTATGTTGAAACACAGTCCTCAACTGAAATGAAACCACTGTGTAGAAGGTTTAAAACTGGGTGAGGAACAGCCAATCTCTTCTACTAAGATGAGTTTGTGGAAGACCATTTCATGGCACAATTCATACTTAATGGCAAGACTGAGCACGAGAACAAGACATAAGATACTGCATCAGCAAGGTCCGTCGAATGCAAAGGTTTGAAAGCAGACTGGGGTTTCAAGATGTGCTGTTTAATCTCTTTTAAAGAAGCAAAAAGAAACAGGCAATGTTGAGGCCCGTAGACAAAGTGGTTGGCCAAGGAAACTTAATGCAGCAGATGAAAGAAACATCATGCTTACTTCCCTTTAATATCAGAAGATGTCCAGCAGTGCCTTTAGCACATAAATGGCAGAAACCAGTGGGACCGAGGTACACCCATCTCCTGTTCAGAGAAGTATGGCCAGAAGTCTTAATGAAACAATTGCTGCCAAAAAAGCCATACCTCTAAGGCTGGGTTCACACTACGATTTTCCCGTCCGTCAGCCACATACGATTTCAGTTTTGAAAACGTACGGGCCCGTACGGGAAAACGCATACATAGACAATGCATTGCAAATCGTATGCACTCAGATGCATCCGGGTGCGTACGATTTGCTGGCAAAACGTTTTTTAACAGTACGCAAAACCGTGTTCGACCACGGTTTTGAGGGCGTTTTTGAAACCGTATGGCAAACGCATACGTTTTTTTTAACATTAAAGTCAATGGAAAACGCACATATGTGCGGTTCCATACGTATAAACCGTATGCGTTTTTCGTCTAGATGTGAAACCACTCCTACTTCCTGCCAAATTTCAATAAAACAAGAAAATCTTTATTTATTAAATGACACTAATTTCAAAAACGTATGCGTTTTTTTAATCAAAACCGGATGGAACCGTACGCACTTTTTGAAACCGTATACGTTTTATAAACGCATACGTTTCACTTTTGGGCATACGTTTACGTACGGTTCAATCCGTTTCAGCCGCATACGTTTTTTCATATAAATCGTATGCGGCTGACGGATGGGAAAATCGTAGTGTGAACCCAGCCTAACATGGGAACAAGGTGAAGTGGCTTAACTATGCATGAAAACAGGAATTGGAGTGCAGAAAAATGGCAGCAGGTGCTCTGGACTGATGAGTCAAACTTTGAAATATTTGGCTGTAGCAGGAGGTAGCTTGTTTGCCAAAGAGCTGGAGAGCAGTACAATAATAACTGTCTGCAGGCAACATTGAAGCCTGGTGGAGGTTTCTTGCAAGTTTGGGGTTGAATTTCTGCAAATGGAGTTGAAGATTTGGTCCGGATCAATGGTGTCCTCAATGCTGAGAAATACAGACAGATACTTATCCAACATACCATACCGTCAGGGAAGAGTGCGATTGGTCCCAAATGTATTTTGCCGCAGAACAATGACCTCAAACATACAAGCCAATGTGATTAAGAACTATCTTCAGTTTAAAGAACAAGGAGTCCTGAAATTGATGGTTTAGCTCCCACAGAGCCCTGATCTCAACATCATCTAGTCTGTCTGAGATTACATGAGGAGACAGAAGGATCCAAAACATCCCACATCCACAGAAGATACGTGGTTAGTTCTCCAAGATGTAGGGATGAGCCGAACACCCCCGCGTTCGGTTCGCACCAGAACCGTCGAACAGACCGACTGTTCGCGCGAACATTTAGAACCCCATTGAAGTCTATGCAACTCAAACGTTCAAATTCAAAAACGATCATTTTAAAGACCAATATTCAAGTTATTGTTGGAAAACGTCTTTGAGAACCCGGGTCTTTCCCCAGGGAACATGTATCAATGGAAAAAAGTTTAAAAAATTGTAGTTTTTTCAGGAGCAGGACTTTTTTTCCATTTATACATGTTCCCTCGGGCAAGACCTGGGTTCTCAAAGACGTTTTCACAGGCAAACTATAGACACCCAGCAGGTACAATATTTAACCCTCCTAGCGGTAAACCCGAGCGTGACTCGGGATGGATTTTCAATGTAAAAATCGGTATCCCCGAGTCGCGCTTGGGGTGAATATGCAGAGCCTGCAGCGCGCGCTGGCTTACCTTGTATCCAGGCAGGGTACTGTACTTACCTTGTCCCTGGATCCAGCGATGCATCCACGCTGTGTGAGCGAGTGGCGTCCTCAATTCGACTCACACAGTGCCCGCACGCCGCCGATCTCCGTTCCCTGCGACGTACCGGCGCACGGGGGCGGAGACCGGCGGCAAACTAAAAAAAGTAAACAAACGCATTACATACAGAATACTGTAATCTTATAGATTACAGTACTGTATGTAAAAAATACACACCCCCCTTGTCCCTAGTGGTCTGCCCAGTGTCCTACATGTACTTTTATATAATAAAAACACTTTTTTTTGTGCCTGCAAACTGTAGATTGTCCATAGCAACCAAAAGTGTCCCTTTATTTTAAAAGTGATTTTAGAGCAGCTGGAAAACAGCGATAATAAATTATAATCACTTGCAGAATTGAGCGATAGCGATTTGTGGCGAAATTTGTCATAAAAAAATATTCAGTGTTTTTAATTTGATTACATTAGTGAATAATTTTTATTATAATTACATTATTATTTGTTATAATTATTTATAGTTATTTATTATATTATAATTTTATGATTTTGTGTTTCAAACTTTATCATACCAGAGACTATTGTTTGGACAAATTTAAGTGAGTTATTCCTAAGAATTGCAGGCCTACAGTATAAAACGCAGAATTTCCATGCAAAATAATTGTACCGCTTTTGGTACGTAATTCCAGACAGAATCATACCGCCAGGGAGGTTAAAGGAATTTTTCATTTATTTTTTTAAGTTAAGCATCATTAAAATCACTGCTCCAGGATCAGTGATATTATTGATGCTTAAATAAAAAAAAAAAAAAATTCCTTTTAAATATTGTACCTGCTGGGTGTCTATACCGGTGATAACATCTTTAAATAGCACAATCACCTGCCTGCCAGTAAATTAGGAAGAACTGATCTATCTAAGCTATACAGTGTATAAATATATGTACAACTCCTAGGGATGTATATATATCCTCTACACACTGTAAATTAAGCTAAACTGACTAGCCTGCCTGCCTGCTCTATCTAGCTATCTAAAAAGACAATCTCTCTGACTGCTCTCATTAACAAGCCGAAACACACTACACAAGGCTGCCCAGCAGGCGGCCTTATATAGTGTGGGGCGTGCGCTAAAGCCCTGAGACATATTTGGCCAAAGCCACCCAGGCTTTGGCCAATTATGGCTCTTCGTTTTTTGCGCGCTGTGATTGGCCAAGCATGCGGGACATACATCATGCTTGGCCAATCATCAGCACGCAATGCCGCAGTGAATTATGGGCCATTTTGCATCACTCGAATTTGGCGCGAACTACCGATTTTGTTCGAATTTCGTCGAACGTACGAACAGACAATGTTCGAGTCGAACATACGTTCGTATCGAACGCGAAGCTCATCTCTAATATTTGGAACAACCTACCTGCTGAGTTTCTTCAATAACGGGTGGACTGGTCACATCAAAAATTGATTTCATTTGGATGTCTCTTCTGTTCATTTACTTTCCATTTTGTTAATTGATAAAAATAAACTATTAACAATTTCTGAAAGCATTTTTAATTTACATCATTATTTCACACCTGACTAAAACTTTTGAGTCTCATAGCAATACTGTTGACTGGTCGCGTTACCTTCCTTTTGAACCTGTTGGTGACACACTGTTAAATCCATTGTCAGGACTGAGGGTCTGAGGTGATACTGTAAATTGCCAGTCTCAAATTCACCAGAGCTCCTTAACTGCTTCGGGACCTCCCATATGCGCATATGGGAGCCAATTAGTGGGTCCGTGGGCAACGGGACCCGCAGATGGTTCAGAGGAAAGGCAGAACGGCAGTCTGCCTATGTAAATAAGGCAGACCGCTGTTCTGTCAGGGAGTAAAAGAGAGATCTTGTGTTTCAGCTAAGCTGAAACACAGATTTCTCTTTTCATCCAGTGCATCCACTCCCCCCACAGTTAGAAATCATTGCCCAGGAGCACAATTAACCTCTTGATCGCCCCTGGTGTTAACACCTTTTCTGCCCGTGTAATTTATAGAGTGACGGTGCTTTATTTTTTTTATTTTTTTTTAGCACTGATCACTGTATTGGTGTCACTGGTTCCCAAAAAATGTCACTTAGTTTCAGATTTGTCCTTTACAATGTTGCAGTCCTACTAAAAATCACTGATCAACGCCATTACTAGTAAAAACCATAATAATAATAAAAAAAAAAAATCCATAAATCTATCTTATAGTTTGTGGACGCTATATCTTTTTCACAAACCAATTAATATACACATTGAGATTTTTTTTTTTTTTAATCAAAAATATGTAGCAGAATGGCCTAAATTGATGAGAAAAAGATGTTTTAGTTATTTTTTTCATTGGGAAAGTTTTTATAGCACAAAGTAAAAAATATTGTTTTTTTTTTTTTGTTTTTTTTTAAATTGTCGCTCTGTTTTTGTTTATAGTGCAAAAAATAAAAACCACAGAGGTGAGCAAATACCACCAAAAGTAAGCTCTATTTGTGGGGAAAAAAAATACATCAATTTTGTTTGGGTACAGCGTCGCACAACCGTGCAATTGTCAGTTAAAACAATGCAGTGCCGTATTGCAAAAAATGGCCTGGTCAGGAAGGAGGTTAAACCGTCCAGAGCTGAAGTGGTAAACAATGGATATCCACTCCTTATATCTCCAACTAAAAAAAGCACTTGGAATAGAGTGTAAATGTTACATATCCAGGGACGGACTGACCATTGAGGAACTCGGGCACTGCCTGAGGGCCCCATGCCACTAGGGGGCCCCATCAGGGTTGCCAGGCTCATTAAAACCAGGGACAGTATGTAAAAATCTGTTTTTTTTTTACATCTGTCCCTGATATGTCCAAAACCTACATGCTTTTGATGTGAAAATTCTGTGATTTTAGCTGCCTCGCCTCTGTACTGCCATCTGGCTTGGTGGCCATCTGTGAGCCTATGGGCCCCATAATCTTCTATTGCCCGGGGGCCCCATGAGTTGTCAGTCCGCCCCTGTACATATCCAATAGTGTGTAAGCTAAACTATCATAACAAAACAAGTAGCACAGCTACTATCCAAAACATGGAAAATACCAGCATGGCTGTTGGATATTCTTTCTAGCTTGGAGTGTTTGTAGCCCAAGCTGGGTGGGGTGGGGAAGGGTTAGAACCCCTGACAATAAGACTTTCTAATATCCAGGCAATTCTAATTTACATACATATTTGTATTCCAGTAGAAGCAATGCATACATTTAACTGTGTCTAAATCCAAATCTTTTTTTTTTTATAATAGGGATAAATGTAAGGAAGGGTTAAAGTGACTCTATTACCACAGAGTCACTTACAAGAAAAAAAAGATCGGCCTCGTAAAAAAAAAAAAAAGCAGCAACCACATTTACCTTTCCAATGATTTGTGTCTTAAAATGCAGCTGCTTCACTGCTCCCAGCAGATGTAGGTATTTGACTGATGGTAGGCCTGACTTTTTAAAAGTAAGGCTTCATTTCCACTGGCGTTTTTACAGCCACGTTTTTTACAGCTTAAAAACGCCTGTTTTTTTTTGGAGCTGGAGCTTTAAAAACGTCACGGCCGCGTTTTTGAGCGTTTGTGCGCGTTTTTGAGCGTTTTTTAATGTCTGGCGTTTTTACAGCTCTATTGCTGGAGCTTCAGAATGCACTGGTCCCGTGTTTTTTTTGCAGCTTAGCCATCTACAGCTCAAAAACGTCATGGTGGGCATGAGGCCATAGACTAACATGGACAGGCGTTTTTAAGCTGCAAAAAACGCTCAGAAAAGTGGCTGTAAAAACGCCAGTGGAAATGAGCCCTAAGAGCTCAGAAAAGCCCCTACCTGCACCCCACAATGCAATTCAAAGTCCATATGCAACCGATCAATAGGCCTAAGCATTGCCATGTGGAAGGTGAGGACTGAGAAGGTGTTTGCATAGGTAATTTGGAGCGCAGTGCAGTATAATTTAATGAACAGTGAAAACTCTTCTGTAATAGTTTATTATGCACAGTTAACTTTTACATTTTTTGATTTGCTTTATTAAAATAAAAAAAGACAATACAAGGAATATACAATGGTAAGCATATTTTTCCATAAAATGCAAAATTCAAAATCATGCACTGGCAATAAATTTGCTAAGAAACACATTTTTCAGGTCTAATAAACAGAATTCTTAAGTAGTACCCAATTAAGTCAGAGAAAAGAAAATACAAACATATACAATGACAATACAAACTTAAAAAGAGCCAAATAAACAGCAGAATTCAAAATCATGCAATGGCAAGATATTAGCAGACATTTTTCTAAGCCCTAACAAAAATAATTCCTGAATAGTACCAATATAGCCATACAGTCAATACACAAAATGTCCAAATCTTATGCCCCGTACACACGATCAGAATTTCCGACTGACCGACTCTTTCCATCGGAAATTCCGACCGTGAGTATGCCCCATCGGAAATTCTGATGAACTCCATCGGGGTTTACATAGAGAACATGTTATCTTTTCCTCCGATGGAATTCCGTCGGAATTCCGGTGTGAATTTGGTCGGACAAAGGTCCAATCGTGTTTACGGGGCATTACAGTTCTCTTATCAAACTAGAGTGCAAAGATAATTCCTCTGGATGTTGTCGGTTAAAGCATTTGTTACCCCAAAACGTAATATTCCTGATACGTGCCTGCTGTGTCATGTACTTATATGAGAAAGTATCCTATTCTTTTTCTATTGCTTCCTTTTTGTGAAATCTCTGGTGTTCCTGCCAGTCCCTCTGCTTTCCTATTTAAAACTGACCACACTAAGCAGGAGAGCACACCACGGTCAGTTTCTAGCTATGCTAGCAACTCAGTGTGCTCTCCTCAAATGCCCGGACTTGCCCTAACACAACCCAACTGCACAGTCATTCACTGAGAAGCTCAGGGTGCTGCTGCTCTTATGCAGCTGAGAACACAGGAAACAGAGGAAATGTGATTGCTTATGTAGCTCCTGGTTACTTAAAGTACCGGTGCTAGTTAAAGTTAGAGGGGGATCAGAGTGTTAACTGACTCTGATCCAATTATTATGTTCAAAACCGGTCTCTGTCTCAGCTTGGCTATGCTGTGGGCTGCCTATTGTTACTGGGGTGTAGTTCCTACCCTAGGGCGATGGGTGGCAGCAGTGGAGTCGAGGTTTGGGTGCTCTTCACAAGCAACCTATCAGGAGGGTTCAGCCTCGCTGTGCATGCTGGGGGAGGGTATTTATGGGGCAGACGCCATTAGTCTGGGTTCTTCCACCTTTAGGGTGACTGCGCATAACAGCGCCCCGGTGTAATGGCTTTCCAGACCGGGGTGTGGGTGCCACGTGGTATTCCTGGTTCTGGGACCATGTTGGTCCGGAACATTTGAGCTGTGGCAGGAGCCCAGTAGTCAAATGGGTTCCCAATCCTGAAGATCCCAAGCGAGGTAGCTGTTCGGTGGGGAGTCCATCTAAAGAGAGCCAATGAGGGGCTGTCGATCCAATAGGGTCTTGACAAACCACCGGGGATCAAGGTAGCTGGACACTGAGAGGCTGGTCATCTGTCAGTCGGTACCTGAAAACTATCTGAAGGAGATCCAGACCCAATTCTATCAAGGAGGATCATCTCCGCAATTAAGTTCATCCCAGGAGGGTCTGTGGCAGAGACTTTTTCTAAAAGTTCTAGCGATACCCTGGCTGCCAGGTCAGAGAGAGGGGCCTGTCCAGGTATGCTATACCCACTCTGGCTGGAGTGGCGGAGAATACAAAGCATTGTTGGGAGCAGGACTGTTTCCCTATTGTTGCGCCTGAGTCTGCTATTTCTTCTTTTACTTCACCTCAACTCTTCATCACAAGTTTTAATGTTTTTACCCGGCTGGGTAATAAAGAGCACAGCAAAAGACACCTGTCGTGGACATTCCATTACTGCTATATGCACCATACACCCCTAGGACGGCAGAAGAGTAAAGAGGTAACATGCCACCCAAAACAAAACAGCAGCTCCTTCGGGGGTAGTGCTACACTTATAAAAAAAAGGGGGGGGGAGTATTTATAATGTTTTTTTTTATATCTATACAAAAATGTTTTGCATTTAATTTCTATTTTAAACTGAATGGATTGTTTTACAAGGTGATTGTTTACAATTTCTTTTAGATTCCTCCTCTTGTTGTCTCCTCTGGTCCTTTTTTGATGTCTTTGGACCGCTGATGTTTTTGTTTCTCCCTGGATCCTTCCTGGCCTTCTTCTAGATGACCCAACAGTTCTTTCTATAGGCTGCTTCAATTTCCTCCAGTCCCTCGCGGTTCCTGTGAAATACAAAAAAAGTTCAAAAATGGGTTTAAGTTAAGCACCATAAGCATAAAAAGCAAATTTATACAAAGCTATAGCATATTTTATGCTCAGACATATATAGAGTTGAAAACTCATACAGAAAATGTTGTTTTGAATATGGCGGAGAAGATATAGAGTCCCTGCCAGGTTTTTTTTATGCGGTCTGTGCCACACCAGGGAGAAAGCCTTGCATTACTGTGTGTAGTTACAGACAGAAGAACAGGAAGTGAGGATTTCTCAGAAGAAATAAGGACAATTATAAGGCAAAATCTAAGGATGAGGTAAGTAAAGGAGGACTGCACTAAGGTAAAGGAAGCTATTTAGGGGATTATTTTTTTTTTACCTTTACAACCCATTTAAGTTTTCTTGGCTGTCTCTTGGCAACTCTAGCAACTTCAGCTCCCTCCATACATTTTCTAAAGGGTTAAGGTCTAGAGACTGACTAGGCCACTTCATGACCTTAATGTCCTTCTTCTTGAGCCACTCCTTTGTTGCCTTTGTAGTACGTTTTGGGTCATGGTCATGCTGGAAGACGCATCCACAGTGTTCTGGATGAGGGAAGAAGGTTCTCATCCAAGTTTTTACAATATGTGGCCCATCCATTGGCCCCTCATTGTGGGAAAGTCAGCCTGTACCTTTAGCAGAGAAACAGCCCCAAAGCATCATGTTTCCACCTCTGTGCTTTACTGTAGGGATGGTGTTCTTAGTGTCATAGTCAACATTTTTATTCCTCTAAACACGGCGGGTCGAATTAATGCCAAAGAGCTTATTTGTGGTCTCATCTGACCACAGAACTTTCTCCTAATCCTTCCTTGAATCATTTAGACCTTCATTGGCATGTCTATACATGTGCCTTCTTGAGAAGGGGGAATCGCTGTGTTTGGAGGATAGAAAATTCTGACTATGACCTTGAGAACACCACCCCTACAGTCAAGCATGGAGGTGGAAACATTATGTTTTGGGGCTGTTTCTCTGCTAAAGGTACAGACCGACTTTGCCCCATTGAGTGGCCAATGGATGGGGCCATGTATTGTAAATACATGCCATGCAAGCCTCTGAGAGCCTGAGATGGCCGCTCCGACACCTCCACAGCTTAGTGCTCCAGTGAGCATGGAGGAGCAGAGTGGAGAGATGCTGATTGATAGTCATCAGCTCTCTGCTCGAGGAGCTGTGAGACCGCTCCATTGGCGTTGTTTGATTGCTCAGTCTCAGTGTAGAGGCGCTGGGGGACAAGATGCAGCATTGGACCGATGCTGCGGGAAAAAACAAACCCATACTTCTCTTTTAAGGTCATGGAGTGGCCTAGCCAGGCTCCAGACCCTAATCCTATAGACTGAAACCTTCGAGTTGCCAAGCAACAGCCAAAAAACCTTAAGGATTTAGAGAAGATCTGTAAAAAAGATCTGTAAATAAGAGTGGACTAAAACCCTTCTGAGATGTGTGCAAACCTGGTCACTAACTATAAGAAACGTCTTACCTCTGTGCTTTGCTTACTAACAAGAGTTTCTCCACCAAGTACTATGTCATGTTTTGTTTGGGTATCAAATACTTATTTTACTCAATGAACTGCAACTCCGTTTATAACATTTGTATCATGTGTTTTTTTTTCTAGAATTTTGGTTGATATTCTGTGTCTCTACACCTATGATAAAAAATGATAAACCCTTAATTTCTTTGTAAGTGGGCAAACTTACAAAATCTGCAGAGGATCAAATAATAATTTTACCCACTGTATAATAGAATACAGACCCAGATTCACTCCATCACCCCCCAGGAGTTCATGTAGCTAGTGTGGCAAAATACTGAGAGTTTCATCCCCATCCTCGCTGGAGTAACTCTCGAAAGTAACCTTTATACTACGTGAGGGGAGGATGCCGCACCCCAAAAGGTGCCAGCCCACAGCGTGCCCATTGGCCTCACTGAATGAGTAGGTGGGACTTTTTTGTTTCCCTAATGAATTATCCATACAACTGGGAATAGATTATATCCGCAATTGATTTCAGATAAAGAGCACAAACAAATACCAAGTAAAAGGATAAAGTAAAAAAAAAAAAAATGTATTTATTAATTTATAACAAGTTGAGCTGTTTATCTGTGAAGTTTAAAAGTGAGATGATATGTTCTGTATAATTATTAGACCTGATGGTTTTATGACAGATAAAGTATGAGTCATAAAACACATATGGAGCTTGGTAAGATTTATGTTATGGGTGGAGGATGAGAACCGACTATAAATAATACATGTTCCTTTAGATTCTCCCTTCCCTGTCATCTGTCCATGTCACAGAACTTCAGTTCCTTCCTTTATAAATACGGAGCACTGGTGAAATGTATTCACCATTTGAATAATAAAGCTAGCAAATATTATTTCTATAATGTAAAGGATTTATTTATTTATTTTTTGGAATAAAGGAATGGTTAAGACCCGTCTGTTGGGGAGATTTCCCCTTAGTTCCTATACCAGAGTCCCAACAGGAAGTGGCAGGTGATTTCACTAAAGAGAGGGGATATGCTGAACCTTCACAAGCGGGGACACAAGCAGCAGAACTGAAAAATAAAACAATATGGCTTTATATACATTCTAATGTACAGTGCCTTGAAAAAAGTATTCCTACCCCTTGAAATTTTACACATTTTGTCATATTACAACCAAAAACATAAATGTATTTTATTGGAATTTTATTTGATAGACCAACACGAAGTGGAAGCAAAAGGATAAATGTTTTTTTTATTTATTTTTTACAAATAAATATGTGAAAAGTGTGTGTGTGTGTGTGGGGGGGGGGGGGCATTAGTATTCAGCCCGCTTTACTCTGATACCACTTACTAAAATCTGGACATGTGCACAACAAAAAAAATCATATTTTTTTTGTTCCGTTTCGTCTCGTTCCATAGATTCGTAAAGATTCGTAATTTCATAAGATGCAAGTTTTCCTATTCGGACCCGTTCGTATTTTCGTAACAGTTTTATTTTCATTTATACTGAATGATTGATTCGTAATTCTGTCTAATTTATTTTTGTTGATTCGAAATTCGTAATTTTGTTAGAAAATTATTTTCGTTAATGGATTCGTAATTTTGTACTTTCGTAAATACATAGCAATACACGGCTAATCCATATTAAGATATACTTTCTCCTAAGCCCCGTACACACGGTCGGAATTTTTGCCAACAAACGTCAAAATTAGCGTTTTCCAAAAAATCCAACTGTCTGTACGCTCTATCGGACAAACTTTTTCGGTTTCAAAAGTCCGGCCAACTCCCTTCAGACAAAAATCCACAGTAAAAGTTTGTTTGAAGTCCGATTGTGTGTACGAGGCTTTACACTGTCCAATGTAACTCAGCACAAAAGAGATAAGCTGATTGGCTAAGATATTAAGTAAGATACATCACTCACTAACTACACTGCCCAGTGCCCATTCAAAAGAACGATACTAGTACACAAATTTGCGAACAGACAAAGAAACGGATTTACAAAACACACAAATGAAAATACGAACATATGAATGAAAATACGAACAGACAAAGTATTTAAAATACGGAATGCAAATCGTTTGTTATAGATGTCATTTTCGTTCTTTTGCTTTTTCGGTGTTTCGTATTTTAGTAAGATTGTCCAATCATACGTTCATATTTTCACTTGTTCGTTATTTTGCTTATTTGTAATTCCGTACTTTTCGTATTTTGGTTCTTTCAGATTTTCAAATGTTCGAATTGATACGAATGTACGAATACTAACAAATTTGTTACGAACAGGAACGCCTTCATAAGTCACCTGATTAGTAAATAGAGTCCACCCGTGTATAATTGAATCTTAGTATAACTACAGCTGTTCTGTGAAGCCCTCATAGGTTTGGTAGGGAAGCTTAGTGAACATACAGCGTCAAAAAGGCCAAAGAACACACCAGACAGGTCAGGGATAAAGTTCTGGAGAAGTTTAAAGCAGGGTTATGCCATGTACAATAATCAGAAATTCTGACAAGAAAACCATGGATTTTTTTCCCAAGGAAAATTGGCTCAAACTTGTGTTACATACACACGATCACACAAAATTCTGACCGTGAAGAACGCAGTGACGTACAACACTACAACGAGCCGAGAAAAATTAAGTTAAATGATTCTGAGCATGCGTCAAATCGATTCCGAGCATGCATGCTTTTTTGTGCATCGGAATTGCATACAGTTGATCGGAAATTTCCGACAAGAACTTTTCCCATCGGAAAATTTGAGAAATTCTGACAGAAAAAGTCCGATGGGGCCTACACATGGTCGGAATTTCCGACTAAAAGCTCACATCGAACTTTTCTTGTCGGAAATTCCTACCGTGTGTACGCAGCATTAGTCTATAAAAAAAATATCCAAAGCTTTGAACATCTCATGGAGTACTGTTCAATCCATCATCTGAAAATGGAAAGAGTATGGCACAACTGCAAACCTACCAAGACATGGTCATCCACCTAAACTGGCCGGGGGAAGGAGAGCATTAAACAGAGAAGCAGCCAAGAGGCCCGTGGTAAATCTGGAGTAGCTGCAGAGATCCACAGCTCAGGTCAGAGAATCTGTCCACAGGACAACTATTAGGCCCTGTACACACGATCAGTCTGTTTTCATCAGTTTGGACTGAAGTTCATTTTCATCGGTTCACAGACTGATGGTCTGATGTGCGTACATCAGTTCAAAAACTGATCGTGTCAGAACGCAGTGACGTAAACCACAACGACGTGCTGAAAAAAACGAAGTTCAATGCTTCCAAGCATGCGTCGACTTGATTCTGAGCATGCACGGGTTTTTGAACCAATGCTTTTGCGTACTAACGATCGGTTTGGACCGATGGTCAGGCGTCCATCAGTCCAATTTTAAAGCAAGTTTTAAAACTTTGGACTGAAGGACAACAGACTGATGGGCCATACACACGGTCGGTTTGGACCGATGAAACTGGACTTCAGTTTGGACTGATCGTGTGTACGCGGCCTTAGTGGTGCACTCCACAAATCTGGCCTTTATGGAAGAGTGGCACGAAGAAATCTATTGTTGAAAGAAATCCATAAGAAGTCCCATTTGCAGTTTGCAAGAAGCCACGTTGGGAGAACACAGCAAACATGTGGAAGAAGGTGCTCTGGTCAGTTAAGACCAAAAGTGAACTTTTTGGCCTAAAAGCAAAACCCTATGTGTGGCAGAAAACTAAACACACCATCCCCACCGTGAAACATAGTGGGGGCAGCATCATGTTGTGGGAATGTTTTTTTTTCAGCAGGGACAGGGAAGGTGGTCAGAGTTGATGGGAAGATGGGTCTAGCCAAATACAGGGCAATCTTAGAAGAAAACCTGTTAGATTTGGCAAAAGACTTGCGACTGGGGCAGAGGTTCACCTTCCAGCAGAACAACAGCCCTAAACAAACAACCAGAGCTACAATGGAATTGTTTAGCTCAAAGCATATTCATGTGTTAGAATATCCAGACCTAAATCCAATTGCAAATCTGTGGCAAGACTTGAAAATTGCTGTTCAAAGACGCTCTCCATCCAATCTGACAGAGTCTGAGCTATTTTGCAAAGAATGGGCAAAAATGTCACTCGCTAGATGTGCAAAGCTGGTAGAGACATCCCAGCTATAATTGCAGCAAAGGTGGTTCTGCAAAGTATTAAATCAGGGGGGCTGAATACAAATGCACCCACACTTTTCACAAATTCATTTGTAACAAATGTTGAAAACCTTTTATCATTTTCCTTCCGCTAAATACAGTTACATTTTTGGTTGTAACATGACAAAATGTGGAAAATTTCAATGGGTATGAATACTATTTCAAGGCACTACAACATTGATATTAAGTTTTATGTGTTTTTGTTTACCTGTTTGTTTTTGTTGTTAATTATCACTGCCAGTGAAGGGTACTATCTTTGTTTTTGTGTATGGCAGTGAAACCCTCCTAGTGGCAGGTTGTTAAGAGAGTTAGGCTCCTTTCACACGGAGCGGACCGTTTTTCGGTCCGCTCCGTGTGTCCGTCAGCTCAGCGGGGGGGTCTCCGCTCAGCTGTCGGCGGACGGGCGGTCCCCGCACACTGTGCAGGGACCGCCCTGTCTCTCCTCCGCTCTCCCCTATGGGATGGTCCGTTTGCATCCGATCCGTTTGGGCGGACGGAAGAAAAATAGGGCATTCTTCCGTCTGCAAAAACGGATGCGGATCTAGCGGACGTTAGCGGATGCATCATCCGCTAACAGATCCGCTCCCATAGGGAAGCATTGAGGTCCGTTACCGGATGTCCAAAAAACGGACGAACGGAACGGACCTGTGAAAGGACCCTTACTGCACTGGGTCCTCTTGTACATTGATTCCAGAGGTGGTGGAAGGTTTGAAACTCTGGTTCCCTCACTTTGGTTTTACATTCTTCAGGCCATGGGCCATGTTAGGAAAAACACATTTGCTTGCCTAAGAGGGGTCCTTCAAATTTCAGTGGTTACAAGTCCATCAGGGGTTGGGCTGAACACCCAAACTCAAAAATCACCAGGTCACGAGCTACAAGAAGCATGGTATCACCAGGGAACCCATCTCAACACTGCCGGGTCTGTGCCTTCATCCAGCCAGACACTCAGTAGTCAAGAAGCAGTCCTTGTACTTTTTTGTTTTATTTAGGGGATTTTAACTTGGATGGGGATAAGGTAGATATTTTTGCCCAGTGGATTGTAGAAGACAGAGCGAGAACCAGGATCTGTGTATGTAAACACACAGATCCTGGTTCTCTCAGGGGAGAGGAGACTGATTGTGTGTTCATACTAAGTATGAACACCAATCTCTCTAGTCACTAGTCACTCCCATCACCCCTACAGTTAGAACACACACTAGGGAACACAGTTAACCCCTTGATCGCCCCCTAGTGTTAACCCCTTCCCTGCCAGTGACATTTATATAGTTATCAGTGCATTTTTATAGCACTAATCGCTGTATAATTGTCAATGGTCCCAAAAATGTCCGATCTGTCCGCCTCAAAGATATATATACAAATAATGCCATAAATGTATCCCCTATTTTTTAGACGTTATAACAATATGCACTTATTGCGATTTTTTATTTTTTATTTTTTTTTACCAAAAATATGTAGAAGAATACATATCGGCCTAAACTGAGGAAAAAATGTAGTTTAAAAGAAAAAAATGTGGAATACTTATTATAGCAAATAATAAAAGATAATGGGCCAGATTCAGGTACACGTACATTTGCGCAGCGTATCCGAGATACGCTACGCAGCCGTATTTTACCAGGCTCTACAACAAATTCTGGTAGATTTTTGCCCGTACAATACGGCGGCGTAGTCTATTTCTCGCCGCGCAATCGAAATACGCGATTAGGGGGCGTGAAGCATTTAAATTAGGCGCGTCCCCGCGGCGATCGAACTGCGCATGCTCCGTTCAGAAATTTCCCGCCGTGCATTGTGCGAAATAACGTCGATACGTCATTCGTTGTTTGAGTAGCGTCGTTTACGGACATTCCTATTCCCGGCCGTTTTACGTCAAATATAAAAAAAGACGTCGGAAAACGTTGATATTCGACGTGGGAACGATGGCCATACTTAACATGGGCTGTCTAATATTAGACCAGCAAAAAGCTGGTATAGTTTTACGCAGCAAAAAGATTACTAAAGATGCCGTAAGAGATTGCGATAGACGTTCGTAATTTCGTGGATAGTCGGCAAAAGCTCATTTGCATACCCCAACGCGGAAAACGACGGGAACTCCACCCAGTGGCCGCAATTTTATTGCAGCGTAGATCCGAAGGCGTACGAACACGTAAGCCAGTCGGATTGAAGCGCAAAGCCGTCTTTTCATGGTTTGAGGATTCAAACTAGTGAAAAAAACGCGCGTAATTAGAAAGTACTTTGGTCTAACACCAGTTAGACAGGAGTTACGGCTCTGTGATTCTGGCCCTATGTGTTTTTTTTCAAAATTGTCGCTCATTTTTTGTTTATAGTGCAAAAAAATTAAAACTGCAGAGGTGATCAAATAACCACCAAAAGAAAGCTCTATTTTGTGGGGAAAAAAGTACAATGTTGCACAACCGCGCAATTGTCAGCTGAAGCAACACAGTGCGGAATCGCCAAAAAAAATGCTCTGGTCAGGAAGGGGGTAAATCCTTCTGGGGCTGAAGTAGTTGAGATAAAACACCCTCTGTGTGTAACAGTTGTAAAGGCAGATTTTTTTATCTTAATGCATTCCTTGCATTCCTGTGTGAGTAGCAACCCCCCCCCCCCCCCCGAATTACTTACCTAGGCCTCATCTCTCTCCAGCTATGTCGACGATCCCCTCGGCCATCCAGGACACTCCTCCTGATTGGCTGAGACAGAGCAGTGGCGCCATTGGCTCCCGTGGCTGTCAATCAACGTCAGTCCCTGAATCTGGGGAGAGAGGGGGCGGGGCCAGGTCGGGTTCCGTTTTTGAATGGATACACAGAGCTCTGACTTGGCTTGGATGCCCCCTGTAGCAAGCTGCTGGCTGAGAGGCAATCAAGGGAGGGTGCGGCTAGGAGCAGTGAAGAGGGACCCCAGGAAAGGAGGATCGGGGCTGCTCTGTGCAATACCAACTGCACAAAGGAGGTAAGTATAACATGTTTGTTAATATTTTTGCATTTTTTAAACAAGCCTTTACAGTCACTTTGAGTGTTAAATATGTATGTTACAATATATTCATTCAGTGGAACTCTTCATGCTCACCAGTGCCAAAACCAAAGCACATATCTGTTTTACTTGAGATTGTAAAATGTATTGACACCTTTGAACTTTTTATCGTCTTTACCAGAAAGGTATGTAAGAGCAGAAGACAAAGCAGTAACAGAATCTAGTGAAACTGCATTGTCTAACTCACTTCTTTAACTATTGTAGCAATAAAAGCAATTTCAAAACTAATTTTTGCTTTACAAGGCTGTTATGATGCTTCTTAATTTTCTTTTGAAAGGCCAGTAAAATCTGACATTGTTGGTGCTTGTTTAAAATAATTAAGTTCCCTATTAATTATGACATTTCTACAAGTAGCATATAAGGATTTGTTCACACCATCATGTTAGACAGAACACGTTTTCCCCAAAGCGCATAATGCGTTTTTAGCACATTTTTTATGTATTGTACTGAAATTAATTGCAATGCAAAATGCGTTTTTACATGAAAAACGCACAATAAAATGCATATTCCATGCATTGTCTTTGACTTTAACTGCATCGGTCATTTTTGCCAAATTGCACAATAGGCAAGACTTTGCAAAGCAATTATTGCCCTATAATGTAATAAACTAGTGCAAAGAGATTCAAAGCTTATAATGGTAACTAGTTTCCATTAGCACTCTGTGGATCTATGCTGTAGCACACATAAAATGCGATGATGTGAATGGACCCAAATATAGCCGACAGAACAAAATTACCGTATATAATCGAGTATAAGCCGACCCGAATATAAGCAGAGGCACCTAATTTTACCACAAAAAAATGGGAAAACGTATTGGCTTAAAGCGGATGTCCGCTCAAAAAAAAATATTAAAAGCCAGCAGCTACAAATACTGCAGCTGCTGACTTTTAATATTAGGACACTTACCTGTCCTGGAGTCCAGCGGCGTCCGCAGCAGAGGACGAGCGATCGCTCGTCACCCTGCTGCTCCCCCCTCCATCCACGGTGAGGGAACCAGGAAGTGAAGCGCTCCGGCTTCACTGCCCGGTTCACTACGGTGCATGCGCGAGTCGCGCTATGCCCGCAGATTGTCTCCTGCTGTGTGCTGGGAGCCGAGTGTTCCCAGCACACAACGGGGGGGGGGGGAGACGGGATGTCAGAAAAAACTCGTCTTTTGCCCGAGACGTGTGGCCGGAAGTGGGTGCAGATACCTGTCTTTAGGACCATTCACATTCATGACCATTTTAGGACCATTCACATTTATACAGCGAACAGTGCTATAAAAATGCACTGATTACTGTGTAAATGTGACTGGCAGTGAAGGGGTTAACCAGTAGGGGGCACTGAAGGGTTTAAGTGTGTCCTAGGGATGTGTTCTAACTGTAGGGGGGCTGGGCTACGCGTGTCATGACACTGATAACCGCTCCAGATTTACAGGGAGCTGTGATCAGTGTCCTGTCACTAGGATGAATGGGGAAATGCTTGTTTACGTCAGCATTTCCCCGTTCTTCCTTTCCATAAGACAATTGCTGAACTCCCGGTGGACATATTCATGGAGATCGCGCATGCCCACAATGCCGCTTCTTCGAGGGGACATACAGGTACGTCCATATGCCCAGCCGTGCCATTCTTCCGATGTATATAGTCGAGCAGCGGTCGGCAAGGGGTTAAACAGGAACTTCAGTCTCCCCCCAAAAAATAAAAGTCATCAGCTACAAACACTGTAGCTGCTGACATTTAATATAAGGACACTTACCTGTCTAGGGATCCAGCGATGTCGGCATCCGAGCCGATTCTTTAATCAGCTTCGGGTTCAGGCACTAGGCATCCTATGTAAGGAAAATCTGCAGTGAAGTCTTCTGGCATCACAGCCAGTTTCCTACTGTGCGTGCACAAGTTGCGCTGTTCTTGGTTAATGGTCACGCAGTCTTCTGGGACTTGTGTGTGTGTCCCAGAAGGCTGTGGGGTAAAGGAGGAGGGGCTGACCTTCCTCGTAGTTTGCCTCAATGATCTGAAACGGAAGTTGGAGAGGGTACCTTATGGGGAAGGGTGCGAACCAGTAGAGCTTCCCCTTTTGGTAGGAGCTCTGCTTTAAACCGGCCATAGACAGTTCCCTGCTGAACCAGAAGAGATTCAATCCATGTATGGTCAGGCTGTATGTACTTAAGTCGATCGATCAGCTTGGGTACAACCAGCCTGTCTGATTTTTAACACATTGCCTATGGGTACCGTTTTTTTTTTTCTAGTGTACATGCAATTTTAAGGCTCAATATGTTTGGTATCAATTTACTCAACACAAAACCCATCAATTTTATTCTAAAAAGGGTATTATATTGTGTTTCTGTGTAACACAATTTATTTTTGTGTATTTTTTCTTAAAAATATACATTTGATAAAAAGTTGTGCAAATATGGTGTGGCGTAAAACTACCACCATTTTCTTTTAAGAAAATATGTAATGTTTGGGGGTTTCAAGTAGTTTTTTTTTTTTGCTTTGGTAGACCAGTGGTTAATTTTCAGCTCCAGGCAAAAAAACAAAACATTACATTTTAGATAGAGTGGCAAAGGTTAAAACCTTGTTGACTCTTTTGAAAGATTTTACCTCGCCTTTATGTTTTTTAGGAATGAAAGCTGAGAAATTAAAAAAAAAAATCTATCCAAAACGAATGAATAAAAATTGTTTTGGCTTGAAGCTGACGGTATTTTATGTAAGGTTTCTGATTTACAAGAGTACCTATTTGTGGACACAAGAGGGTGCTATTACACAATTTGTTATTGTTGTACTGCTAACTCAGGGAGGAAAGAACTAAATAAGCAGTTATAAATATTTTCACAAAGTGGCACTATTGCTTCCCAGCAAAAAAGTATATCAAGAAGTAAAAATTATGAAATGAAAATACTCTAAACATATTAAAATTGTTGTTTTTGTAGGGGGCTTTCTGCTACATTTGTATGAATTAAGTAAGACTATTGGTACTAAGGCTATACTTCAGGCTAGTATGCCTTTATTCACCTTAAAGGGGTTGTAAAGGTACAATTTTTTCCCCCTAAATAGCTTCCTTTACCTTAGTGCAGTCCTCCTTCACTTACCTCATCCTTCCATTTTGCTTTTAAATGTCCTTTTATCTTCTGAGAAATCCTCACGTCCTGTTCTTCTGTCTGTAACTCCACACAGTAATGCAAGGCTTTCTCCCTGGTGTGGAGTGTCGTGCTTGCCCCCTCCCTTGGACTACAGGAGAGTCAGGATGCCCACTAACACACAGCTCCCTTCTCTATCTGCAACGTAGAGAGCGTCCTGACTTTCCTGTAGTCCAAGGGAGGGGGCGAGCACGACACTCCACACCACAAGGAACAGGAAGTGAGGATTTCTCAGAAGAAATAAGGGCATTTAAAAGCAAAATGGAAAGATGTGGTAAGTGAAGGAGGACTGCACTAAGGTAAAGGAAGCTATTTAGGGGGGAAAAAAATTGTACCTTTACAACCCCTTTTAATAGTGGACAGCTGGGGTCCTCTGTAGAATAACTGCAACCCCTTACAGCAGGAGTTTTCAAACTATCTAAAAAAAGGCACAGTATACTCTCCTTCAGACTTTGGGGGGGACCGGACAGATGCCAATGGAAGTAAAAAATGTCCTGTTGTCAATGGGAGTAACCAATGCCCCATCCTTGGTTTCAGTGGTAGGAACAGTGCCCCATTGTTGGTGTCATTATGAGGATTTGTGCCCATTCATTGGTGTCCATAGGTGGACATATGGCCAATTGTTGGTGTTAGTCAGAGGAATAGTGCCCCACTTTGGTGTCTTTGGGAGGAATTGTGCACCTTCCCTGGTAGGACTAGAAGGACATATGCCCATTTTTTGGTGTCAATAGGATGAATCATGCCCCGTTGTTGGTGTCAGTGGAGGTATCAGTGCACCAAGGGCCAAATAAAAGCAAGAAAAAAGCCACATCCTTCCCCCGGGTCGCAGTTGGAGACCACTGCCCTACAGTGTAATCCTTTATTTACAAATCTGTTTCATTTGCGTTGGGTATAATTGTTTTGGATCACCTTATGTTCACCATACATGTTACATTTTGACTGTACAGTCTCCTTTATATGTTCTATTCTCCTTTAGATTGTAATTTATGGACCCACCTATACTATCCATTCAATCTGTATCCAATCAGGAAGGCCCTTGTACTACATAGTAGTACACTAAAGCCTCGTGTACACGATCCGACTTTTGACAGACTGTTGTCCTAAAATCTGACTGTTAGTACGCTCCTTTTGACAATTGTTGTCCAAATTTCAGCCAACAAATGTTGGATGACAGGCTAGTAAATTTTCGGCAGACAACGGTCTGTTGTCAGATTTTCTGATGGTCAGCAGACATATCCATCACACAAAAGTCAAACGTATAAACACGCATGCTCGGGATCAATGCTCACCAAACACAAAATTAGCAGAAGGGGGCCAAAGGGTGGAGCTCAAGAGCTGAAATTCCTTGTATGTTCATGTTTGTTGCACGAGAATTGTGTACCGTTGATGTGCAAGACAAGATCCAGTCACATGCCCTTAAGACAAAAATCTGTCGCTCAGTTGGCCAACAATCTGATCGTGTGTACGAGGCTTTAGATTGTAAAGTGTATAGTGAGTTTCAGACAGGAAATAATACTTTTGAGATATCCCACAAATCATTCACTTTATTTCATGTTATGAAAACATCCAATCTACTTTCATTTTGAAATTCCCAGAATCTCAGCAGGGAATTTTCTGTTCTATATCAGTCTTGCTGCTTGACTCCCCCATCTGTGCTCATCATTCCACACTAATAAAATAGAAGTCAGACTGGAATAGAATGATTAATACGATATTCCAAAGTACTAGGAAAAGTTATAGTCAGAAAAAGGAAGTGCAATCAGTGCAAGGCTCCAGGGGACCTACGGCCGGCCGGTACCGGGTCCCCAAAGTTACCGGAGAAATTACTGTTTAACATGGGAGTCTATGGAAGGGATGTCTGACTTTGAAAAATCGGTGCTCCCCGGCTGTAAGTCCCCTGGACAACAAACTGCACACTTGTAGAGGAAGAGTGCGCCAAGTTTGGGCTCCAGGGGACCTTCGGCCGGCTGGTAACAGGTCCCCAAAGTCCAGGAGATAAGGCGCAAAAAGGTGACTCGAGTATAAGCCAAAGGGGGGCATTTTCAGCACACAAAAAATGTGCTGAAAAACTTGGCTTATACTCGAGTATATACGGTACTTGAATACATTTTTGTTTTTTTAACCAGAATTTGGTGAAACTTTTATGGTGACTTATCTGTCACACACGGAATGCATTGTTTTCAAAGACTCTTCCAACTTGTAGACTTGTGACAAGAATCAGCCAGATAGAAACATTGTTCAGCACTGCAAAGCAGAACCTGCAAATGTAATGAAAAAATATGGCTTCTTTGTGTTCATAGTGAATCGTAAACTATACATTGAAATAAGGTTTTAAAAACGTTTTCACACATTGTTAAAGCAGAGTTCCACCCAAAAGTGGAAATTCCGCTTTAATCACTCCTCGCCCCCTTACGTGCCACATTTGGCATGTCTTTTTTTATGGGGGGGAGTGGGAGCTTCGTTAGGATGGGACTTCCTGTCCCACTTCCTCCTTCTGCCTATGCGACTCCTCCTCTCCACCTAGGTGGCCCCTCCCTCTAAGATCGCCTGTATAGGGGGGCCACCACCAGTGGGGTACAGGCAGTACACCCAGGGCCGGCCTTTGCGGTGTGCGGGATGTGCGGTCGCACAGGGCGCCATAGCAACATGGGCGCCTGGCGATCGACACAAACTCTCTAATATCGCCCGTGTACTAACTAAGTAGTGGGCGGGGGGGCGCCCCGACCCCCCCCCCCCCCCGCGCGCGCGTGACCGAAGAGGACTTTGGGCGGCATTCCATGGTGACAGGCGCCTGGCTTTGCGGGGGTGCAAGCAGGAACCCGAGCGAGCCGTCGGCACACTCGGGACATGGCCGCAATCATCCCCCTTCCCTGTGCAGCGCCGCAGGTCTGAGTCTCGGCTGCCTGTCTCACAGTCACAGGCAGCCGAGCAGTGAAGCCGCCTCCCCCTTGTCTGTACTGTGCTGTGCTGTGTGTGTGCAGCATGCGGCAAGCACATTAGCTGAGCCTGCTATACAGGTCTGAAGGGGGGTGGGGGGTTC
>CM056056.1:66372589-66395089 GCA_029574335.1 Rana kukunoris | reverse complement strand
GACAGCATTGATGGTTCCAGAGATACTTGACCACTGCTAACAGGAGTTTGAGGACTGGGGTGGTGTCATCTATGGCAATCAATAGGATTCCAGCTGTCATTATTTTAGTGCAGGAGCTCAGAGTGAGACCTCTTGTACACTTGGCTGGGTGGTGCCAGATGGTGCGCAGAGTGGTACTGACGTTTGGGACAGTATGCACCCTAAGACAGATGACAAGAAATCAAGAAGTTTGCATTCTGGGCATTCATCCCTGGGCTCATACTGTCCTTAATGTTAGCACCACTCTGTGTACTGACTAGGCGCCACAGCTTTCAGCCTCTCAAAGAGTTTTACAGGCAGAGGGGCTGGATGCCCGCAAGATAATGCCAGGATATCATGCACAGGGGCTAAATTCCCAGTGTGCATAGAGCCTTATGCCTTGTACACACGATCGGAATTTCCAATGGAAAAAGTCAGACAGACTCTTTCCATTGGAAATTACGACAGTGTGTATGCTAATCTGAGTTTTTCCATCGGACATTCCGAGGAATTCCGTCTGAGTTTACATAGAGAACATGTTCTCTTTTACTCCATTGAAATTCCTTCGGAATTCTGATGTGAGTTTGGTCAGGCTAAAGCCCGAGCGTGTGTACGGGGCATTACAGATCATTTTTAGAACTTCTGTCCATTAATGGCATTGGTTAGTATTTCCCACAGGCTGAACAAAAAAAAAGGAAGGATTCCTCCATTCATACAAACATGGTGGATGAAGGAATCCCCCGGCAGGACATTATATGCTGACAGTGGGACTCTCCACTGTCCAAATACACGTATTACCAATGGCTGCAGCCAACGATCAACAAAAGTTGACAGAAGTCGATCAAACATTCAGCTTCCATCAAAGAGGGATGGCCACACACTGATTCAAATTCAGCCGGTACCTGCTGAACTTGCCCATTTCGATCCATCTATGGTCAGCTTTAGCCGCCGTTCACATTGGAGCGACTTGTCATGCGATTTGACAGGTCAAAGTCACACCTCCAATTGTCAGCAATGGCACTGTTCAAATCAGCGCAACCCTGACTTCTTATGATATATTTTGCTTTTACAATAAGCAGCATTCTGTTTATTGCAAAAAGGTTCAATTTGAATAAAATTACAGTTCTATGATTATATCCTAATTTGTTGAAGCCTTATGTCGCGCACACATGGTCGGAATTTTCGATGGCAAAAGTCTGATGGGAGCTTTTCGACAGATATTCCGACCGTGTGTATACCCAATCGGACTTTTTCTGTCAGAATTTCCGACGGACTTAGATAGGGACGAAAAAAAATCCTAACGGAAAATCCATTCGTCTGTATGGAATTCCAACGGGAAAAAAACACGCATGTTTGGAAACAATTCGATGCATGCTCGGAAGCATTGAACTTCTTTTTCTCGCCTCGTCGTAGTGTTTTACGTCACCGCATTCTTAACACTCGAAAGTTCAGAGAACTTTTGTGTGACCGTGTGTATGCAAGCCAAGCTTGAGCGGAATTCCGCCGGAAAAACCATCCAACTTTTTTTCCGCTCGTGTGTACAGGGCATTACTCCAGGCCGACTAACATTCTCGTTCCTCAGGAGGATAAATATGCCCTACTGCCGCACTATCCTATCCCAGTCTTAGTCCGTAGGGTTCAATATTGAGTTGGCCCACCCTTTGCAGCTATAACAGCTTCAACTCATGGAAGGCTGTCTACAAGGTTTAGGAGTGTGTCTATGGGAATGTTTGATGTGGACGAGAAGGCCTGGCTTGCAGTCTCCACTGTAATTCATCCCAAAAGTGTTCTGTCGGGTTGAGGTCAGGACTCAGTGCAGGCCAGTCAAGTTCCTCCACATCAAACTCACTCATCAATGTCTTGAAGGACCTTGCTTTGTGCACTGGTCCAAATTATTTGGTAGAGGGGGGATTGTGATGTGGGGTTGTTTTTCAGGGATTGGCCCATTGGGTCCAGTGAAGGCAACTCTTAAGGCGTCAGCATACCAAAACATTATGGACAATTTCATGCTCCCAACTTTGTGGGAACAATTTGGGGATGGCCCTTTCCTGTCCCAACATGACTGTGCACTGGTGCACAAAGCAAGGTACATAAAGACATGAATGAGCAAGTTGAGTTTGGGGTGGAGCAACCTGACTGGCCTGCACAGAGTCATGACCTCAACCCGATAGAACACCTTTGGAAAGAATTAGAGCAGAGACTGAGAGCCAGGCCTTCTCGTCCAAGGGGGGCTGTGATGTGAAGAATCTGAGTTATAGCACAAACATGAGATTAAGATCTCTGGCAGAAGAAAGTTTTACTAACTGTCCCCTGTATGAATGTTAATTCAACACCCTTAGTTTAAAGCTTAAGTTTAGTTATTTTCTTTAAATCGGCACAAGGGATGGTACTTACATTGGATGAGAAGTGTCCCTTGTACTGTTGGCTGCTTTCTTCATTTAAATCTTAAAAATTGTCGGGCCTTGGCTAGACCCCCCTCACCCCTGCAACAGTGATGCGGGACAGGGGCGGACTGATAACTCATGGGGCCCCTGGGCAATAGAAGATTATGGGGCCCCTGGGCAATAAGAGATTAAGGGCCACACAGTATATACACACACACACACGGTATACATAAACACAGAATACACATACACACACTAAAAAGGTACTGGAGAGGTGGGGCAGCTATAATCTCCCATCAAGAGTGCTGACTATGCTCACCTGTTCCGTTGCCCCTCTAGATTCAACTAAGCTGTTACTATAAGAAAAACGCTCTATGAATGGAAGACAATGTCATTCATAGAGCACTGTGACTTAGGCCGCGTACACACGATCGGTCCAACCCGAAGAGAATGGTCCGACGGACCGTTTTCATCGGTTCACAGACTGATGGTGTGTACGCACCATCAGACCATCAGACCATCAGTTCAAAAACCGATTGTGTCAGTACGCGGTGACGTAAAACACAACGACGTGCTGAAAAAAATTAAGTTCAATGCTTCCAAGCATGCGTCGACTTGATTCTGAGCATGCGTGGGTTTTTGGACCGATGCTTTTACGTACTAACCATCGGTTTGGACCGATGGTCAGGCTTCCATCGGTCCGATTTTAAAGCAAGTTTTAAAACCTTGGTCCGACACACGACGGACCGATGGGCCGTACACACGGTCGGTTTGGACCGATGAAACTGGACTTAAGTCCATTTTCATCGGTTTGGACCGATCGTGTGTACGCGGCCTTAGACTTATGCCCCGTACACACAATCGGATTTCCCGTCGGATGGTTTTTCAGACGGAATTCCGCTCAAGCTTGGCTTGCATACACACAGTCACACAAAAGTTCTCTGAACTTTCGGCCGTCAAGAACGCGGTGACGTACAACACTACGACCAGCTGAGAAAATGAAGTTCAATGCTTCCGAGAATGCGTTGAATTGTTTCCGAGCATGCATCGGAATTGCTACAGACGATCAGATTTTCCAATAGGAATTTTTTTTCCGTCTGAAAATTTAAGAACCAGCTCTTTTGTTAGTGGAAATTACGACTGAGCGTACACACGGTCTGAATTTCCATTTAAAATCTCACATCAGACTTTTGCTGTTGGAATTTCTGATCATGTGTACGGGGCATTAGACATAGACTTCATTGTGAGAATTTATGGTACAGCTTCTATGCATGGAGGAGGGGGACAGAAAGGGCGCGTATTGTCTGCACTCTATTTATTAGACTGTATTTTTGTACTGCCATACATTCATTTTAGCAATCAAATGTATTTATTTTCCAATTCACTTACATTTTTATGCCAGAGATTTGCTGGATTGAACTCATGCATGGTATATCACTTTTACAGAATTCTGTATGTAAAAATCAGTTCACAAAGATTATCATTCAGGTTTTTTCTCATAAAACTCTCTTGGTGAGTTTCATTGAGGTGTCTGAAAGGTGAGCAGACAATGGAGCACTTCCAAATTCCATAGCAAATAAACATCCCTGGTGGTGTGGTCAGGGCCATCTTAAAGCAAGGGCACTCTTGGGCACTCCCCAGGGGCCCCAGGTACATGGGGGCCCACAATAATCTTGCATTACATCATACTTGCCAACTTTCCTGGATTTGCTGTGACAGTCATGCTTTTTACTAAACTGTCATGTCTTAGAACCTATACTGTGCCCTCCTGATCCCAGTGTTGTGCCCTCCTGACCCCCTATGTACCGTACCCTTCTGCATTCCCCCTGTGCTGTGCCATTTCTGTTGACTAGTCTTTGATTTATGGAATGTTTTCCCTTTTGTAAAAATCGATTTTATTGAAAGTACTAATGAATATATGTTTAATTCTATCAACTATTTATGCTTTATTTCTTGAAAGTAGGTGTGTAATTTGGGGAAAGCTGGTAGGGGCCCCAGTGCATTACTTTGCCCAGGGGCCCATTATCCTATTAAGACGGCCCTGGGTGTGATCCACCCATGGCTAGCATGATGCACAAGGAGCTTGTACTTCGCACTCTTGGTGAGTTTCCTGGGTCGCAACACCATGACCATCCCTGATTTTTCTTCTATATGTAAATTATGTAGCTACTGGCTTCTGTCCATGCCCACCAGTCTGCCTGCTACCTGTCTGACCTGTAGCACAGAGCTAAATGATGAGTTTCAAATTCAATAGGTGCTTCCAAAGTGAATTTGCACTTTGTTCACCATACACTAAGGCCCCTTTCACACGGATGGATAGAATGGTGCTTTTAGCTGCAGATTCTCAAGTTATCTATCGCAGCTAAACACACACGATGCTTTCCTATGGCCCCATTCACACACTGCGTTTAACTGTGGTTTCGTTGCATGCGGTTTGGTGCAGATAAAAAATAATTGACTGCGTCCAGGAACGATTTTGCGCAGCTATCTGCACATAACTGCAGGTAATCGCAGTGCACTGTGTCAGCTGCAGACAGCAGCGTAAACAAAAGAAAAAAACAACAGGAAGCATATCAAAATGTTGCTATGGCGATGACAATAATGGCCAACCGCAACTAAACGCAGCTGCATGTAAACGCAGCTATTCGCAGTGTACAAATGCAGCCGATTGCTGTGCCTGGAGTCTTGAATTTCAAAAGAAAGAAACATGCTTTTAACTGCGGCAGAACAGCCGTCCGTGTGAAAGGGGCCTAAGATAACTGAAAAATTAAGTCAAATTCACATTGCAAAGAGAACTCTGTCATATGCAAGAGAAATAAAAAAGCAGGATTCCTGCTGGCACATGATTGGATGATTGAAGCCAGCACAACTTTGCCTCATTCACCAATCCAAGTGAATTTTATCTTTGCTCATTGAACTTTGACTTGTCTTTCTACAGACTACATTCACCTCTCGAGTATAACATACTGTATATACTCGCGTATAAGCCAAGTTTTTCAGCACATTTTTTATGTGCTGAAAAAGACCCCATCGACTTATACTCAAGTCTCTCCTATCAGCCCCTTTGTCATGCAGTCAGACGGCGTCCAGAGTAACCCCTCCCACGCCTTCTTGTCCGTGATAGACGGAACACTGAACACTCACTCACAGCTGAGAAACTGAGTGTTTCGTCTATCACGGGCGAGGAACGAGGAGGAGGCGGGGCGCAGATACACTGGATGGCTGCCGACTGCATGACACAGAGATCAGGTATGCAGATAAGCACAGCGAGGCATGCGATAGGCACAGCGAGGCATGCGATGGGCACAGTGAGGCTGCAAATGGGCACAGTGTAGCTGCAAATTGGCATTGTTGACCCTCTTTTAAATTTACAGTAGCTGCTGCATTCCCTATCCTAGGCTTATACTCGAGTTAATACGTTTTCCCATTTTTTTGTGGTAAAATTTAGTGCCCGGCTTATATTCAGGTCAGCTTATACTCGAGTATATACGGTATTCAGGTGATTTTAAAGGCTCTTTTGGTACCTTTTTTTGTGCATTTATTCAATTTTTTTTTTAAATAATGTTCCATACAGGAGCTTCTTTGGGGCAGCATCGTCCTTCTTTTTTTTTTCAAGTGCCCCCATTGAAGTTTTTGGGGTAAAACAAATAAAAAATGCCTGAAAAGAAGCTCCTTTACGTTTTCCAGTGAGAGGCACCAGAATCCCGATTTGTAAACAGGTGCTATTTATATCAATGGGATTTACATTTTTGAAAATATTGTAGCTTCAATCTACAATTTTTTTTTTTTTTTGATGAGTTTATGCAAAGTCAATCACTTTGTTTCACATAATTCACTAAGATAAGTGAAAATTCCCTTTGCAAGCTAAAATTGTATTTTGAAAATGCTCTTCTTCTTTAGTAAATCAGGATCAATGTCTCTGAACCTTGTCTTGTACCCATGAGTTCAAATTGCAGTAAAAACCTTTTGTTCATCGGCTGGTATGTAAATCCAAAAGAAAAGCCTGTAAAAGGCAGTTATGAAAATAGGCTGAACCCCTTGTCTGGAGGTTACCCTGGTAGTGGGTCATTCCACAATAAAAGGATGACCTGCTCATTTTGTCTAGAACAGGGGTCTCCAAATTTATGGCCCGCAGGCCACATCTGGCCTGTTACAAGACTTTGCCTGGCCCCCAGCTAGCATTAATCCTCCATGTTCACAGATTGATGATTAAGGTCAGTAGATGCTGCCCATGGTCCCTATCCAGAATCAATTCCTCCATTCACACTAAACAACATGGATGGAGGAATCTTTTCTCCTGCTATTGTACTTAGCCAGTCTCAGCCCTCGCAGCTGTCTGAATACACAAACAATGACAACAGTTACTGTTCAGCTAGGAATTTTCCATCCAGCGCCTTTGACTTTTCAATTAAACTTTTGTTGAACTTGGTGGTGCCAACAGGACAAAACACGGCTCAAATTTTGGAAAAAATTAGCAGGAATCATTCCCAAATTTGACTTAGAAGAGCATTTCTCCCCACTATTGTGACTCTGTTGACAGACGTTCAAGAGAATTCTTTCCAATGGGCATACAGAGATGGAAAATTGAAAAGAAACTGCGCTAGATACTAAAAAAACAAGAAAGAAAAGCTGCAATAAAATCACAATCTATTCGATCCGAGAGCTGCGATTACCATGTAAACAATAGATACAAAAAACAAACAGTGAGAAAAAATATAAATTGCGGAACTGTTCCCGGTGCAGCTAGTTTAAACACTTGTGGATGAGACCCAATGTTAAGGATCGTAGCTGTCTGAACTGCAAGACTAGGAGTGACTACCTATTATATGCTGTTCATGATCCCCTGTCCTAAGGGATCATGGCGATCCGGTAAGGAGCCAATCTATAGTTTGGTGGATACATCACTTTTCTTTGGACACGTTTTCAACTGATTTTGGAACTTGGCACAGACCACAGGTGTTTGGCATTTCATGTGTTAAACATTTATGGACATTATTGCTACAATATTTACTTTATTTATATATTTTTTATTTGGTTAATATTTATTGATCTAATGATATGCTCTAAATTCTTTTTGATGTTCATTATCAATATCATCAGTGTTTCACTGTTATTGAGGGTCTTGAGAGTGCTTTTTAGTGCCCTCTAGTGGCTACCAACCTCTCTTGTTTTTTTGGTATATTAGTAATTTATATATACCATTATATACCACATAGCTTATGATTTATACCATCATATATCACATAGTTTTGTGTGTTTTGTGATTCAAACATTTGCTTCACACAGTTTAGAGGTAGCGCAATTTATATTTTTTCTCATACAGACAGAGATAAACAGATTTTGATAGCAGTTTTTGTCATATTCCCTTTTGCCTCCTCACGTAGCCCCCAAAGAGTGGTACACATCCCCAAATTTCAGAAACCGCAGCATGGGGCAGAAGTGAGAAATCTGGATGAAGGTCTTGCTACAGGAACAAGGTTGCATTAGATCTGGGGTCTCTAAACTTTAAAAAAATGAAGGGCCAGTTTGCTGTCCTTTAGATTAGGGGGAGCCAGTCTGTGGCCAGTGGGAGTAAACAATGCCTCAGGCTTGGGGTAAGTGGGAGTAAAATATGTACATAGCGCCTGTCAGTGGAAGGAATGGTCCTTCATCACTGGTGTTAGTGGAAGGAATGGTCCTTCATCACTGGTGTCAGTGGAAGGAATGGTCCTTCATCACTGGTGTCGGTGGAAGAAATGGCCCCTTATCACTGGTGTCAGTGGAAGAAATGGTCCCTCATCAATGGTGTCAGTGGAAGAAATGGTCCTTCATCACTGGTGTCAGTGGAAGGAATGGTCCCTCACCACTGGTGTCGGTGGAAGAAATGGCCCCTTATCACTGGTGTCAGTGGAAGAAATGGTCCCTCATCAATGGTGTCAGTGGAAGAAATGGTCCCTCATCACTCGTGTCAGTGGAAGGAATAGTGCCTCATATTAAGGTGTAGAGTAATTTCCATGGCCCACAGTTTGGAGACCACTGCAATTGGATGATTGGATACATTAGAATCCACACAGAACTAACATATGCCTTTTTGGCAGACTCACCTTTTAATACCTTTCAGTTCTTTGCCCCAACTTAACATATTTTTAATTGACTATTCTTACTCTGCTTCATAGAGGGGATAAACCAAGTAGAGAAAAGGGAATCATTATAGTTACTGTTTATTAACTGGAACGTGTTTTTAAAAAAATAAGGATCTAAATGACAACTGATGGATCTAGGAGGTAGAACTGATGTAAAATTAAAGCTGAACCCCAAGCGAAACAAATATTGCCTAAATGCAAGAGGCATGTGTATTTTTAATTGACTCTTGGTGTAATTTCTGCATTTCTCCCACATCTGTGCAGTTATTTAGCATTAAACAATTCACTTTGCCTCTATGCAAGTGCTTCCTTTCCTCTCTCCTTGTGCAGGGTAACTGGTCTTGTATCCGCCCCCTCCTGTACTTTTCTCCAGGCAGCCTGTAGTGGGTGGAGCCTGCTGGGACCCTCCCACAGCTCTGCTCCCCAAACATGCCATGTACAGCACAGTGATGATGTTAACACTACTTGTGCAAGGTAACATCTGGGTTTCAAAGGAATTCAAGGCACACGTTTATATTTTTTTATCCTTTGTGTCTAATAAGGAATATATGTAAATGTTTTTGTGGTCAGATTGCAGCTTTAAGGAAAGTCACAAGACAATAGTGCACAGTTGTTAAAAAAAAAAACAATGCAAAGCACAAAGCAGGAAACCTGAACTGAAAAAAACTAATTGTTCATTTTATTTACATAATGCTGACAACACTTTGTTGATTCAGTTATTAAATCTCATTTCTTTTTCTTGTAAATTGCAATGAAAATTGAATGTACATATCACATAAATTAGTCTGCTGTGTCATAGTGTCAAATAAAGATACACATAAATAAAAAGAAGAAAACGTACATACAGGATGTGGTTGCTTTCACTGCAGCTCCCCAGTAAATTGGAAAACCCTGTGCGTTAACCCTTTCCCTGCCAGAAAGAGGCTAAATAGCGCACACAGTCCACGATGCCCAACTTCATAAGTGTGTTCGCCAAAGCAATATGCTCTGATGTGATCAGTCCATGTGAACAGTGAAGACTAGTCCTCTTTGCCACATGAATAAATATATACAAGCACCTGCTAAGTGCCTTGTTCATCGTTTACAACCACTTGCTTTAAGAATGCCATTATAGGTGAATACTGAAAGTCACAATTGATTGGCAGTATTGTTAAATACACTGTTTCATTTAATACATAATGATACTGAAGTGCTTGGAAGTCAAAAATTCTTTTTTTTTTTTCTTTTGGAGTCCTATGTCTTCATATAGGTACATTTCTCTAAAAACTGAAAACAGGATACTGAATGAAGTCTTATAATGAAAAAATATATATATTTTTTTTTATGTTAAATTGCAAAAAAATGTGTTTAAACAATTTCATGTGTTTTCCATATTTGATATGCATAGAGCAAATACTTGGTTTGGGGGAAATGTTTTGTTCGAAGCCAAACAATTTCCAAATTTGTATTTTGTAATTAAAAAATAAATTCTGATTGGTTGTTAGCTGGAAAAGATGTGTAGAACTAAGGACCTAAAGAGACACTGCCGCTCTGCCAAGTTCAAGACAAAGGGACAATGAGGGGAGATTTACTAAAGCTGGAGCACACAGAATCTGGTGCAGCTGTGCATGGTAACCAATCAGCTTCTAACTTCAGTTTGTTCAATTAAGCTTTGACAATAAAACCTGGAAGCTGATTGGTTTCTGTGGAGAGCTGCACCAGATTATGTGGGCACCAGTTTTAGTAAATGTCTCCCACAGTCTGCTAATCGATTGCCTAGAAAGGTCACCCATCCACACTACTTTGATGGCTCCCCGCATGTGGCGTCCCATTGTGACAGTGCAGTAGCAGATGACACTGTCACACAGGGGATGTTATATGCCATGGGGGGTGATACCATCCACTCAGGTAAGCTCCAACACCAGAGCTTACCCAGGGTGAACTTCTGCAGGGTGGAGGTGGCAAAGGAGTGTGGTTAGATAAGTATACCATGCTGGGGGAATATTGGGCTAAAAGCACATGCTGGCAGTAGCACTTTGACTGGCATGGACAAAGCAACATGAATGATGATTTACTAAAGGGGTTGAGAATATTTATTCAATACATTGAGTAAAGAAACAATTAAATTACCCAGTCTTGTGGAAAGCAAATTCCTGTTTATTTGAGTTTGTATTCAAAGCAGACATAGCTGTAATTAACTTAAGATTCCCAACTTGTTTAGTAAACCAGCTTCCATATCTCGTTAAAGCTAAACTCCAGACAAACAGTTAAATACATGATAAATTACATATAAGGGGCTGTTCTTCCTACCAAATGATTTGTATTTTTGTCCATCCACAGCTAGCCTCTGTTGCAGTTAGGTAACACATCCAAGTCTCAACCCCAGCCTGTGATTGGATAGGAGCAGCAAGACATTGATGTGTTTGCCTTTGTCTTTAGTCCTGCCATCACATATGAAATGCAGGACACCTGATTGGATTGGCGCTAAGCCTGCCCCTCCCTTTCCCAGCCTGAGTGCTCCTATACAGCCAATTACAAGAGGTCTAACTCAAGATACAATTTAAATAATTACAGGTAAACTACATTTCATGCTTCTTTGAATAAATACATAACTGTATTTATTGGCATTTTTAATGTCTTTCTGGAGTTCAGCTTTAAAAACAAAACTGCTAGCAAAGGTAACATTATCCATTTAGACTACAGTATGTAGTAAGCGAGAAATAGTCATCCTTCATGACAACAGGGCAGCCAGTGCCAAAAGGACAGCCCCGTGCAAAATGAATTGATGAGCAGTAATCATAGTTACCAAGCATGGGGCAGCTACATGCAACTTTGTTCGGTCAGATAAATAAAAAAGGATCCCTGGCTGGTTGTTGTAGGTCACTAAATGGCTTTGTACTATGGATCCTAAGACACAGGCCTGTTACCAGCCAATTTAAAGGCCCCAATAGACAGCTCAAACTTGGAACCATTTCTTCCCAAATTTGTGATGTGGCTTGCCCTGCAAGCCCCACCCGGCTCCCCCGATCAACTGAGCAAAGTGGAAAATGATTAGCTAAACAGTCAATGCATCCTATCAGAAGCAGTCACTGTATGGTGGTGCCATTGTATTCAGGCAACCGCAGGTGAATCAAGAATTGAACTGCATTAAGTCAAGTGTATGATACAGTATATCTTTGTGCATGTCTTTTCATACAGAACACATATGCCATGATATACACAGTACACATGTGCATTTAAAAATGTTAACTACTCGTCTTGATGTAAAAAATATTTCACAGGCCTGGAAAGCACAGTCCTATATCTATGGATAATTTAAGTTGTGTGTAAGTCTAATTTGGTGACTGCGTACCTGTAAACATTGTGCTAATGGTTCACTTGCTAAATTAATATATGCTTGAATGTGGACAGAGAGAGATGGAAGTCTAGTCATACCATAACCTTATCTATGTGTGTAGGCTGTCATCACCCAGGTTATACTATTACTCTCTTGCAAAACTGCTAAATATCCAGAATCTTTTAAAGATTGGTACACAATCTCAAGAACAAGCCTATGAGTAAGTCTGTATTACTAAGTCTATGATGAGCTTACAATACAGGCACGCCTCTATTGAGCCTCACTGGTGTCATAGTTGTATTGTTAATGCCCAAAGCCAGCCTAAAGCCGCGTACACACGATCAGAAATTCCGACAAGAAAAGTCCTATGTGAGCTTTTGGTCGGAAATTTCCGACCGTGTGTATATTTCATCTGACTTTTGCTGTTGGAATTTCCGCCGACAAAAGATTGAGAGTAGGTTCTCTATTTTTCCGACGAAAATAAATCCTATCGGAAAATCCGCTTGTCTGTATGCTTTTCCAAAGCGCAAAAAAACATGCATGCTCAGAATCAAGCAGAAGAGCCGAACTGCCTATTGAACTTCATTGATCTCGGCTCGTCATACGTCTTGTACGTCACCGCGTTCTTGACGGTCGGAATTTCCAACAAGATTTGTGTGACTCAGCACATAGACATGGATATTTTACTAATAATAACCAATTAACTTTTATAAAACATACTGTATATATGTGATTCTCCCCTGGGTGTCAGGGAGGAAGACTCCTTTGAGTTATCATCACCTCTTAACTCGGTGTTAGGCATGGCAACCATGAATGAGAATTACTGCCGAGAGATAAGTCACCATTGTACAGCACAATAGAGTCTGGATCCAACTGGGGAGTGAACTTTTATATGACTAGGTGGTGACTTTGAAGGCTGGGAGTTGGAATTGCTTTGACAAGCCGTGTCTTGTGGTTTTTATATGAATCTCTGAAATTAAAGTTCAATAATACATTTTGGCCAGTCTGTTGTCCCCCTGAAATTCCTATTGGTAAGCCTTGGTCATTCACAAGCAGAGGCCACAGAGGTGACGCTGGTAATTTTGGAAGTGTCATCTGACCAAGGCTGAAGGTTCTGCAGGGCAAAGAGGGAAGAGTTGTGAACACAGATGGGGTCTGGCTGGAGCGGTTGGTTTATAGACTTCTGAAAGGCTTCTTGTTGAAGTTGCATTAATATCCGGTTTGCTTGTTGTCTCTCCGCCTCCCTCTCTTCTGCTGTCTGTCTTCTAGAGGTGGAACAAGAACAATGTCATTCTCACTGCAAGCACATCAACTCAAACGGCTTTGCTTCTGCTTTCTAGAATCTAATAAAGAAGCCTAAAGAACTATATCCTGACACATATACAGCTGTCTATAATAATATTGTATGTGATGACCATAAAATATAAATTGAACTATTTGAACACAATATTTTTGATTTATATTGGTAAATTAGCTTGACATGGCTGAAGAGCGTTGACTGTTTGGCTTTAGAACAAAGAAGATCATTTTCAAATAGGTTTGTACACCATTTAGTCACATGATAGTTCCTTGAAAATGAAAATGTTTCTAAATGAAATTGATTGTACTGGTAACAGGTTCACCTTTGCTTACATTTTCCTAAATCAGCCCTATATATACTGTATTTATTGGTGTATAACACTCACTTTTTTTACCCTGAAAATAGAGGGTAAACTGTGCCTGCGTGTTATACGCAGGGGGCTGTGGATTTTTTTCCTCCTGAAACTTCCCTCTTAATGTTAGGGTGCGTGTTATACGCCGATACATTTCTAAAAAAATAAAAAATAAAATTAGGAATGTTACTTGCCATCATTATGATGTGTCCTTTGTGCTGCTTCCTACTAGTTTAGTAGGACCTTCCCGCCTCTGATTCCCCCTTCCACACCAGTAGATCAAAGAAGCAATGGTTAACAGAGCCAATGGACTTGGGCCAAGCACTCATCAAGATTGCCCATCTATACCCACCATTTCCAGCCATCTCCTCCATTCAGAAAAGTTGTACTATTGCTCCTCCCCTCATAGATCATGTATGATTCATGGAAGCTATAGTACAGCTTATATGAATGGAAGGTCCACCTCCTCTCTTCATAGATTATGTATGATTCATAGAAGGTATATTACAGCTTCTATGAATGGATGGTCCACATTCTTCCTTCATAGATTATGTATGATTTGTGAAAGTTATAGTACAGCTTCTATGAATGGATGGTCCACCTCCTCCCTTCATAGATTATGTATGAGTCAAAGAATCTATAGTACAGCTTCCATGAATGGAGGGACGGAAAGGGCAGGAATACTCAGCACTCTTGATGAGTACCTGTCACAGCTTCCCTAGCTCTATTAACCCCTACTGCACCAGAAATATACAGCAGTAGGGATGATGGGGTTTCAGAGGAAGAGGATTTCTACCAACCCAGGAGACGGCAGAAGGTGTCACACTCACTTGTGCTGATTCAGAAACTGAGAGGAACTACTCTTTCAAACAGTTATAACTGGAACAAGTGTCCCCATTGAAAGGGGTCCATGATCATAAGGACGAATAGAGGGGTGTATCTCCATAGCGGGAATGCAGACAGGAGGAAAAAAAACTGACAAAGATTGTGATCCTTCCCTACTCTATCCAAAACAAAAATAATGTTTGCAGTTTAAATAAACTTAAAAATAAAAAAAGTTGTGGTATAGTACATTTTCAATTTTGGGTTACAATAAATACCGTATTTATCAGCGTATAACACGCACAGGCATATAACATGCACCCTAACTTTAAGAGGGACGTTTCAGGAAAAAAACTTTCCACAACCCCCTGCATATAACACGCAGGCCCAGTTTACCCTCTATTTTCAGGGTAAAAAAGTGAGTGTTATACACCAATAAATACAGTAATGCAATTCATAATACAAGTTCTGTTTTACCTTAAGTAAGGGATTTCAGCAACATAAATGCACTGAAACTGTCTCATTTTTCTCCACACCAAAAAGAAAAAAGGAAACGAGACCAGTTTTACTATTATTTTGTAGAATTGTGGCTTTTTATGCTAATGATGCTTTGTGTTTAAAACTAAATCAAACCACATACATTTAATTGTAGACAATTGTGAAAAGTGTGTATAGATAAAAGCTGTAGAATACCGCTACACTTTGTGAAGTACAGCTACAATTTACATAAGAATATAACTATATAGTTAGTAGACTATGAGGCTCCATGCACACTGGCATACAAAATGTTGCTTCTATAGGGGTTTTGTGTTCTGCCTGTAGAAGTTACTCAATGTCAATGTTATCCTATGTGTTCATGCACATTATGACGTTTACAGGCATATTTTTAGATCAACGTTTTAAGGCAGAAAAAAAAAACCTTCTCATTCGCGTTTCTGATACGTAAACCTCTCCTAAACGCGTCTAAACTTTGTACAAAAAATGCTCTATATGAATGTTTTTTACTTCAATGAGAACAGATGTTTTTTTAAGCCCAGTGTGCATGGAGCCTTAAGCCGTGTACATACAATCGTTTTTTTCCGATGGACTTTTTTCATCAGTCAAACCGATCGTGTGTGGCCCCATCAGTCTTTTTTCCATCGGTGTTAAAAAATAAAACATGTTTTAAATTTTTCTAATGGGAAAAAAACGATAAGAAATTACGATCATCTGTGTGGAATTCCATCAGAGAAAAATCCACGCATGCTCAGAATCAAGTCGACACATGCTCGGAAGCATTAAACTTCATTTTTCTCGGCTCGTCGTAGTTTTTTACGTCACTGTGTTTTAGACGGTCAGAATTTAGTCTGATAGTGTGTAGGCAAGACTGATGAAAGTCGGCTTCATCGGATTTCCGACAAAAAATTCCATCGGATTTTAGTTCATCCGAAATCCAATTATTTGTTCACGGCATAACAGTTTGGATAAGACAATGAATACATTTATTGAGCACACAAGGATACACATACAGCCTACAACTTTTGGCAGGCCATAGAAAGTGACAATTTCTTTCCTGCAACCACGATTCCCCCATGAACATATACAATGCTGACAGCGGAATCCCTCCCACCAAGCCATTGTATTTTTCCAGCAGTAGGATGGGGGAAGCCATCTTCACCGGTAGAAGACAGTGATTATTGGTAGCGGCTGTAGCAGCCACTAGCTATAGTCGCAAGTATATCCAACAGGCTGGTTCTACCCAAGTTGATTGATCGATCGATCAACTTGGTACATTCAGCCTACCCATACACAGTTCAAACCGCAGTTGGTTCCTGCTGAACCAGCCGAGATTCAAACCGTCTATGGTTGACCTTACATACATGGCCCCGGATTCACAGAGAGTGAGTGCACATATACGTTGGCGTAGCGCGCACACATATGCTACGCCGGCGCAGCGCGGAAAGGCATGCACTGTATTCAGCAAGCTATTGCTCACCAAGATATGCCAGCGTAGCATATTTTCTAAGGCGCAGGCCAGCGCAAGTGGAAGTGGGAGTGACCCCATGCAAATGATGGTCTGTGCATGGTGCAGTGTTTTATTGCAGGCGTATCACGACCGCGCATGCGTCGTGACGTGGACGCATGAAACTGCACCCTTATGCGCATGCTCACAACTACGCCAGCACAGCTGCCTAAGCTACGCTGGATCACTACGTACGCCGTGAACGTAACGTACGCCCAATACGCTGGTCCTGTGTTCTCTGGGGCAGACCTTTGGATGTCTATTGCTGGGTTGCGCCTCATCTACGGGGAATAACTTTACGCCGGACGTACACTTACGCGCAACACACATAGCCTGCGTCGGGCGCACGTACGTTCGTAAATTGCCGTATTTCCCTCATTTGCATATTTGAATCAATGGGAGAAGCAACATGCGTCCAAACCATATTTGCACCCACGCTACGCCGGTGTAAGCAAGATACGTCGGGGTAGGATGGCCTGTTTTTGGACGTATGTTGGTTTGTGACTCTGGCACACACATACGCCTGGCGCACATTTGCACTACGACGGCGTAAAGTGATTTACGTCGGCGTAAGTGCTTTGTGAATTCAGGCCAGAGTGTATATAAGAATAGAACTACAGCCTGCAATTTACACGAAGGGTGTACATAAGAATACTACAGTCAGCAATATGCACCTAGGGGGTTATTTACTAAAACTGGAGAGCGCAAAATCTGGTGTAGCCCTGCGTAGAAACATTCAGCTTCCAGGTTTTATTACCAAAGCTTAATTGAGCAAGCTGAATTTGAAAGCTTATTGGCTACCATGCACAGCTGCACCAGATTCCGACTGCACCAGTTTTCGTAAATCTGCCCCTTCCCCCCAGAATGTACATAAGTATACAACTACAGTCTAAACGGTACATCTACAATGTACATAACCTAATGCACATATAGCCTACAACATACACCTAGAGTTTGCATAAAAATACAACAGTTGTACAGTACATCTACAACGTACATAAGAATACATATCCTACAACCGTATTTTTCAACTCCAGTCCTCAAGGCGCCCCAACAGGTCTTGTTTTTAGGATTTTCCTCAGATGAAATGGCTGTAGTTATTATTAAGGCAGTGAAACTGATCAAATCACCTGTGAAAAATAATGGAAAGCCTGAAAACATGACCTGTTGGGGCGCCTTGAGGACTGGAGTAGGGAAACACTGGCCTGCAACATACATCTACAGTGTAGATAAGAATACAACTACTGTACAGAGTGCAATATAGATTTACAATATACTTAGTAATACAACTTAAAAGAGAAATCCAGCCAAAGCTCATTTGGCTGGGCTTCTCCTATGAATCACATGAGTGCAGGTCATTTTGCACTCCTGTGACCCATTTTCAGCAGAGAGCGGGCTCAAGTTTGCTCTCTGCTGAAGTCACAGAGATCAGTCCGGGCACCACGTCATTCCGACCACGGAGTCTGGATCCGTCAGGTGCCAGGACCGACACCTGTCTCAGCCTCTCAGAGAGTCGCTGAGGGCCTGAGCCAGCAGCTCCCCACCCCTCCACAGCTCAACACTCCAGTGAGCGAAGAGGAGCAGAGCGGAGAGCTGCTAATTGACAGTCTGTAGCTCTCCACTCAGGGAGCTGTGAGAACCAAGCCATCTGCAATGTCTGATCGCTCGGTATCGTCAGCGCTTATTTTTGGTGTCGCGCCCATTGATTTCCCCTGCAAATATGCAAATGAGGGAGTTTTCCCAATTCCGAGGATTAGACACGCTGGCTACATGCGCCGTGCATCTCGTCCGTCCGGCGCAAAGTTATTTCTACAAAAGGCGCTTTATCTTTACTCCAGACCAATCAGCAGAAGAGCAGCTGCAGCGTTCCACGATAAGAGCTAGGCACCCCCACTTGCAGGACAACACCTCTGTCCATGCTTGTCTGTATGATGGAGGAAAAAAGGTCTCCATAGCCGAGATGATGGCTGAAGCTCCCCATTAAAGTTAGCTTTCTCCTTCCCTTTTAATTCTTTAGTGCAATGGCGCTTCTACGGGCGCATTTAAACGCCCAACGGAAGGCATTGCGCTGACGTTTCCCGTGCAGTGGTGCCGACGGAAGTTGTGAGTGCGCACAAAGGGGCGAGTGGAGCCTCAACTGCGCATTCGTGGTTGACCTGAAGCCTCTGCGCTGTCCGCCCACATTTACATATGATCAAACTTCCACTTGCGTCGGGTTACGCCAGCGCATTATCGTTACTCTGGCCATACGCGCAATCTATGTGTAACTTGCGCTGAAAGGGTCTTCAGAGTAACTTGAGAAGCGTTATCCAGAGGAAAGATACTCTCATCTACCTGAATCTGGCCCATAGAAAACACCACTACAGCCTGGACAGTATGCTAGTCTACTAAAAAAAAATACAACTACAGGCTGGATAGTTCATATACCTGCTTTTTAGTGCAACTACAATCCTCAATGTGCAGCTACAATGTACAAAAGAATACTATTACAGTCAATAATTATTAACAATACAGCGGCAAAATTCCCATATAGATAAAACAGCCACAGGGTGTATATGAGTTTTCAGGTATACTGTGTACAGCACAACATGCATAAAAATACAGCTACAATGAGTACAATACAAGCTATAGGAATTCATCCTCAGTGCACACAGTGCAGGGTGAAAAGAAATACAAAGAATGGTATAAACCAGTGTACATTGTACCTTTTTTATAGCTACAGCCTGTCCTCTAGAAGCAAACCACCTATGTGTACATTGCGGATTCACAGTCTATACATTAGTATGTGTATATTATAATATATAGGAATTCAGTGGAACAAAGTACATGCAATAACAGTGACAATCTTTACAAAGCAGCCCCATTGGGAGATGTACTTACAATGTGTACAGTACAAGGTGTTCTGGAATACACAATGTGCATTGGAATACAGATGTGACAGTGGTAGGAGTGCAGATACCGAATGTACAAAATACCAGCTGTTTGTATAGAAATACACATACAACAAGTTTATTAAAAGAGCAGAGACTGTTTACTGAGCAAAGTGAATGGTCACTGATCTTATAAATAAGGTGAGGATGACCTAACCTAATCAGGTTCAAAACATTTTTTTCATTTCCCTTGCATGTGATTGGGTATTCAAAGTGAACACAACCTCACTTTATTTACTAAACTTATGTTGGCCCAGGGATGGACTGGCCATTGGGACTACAGGGAGTTTCCCGGTGGGCCGATGACTCAGTGGGCCGGCTTCAGTGACAGCGGACTGCTGCCCCCCTCTGCTCCTCTGTCTCTCCCTCCCCACAGCGCTCACCTGGGGGGAACAAAAAAGCAGGGAGCAGGGGGGACGACAGAGGAGCATAGGGGAGGGGACAGACAGCTGACTCAACAGCTATGGCCTGGGAGTTTCTCACTTCTGCCTAATCTTATCCCATAAGGGGAGGGGGCACCGACTGATTCTTTGCCCCTGATACTTTGCCCCGGGGGAAATAATGTCTAGCTTCCCCACTGGTACTGCCTATAAAAGTACCAGTACCAGCCGTTCTACTCTTATAAAGTAGAACGGCTAGTGGATAGTGAAGGGGGAGAGGGGGCTTGGGTGGCCGTGGGGGGGAGGGTGCAGGAGCTGTCCGGCCGCCATGGGAGAGGCCTGTCAAAGTGGGCCAGTCTGGATGAAGTCCAGGGCCAAATTTCTGTCCCAGTCCAGCCCTGTGTTGGCCATACACTATACGAAAAATCGGGCGAAAATCAGTCGTTCAGACAGTTTGTTCGTTTTTCGAACAGTTAATGGGCACAAAATCGATAATCGTTGGGACGTTTTTGAGCCAAAAAAACGAAGGACAAGAGCTTATTAGTGAATTAGGTGAATTTTGCTTTGCAAATAATACCAAATCATGAGCACGGGAAAAAAAAAGCATTTTTGTTTTTACATAATTGGATGACAAAAGACAGCAGAGCTTCAGCTCATTCACTAATCCTGGGGATAATTCCCTTGCAAAGTGAACTGTCTATTTGCCTTTAGTAAATCAAATCCACAAATGTATATACAGTATTATTACACTTACAAACTGTATAGCAGGGATAGGCAACCTGGGGCCCTCCAGCTGTTGTGGATCTAAATTTCCCATAAGGCATTGCAAGGCTGGCGGTTACGTTTACTCCCAGAGGCATGATGGGACTTGTAGTTCTGCAACAGCTGGAGGGACCCATGTTGCCTATCCCTGCTGTATAAGAACACTGGGGTTGATTTACTAAAACTGGAGGGTACAAAATCTGGTGCAGCTCTGCACAGAAACCAATCAGATTCCAGGTATTTTTTTATTTATTTTTCTGGTCATAGCTTAATTGAATAAGTAATTTAAGTGTTTCTTTACTCAATGTATTAAAGGGTTTGTAAAGGTAAATTAAGGTAAAAAAACATCCGAACCCCCGCTTTACTTACCTGACCCCTCAAAAGTCCTGCACGCATCCCCGTGATCCTCTTCGGTTCCCAGCCTGGCCGTTGATTGGCTAGGCTGGACGGATTGATAGCAGCGCAGCCATTGGCTGGCGCTGCTGTCAATCACAGCGGATGAAGTGGCGTGCTGGGGCCGAGTGATACAGTCGCCAGCTATGCCCGCCGCTGTATCATGGGAGCGCGTGCGCAAAAGCTTTCCACCATGCAAGCTCGTTCGCATGAAGGTGGAAAGCTCTTGCGAGGAGGAGCCGAGACAGCCCCCGAGGGACACCAGAAGACAGGGTTCGGGGACACTCTGTGCAAAACGAGCTGCACAGTGGAGGTAAGTATAACGTTTGTTATTTTACAAAAAAATCAAAAAATTACTTTAGTGTTCCTTTTAAGTAAAGATTCTCAGCCTCTTTAGTAAATCACCATTCCTGAAGCTTTGTCCATTCCAGGCAAAGTGCCACTGCCAGCATGTGCTTATAGCCCAATATTCCCCCAACATGGTATACTTATCTAACCACACTCCTTCGCCACCTCCACCCTGCAGAAGTTCACCCTGGGTAAGCTCTGGTATTGGAGCTTACCTGGGTGGATGACATCACACCCCATGGCATATAACCTCCCCTGTGTGACAGTGTCATCTGCCTCTGCACTGTCACAAGGGGACACCACATGTGGGGAGCCATCAAAGTAGTGTGGATTGGTGACATTTCTGGGCAATCGATTAGCAGACTGTGGGAGACATTTACGAAAACTAGTGCCCAGAGAATCTGATGCAGCTCTTCACAGAAGCCAATCAGCTTCCAGGTTTTATTGTCAAAGTTTAATTGAACAAACTGAAGTTAGAAGTAATTGGTTACCATGCACAACTGCACCAGATTTTGCACTCTCCAGAATTAGTAAATCAACCCCAGAATGTGTCAGTACAGGTTTGTGCATGAAGAGACAGCTCAGTGTAGGGTACAGTATATTGTGTGTGTCAGTACAGGTACATTGTGTATTGAATTATACAGTCATATTGTGTGTGTCAGTATATGTGCATTTTGTAGTGTGTCAGTGCATGTGCATTGTGTATTGAATTTTACAGTCATAGTGTGTGTCAGTACAGGTAAATATTGTGTACTAAATTATACAATTAAAGTGTGTGTGTGTGTTGAATTATAGAGTTATAGTGTGTGTGTGTGCCAGTACAAGTACATTGTGTAGTGTGTGTGTCAGTACATGTACATTGTGTATTGAATTTTACAGTCAGTGTGTGTCAGTACAGGTATGTTGTGTATTAAATTATACAGTTATAGTGTTTGTCAGGTACATTGTTGTGTTTTTTTACAGCTATAATGTGTGTATGTGTGTGTGTCAGTTCAGGTATATTGTGTATTGAATTATACAATTATAGTGTGTGTCAGTACAGGTACATTGTGTAGTGTGTGTGTCGGTACATGTACATTGTGTATTGAATTTTACAGTCAGTGTGTGTGTGTGTGTGTGTCAGTACAGGTATGTTGTGTATTAAATTATACAGTATAGTGTGTGTCAGGTACATTGTGTATTGAATTTATACAGCTATAATGTGTGTGTCAGTTCAGGTATATTGTGTATTATACAATTATAGTGTGCGTGTCAGTACAGGTACATTGTGTATTAAATTATACATTTATATTGTGTGTTCAGTACAAGTACAATGTATTTTGGAATATAGTAATAGATTGAGATATGCAGATCACTGTATGTATCATTGTG
>CM056056.1:66290089-66370089 GCA_029574335.1 Rana kukunoris | reverse complement strand
TTAATCTACACATTACACACACACACACACACACACGCGCATAGGTTTCAATATATATAGTTGTGTTAATCTACACATTACACACCCACACTTATAGTTTTATTATATATTTATATATATATATATATATTAGAGAGAGAGAGAGAGAGAGACAAATCCAGGGATTGCTGCGCTTAAAATAATTTATTCAAGTATATTCACATACAGATAAATTGTATATTGCATGCATAACTGGAACAATATGCAATTTACCTGTATGTTAATATACTTAAATTGGATTGTCTCTATATATGGCCGTTTGGCCAGGCCTAATTGCATGCACTGGAATGCTGTAGTGCCGTTCGCCTCACCTCTGAATATATATATATATATATATATATATATATATATATATATATATATATATATATATATATATATATATATATATATATATATATATATATATATATATATATATATATATATATATATTATATTATATTTTTTAAGGTGCATCAAAAAAGTGGGAAAAGTTGCAGATTACAAGGCTAGCAGTGAGTCGTGTCTTGTTGCCATAATGTTGCTAAATACAATGCACAAACTATGGCACCTAACACAGTTATAAGAATAGTGGGACTTGCTGACAAACAAACAGTATTGCGCCCATAGAATAACACACATTTCAATCCAATAGCACCAATTATAAACATATCCGAAAGAACCCACATTATAAAAAAAATACAAAACATACAGTATATGAAAATCCTAATGAACTAATAATACAAAAACAATTATAAAATTCCAATAGGAACCACAATAGAAACTATACATAAAATCCAATAGAACCCCCAATAAAAAAAATACACAAAATGGAACCCACAATATAACACACACGTGAAAATCCAAATAACAACAAGATCCTAAATAGCACCCATAATATGTAACACATACAATCCAAATAGCTCCCATGATAGGCGACATGAAAATCCAATGACACCTATGGCGTATATGATCCAATGGCACCCCTGATAGAGAATTGCAGTTTTTCAGCACTCAGGGGGTTAATTAACTCTTGTAATCACGTTGATAATTATGGATCCGAGCAAAAGCCATTTAATTGTGTGAATTAATTGCAGCTCCATCTGAACACAGAACATCCCAGGTGCCCCCAAACTAACTGGGGTTCCCAGGCAATGGTGACAGCATATCCTTCCTGGATCTACAGTACAGACACCCCACTTTATTACCCTTACAAGATGATACATTTGTCTGTAACCTAAAGTAATATTCCCTGATGTCATTGATTTAACCCATTCCTACTGAAAGCCCCAAGGGCTGCAGTGGTTGGCTGGTCTTTACTTGGATTAAAAACAGTTAAAACAAGTGGAGAAGAGTGAGAGAAGCAGCTTCATGTCCTCACACGTATGGTGGAGCTGCAGAGGTCTGCCCTTTCTATGGAGGACACGGTCTATAGCCTAACTGAGCTTTTGTAGAGCCCTTCTCATGGCTGACCACACTCTGCAGCGCCGAAGGGGTTAATTGAGAGCTGCAATGGCCCAGGAGCCCTCACTGTCTTCAATTTCCATTTGTATAGAAGTTATAAAATTGCTATAAATAGTGCATTAATGTATCACAATAGGCTTTATTTATAAAACATAAAACAACTGTCATAGTGTTTACAAAATACAATAAAAATAGTATAATGTAAGGATAGGAAGGGGGGGATGTACAGATATCAATATTCACACAATACTGTACATGGGTTACATAATCGCATAGAGACATACACATAGGAAAACTATGTGAACTTTCTCTGAACTTTTATGACAGCTGCATACAGTGATTTTTTTGCCTTGGTGGAAGAGTTTGTCCTAGCACTTGTGGCACATTTTCATAACCTGCCACTGACAATGTAGCGATATTAAACCGCAAAAAAATAAAAAAAAAAAACATATTACAGTTTTCCAATTTATATGGTGGCTGTATTATACTTTAGACGTTTTCCTTAACTTTCTTTTCACCTGGTGTTCCTATGGTGTCTCCACTCTGAATGGGGGAGCAATTGGAGCCACCCTTGGAAAGCAGCATCGTCTATCTGGGAATAAGGAGGTTGTTAGATGCACTAGCAGATTATATGATGACAAAAAAAAAAAAAAATTATCAGTTACAGCTACATTTTTCCTTTTTGGAAAAGTCTTACATAAATGAATAAAATATGACCATTGCAAGCACTAACTGACACTTTTGCTGGCCAGCCTGGTATTTTTAAAGGAAATTGAATGGCAGGATCACCAGGTGAAAATAAAGGGGGGGGGGGGCATAAAATAAATAAAATAAAATCATGATAATAATTGGTGCACTCCAATATAAAATAATATATATTTTAAAGGTTTTACTGATTTTAATTAATGTTTTCCTGAAGGTGGTGAACATAAACCAGGATTATGCTGGGAGTATAGGGCAGCAGTGATTATTATGGGATCCAGAAGGAGCAAAACCACTCGAGGGACTGGAAAACCATCTCAATGGTTTATCATGATGGGGAGAGTGCAGAACCCCGAAAAAACAATACCAGTTTATGACTTGCTATCGCAGGATTCTGCAAAGCAAACTGTGCTTGCCTTCAATAAACAATTTCTATTCAGATCTGTATATACTTATGGAAATAGTCATATTTATATATTTGATCCATATCTTAATAAAAAAAATATTGACTTATGAGCACAATATTGTAGAGCTACCTTAAATAAGCGAAAATTATTCACAGGGACACAGGAGAGAAGATAATTTATCTATTTATTATCTCTTTCTTTCTTTCTTTCTTTCTTTCTTTCTTTCTTTCTTTCTTTCTTTCTTTCTGTCTCTATTATTATTTAAAATAATAATACTAATGTTGTTGTTGATAATATTATTATTATTATTATTATACTGTTAACTGATGCTTTTCTAAGTGGCTTATAATTATTTTACTGTATAAAGCAGCCCAGATCGTTCTATTGGGATTTGATAAGATTAGGTTGTTTGATCTTTTCATTTTACCTGTGCGATAGTTGCCAGGTTGCACAAGAGTAGCTCCAATATTTGTAAATTATTTTATTTTTTAATCTCTATTTTACACAAACTTGCTGTAAATAAGGCATGACATGGGACGATTGTCAGACTATCTGTCCAGGACAAAAAGGGGCATTAGCCCCAGAACAGTGCCCAGGTAAACTTCTCAAATGTTAAATCCTGGAGTGATCTAAAATAAATTAAGCCTAGATAGCAGTTTATTATACAATCATCCAGTGAGATTTCTGGGCCCAGTCCTGATTTTCCAGGAAGAAGCATTTCCTATATATAAAACACATGAAAGCAATATGTACAGCTCATAGAGAAATTGTCAGGGTGGTCTTTACCCTGGGCCCCCAAAACATAATGAGAGATGGTGGGTAGATGACTTACCTCCATTTAGTCCTTCTGTTTTGAAACCAGGTTTTCACCTGGGCGTCTGTCATTTTAAGTGCTTTGGCCAGGGCTGCCCTCTCGGCCGATGCCAGGTACTTCTGTCGGTGGAACCTCTTCTCCAGCTCGCAGATCTGTAGTCTGGTGAACGATGTGCGGGGCTTCTTCTTCTTGGGGGGCGTCCTGTTCTGGTATGGGTGACCTATACGGCGTGTTACAGTGAAGGGTGAGAGGGCCACTGGAGTGGGAGACAGATGGCAAAAGCAGGCAGCAAAATGAGCAGGAGTCAGAGCATGGCACAGACAAAGCAGAGCCCCCAGCATGCACCCCCTCCTATACATCGCTACAGCACTGGCATCTATATATCTCTATGCCCCTGGCACTAATCCAATAATGACAATCACAAATATCAATGCTAGTCAGTGAGTTTACAATTATTTTAAATCTGAATTCATTCATTTTATCTATCTATCTATCTATCGATCTATCTATCTATCTATCTATCTATTATTAATAATAATAATAATAATAATAATAATAATAATAATAAATAATATAGCATTTTCGATACAAAAGGTCACTTCCTAGGCCCTCAGGTTGCTTGATACTGTCCAATCAACCAGCAGACAAATCTCAACGACACATTGGAAGTTTAGGAGATTTTTAGACATATATCAATGACTGTAACCCTTGCAAGGCTCAATTCAGGAAGCTTTACACGAGGATCGTAATTTTAGGCATGTGACTGTAATTTTCAAATCTCATTGGACTCAACTGAAAATAACTATCACTTCCTAAATATCTTTTCCTATGTTAGCATTGTGTGAATGCAGCCAACATTGGTGTCTGTAGATTATACACGTCCTGCTGACTGTTTGGGGTATTGTTGTTGTTTTTTTTTTAATTAACCTTATGATCTGATCTCCTATATGTTTTGTATACATCTAGCCTTTTCTGTTTGCAGCCCAGTTATAGACTTTCTATTTTTATTCTAATCCTGGACACGTTCTTTATATCATTCTTCCCTTTCATAGATTCTATATGTTCCTGCATTCTTTTCTTATTTTTCTATATTAAACTACCCTCCAATAAATGTTTATACAGTCTATGCTCTCTTCTATATTACCAGTGCTTGATTGACATATTTTATGCTTTCTATATATGTTTGCCCTCTTCTTCTGTATTTACTACATAGTCATGGCCTTTGTAAATCTATAAATTAAGACCCACTTCTAAATTTTCTATATTCCCCTTCACTCTTCCGTATTTTCTATATATTTATGTATTCTACATTTTTTTTATAAATAATGCATGCCCTTTTCTGAATTTTGAACATATCTCAACCTTTTTCTATTTTTAATCCCCTCTTCTATATTTTCTATTTATTCCTATCCACCTATACTTTTTTACCTATTTTTTCATCCTTCATTTGTCCTATGGATCCATGCCTTTTCTATAGTTTCAAAATATTATTATTTTGACACGTTGTGGATTGGAATCGGCTCCATGGTAGCGATGGCCATGTTTTACACAGGAATAATATAATAATAATAATAATAATAATTTTTATTTAGAATAGATTGTATTGAGCTTGATAATGACAGTATTAACATATGGAAGATATATATAATATATATATATAAAATCAGATTATATTTATATATATATGCATATAATATATGTATATATCCTATATATTATATTTGATATATATATATATATATATATATATATATATATATATATATATAATGTAGATATAGATATAGATAGCTATAGATATATATATCTAGATATAGATCTAGATATATCTAGATATAGATCTAGATATATCTAGATCTATTTATATATATATATTATATATATATATATATATATTATATATTTATAGATATAGATATATATAACATTTCCTTGTCTCCCAGCTACTAGTCCATGTTGTGGATCTCAGACTGGACCGGTTTCTAATGAATGTGTCTCTAACCTAATAATCTCACCGCAGGATCAAACCTTTCCCTCTTACAAATGTTAAAAAATTTTAACCACACAATTTTCCTAAATTAGCTGAGTCTTTCGGTAATGTTTCATATGTATATAAAAAAACACCCCAGATGACAGAGTGTACTTGTTTATAAAAAGAAAACAAGCTAGTGTATAATTACTATTTCCAATTTTGTAATTATTCCTAGCTATGCGACCAGATATGTCTGATTGCACAAATACACCCATATATACATAATATATGATATTCTATATAAGTCTGATTGCACAAGCACCCAAAAATACACATTATGGATATCATGTAAAAATCTTATATGTCTGATTGTACAAACACCCAAAAATACACCTATGGGGTATCAAATAAAAATGGTATAATCTATATATGTCTGATTACAGAAATTCCCAAACTATACTTAAGGATATCATTAAAAAAAATCATATATTCTATATATGTCTATATGTCTGATTACACAGACACCCAAAAAATGTATCTAAAGAATATCATATAAAGAAAATGGTAATATATTAAGATATATATATATATATATAAAAAAGAAAGTCAAACATGCATCTAATGTTATATAATCCATTTTGTATCATTCTTTTTAACTGCATTGTGCATATATTTTAGTGTCTATACTGCTTGTATTATCACTACTATTATTATTATTATGTCAAATTAATAAAACAGGTAAATATTATAATAAAGCTAATAGCTACCATATGCATATTATATATGTCAAATATATTGCAATGCAAGCATATAGTTTTGAGTCTAACTTAATGCATTCCTACATAATATGAATTATATATATTGTGATTATGTTTTGAGGATAGAATTATAATTCTACGTATAGTATATGTCGGGTAAATATGTGCAATATCTTTCTCATATATATTGTATTATTTTTTATTATTGTCAAAACTTTTATTTCAGGCCTTACTTGAAGAACCTCCAGCTATATTAGATATAAAAGTATATAAAATGTGCTGTGCCCCCCTGGCTGTACAGAGAGAGCAGACAGGGAAGTGTTGAGCAGTCTCAGGTAGGACAGTTGCCAAGCAGAGTCTATGCTCACCTACCTGTGAACCTGTCCTTAGTGTACCTCCTATTACTCTCCATCCAGGGGAAGGTTAGTCCTGTGAGGTTGTTCATATTGTTCATTGCCCCCATACTGGGCACAGTTGGCATTCCAGTGGAAATAGGCTGATGCACACTAGATAAAGGTCTGTGAGCAGGAACCCGAATAACCCCAGCAGAGTTGAGATTGTTGCCATTCATATTCATGCCCATGTTCATATTATAAGAGCCAGTGAGGAGAGGCCATGCTGCAAGCACTGTTGTTGTATCCCCCGGTGCTGTTATTGCTGTAGTTGCCGGTCATGGTGTTGTAGGCACTGCTTACAATGCATCCCAAGCCATAGTCTGAATCCTGCAGCCTGCTGCCGGAGATCATACAACTCCCCTGGTCTGGATTGTTGAGGATCTGGTCAATCCCAAAGCTGATGGGCTCTGCATGGCTCTGGTGGAGGTGATGAGCCCCTATGTGATCCATGCTTGTAGAAGATCCTTCCCACACCACCACGACTGGGGCTCCAGCCCAGACCTCTGATCACTTATCAGATTAGAAAAAGGCCGCTTTGTCTCGCTTCAATTGTCTCCAATTCCTGAGGCTGGATAAAAAGAGCAAAAAGGAAGAGCTGAAGTGGAGGGTGCTTTTTACATTTGGTTAGTGCTCGCTGTGCAAACTGGGACATCAATCACACAGCCAGGAGGCCTGAGAGAGAGAGAGAGAGAGAGGAGCTCAGAGCACAGCTATACAGAGTCCTCTTCCGCCCTCAACGCCATACAGAGTCCTGATCAGAGCACAGCCATACAGAGTCCTCAGAACACAGCTATACAGAGTCCAGATCAGAGCACAGCTATACAGAGTCCTGATCAGAGCACAATGCCATACAGAGTCCTGATCAGAGCACAGCCACACAGAGTACTGATCAGAGCACAGCCACGCAGAGTCCTGATCAGAGCACAGCCACGCAGAGTCCTGATCAGAGCACAGCCACGCAGAGTCCTGCAGAGTCCTCAGAGCACAGCCACGCAGAGTCCTGATCAGAGCACAGCCACGCAGTCCTGATCAGAGCACAGCCACGCAGAGTCCTGATCAGAGCCAGCCACAAAGAACACAGCAATACAGGGTCCTGATCAGAGCAGAGCACAGCCATACAGAGTCCTGATCATGCAGAGCACAGCCATACAGAGTCCTGATCAGAGCAGAACACAGTCATACAGAGCCCAGAGCAGAACACAGTTATACAGAGCCCAGAAAAGAACACAGCAATACAGGGTCCTGATCAGAGCAGAGCACAGCCATACAGAGTCCTGATCAGAGCACAGCCATACAGAGTCCTGATCAGAGCACAGTCATACAGAGTCCTGAGCAGAACACAGCTATACAGAGCCCAGAGCAGAACACAGCTATACAGAGTCCAGAGCAGAGCACAGCCATACAGAGTCCTGATCAGAGCACAGCCATACAGAGTCCTGATCAGAGCACAGCTATACAGAGATCAGAGCACAGCATACAGAGCCCAAAGCAGAGCAGAGCAGAACACAGCCATACAGTCCTGATCAGAGCACAGCCACACAGAGTACTGATCAGCACAGCCACGCAGAGATCAGAGCACAGCCACGCAGTCCTGATCAGAGCACAGCCACGCAGAGATCAGAGCACAGCCACGCAGAGTCCTGATCAGAGCACAGCCACAGAGTCCTGATCAGAGCACAGCCACACAGAGATCAGAGCACAGCTATACAGTCCTGATCAGAGCACAGCCACACAGAGATCAGAGCACAGCTATACAGAGTCCTGATCAGAGCACAGCTATACAGAGCCCAGAGCAGAGCAGAACACAGCCATACAGAGTCCTGATCAGAACACAGCCATACAGAGTCCAGAGCAGAACACAGCCATACAGAGCCCAGAGCAGAACACAGCTATACAGAGTCCAGATCAGAGCACAGCTATACAGAGTCCTGATCAGAGCACAGCTATACAGAGTCCTGATCAGAGCACAGCTATACAGAGTCCTGATCAGAGCACAGCCACACAGAGTCCTGATCAGAGCACAGCCACACAGAGTCCTGATCAGAGCACAGCCACACAGAGTCCTGATCAGAGCACAGCCACACAGAGTCCTGATCAGAGCACAGCCACACAGAGTCCTGATCAGAGCACAGCCACACAGAGTCCTGATCAGAGCACAGCTATACAGAGTCCTGATCAGAGCACAGCTATACAGAGCCCAGAGCAGAGCAGAACACAGCCATACAGAGTCCTGATCAGAGCACAGCCATACAGAGTCCTGATCAGAGCACAGCCATACAGAGTCCTGATCAGAACACAGCTATACAGAGTCCAGATCAGAGCACAGCTATACAGAGTCCTGATCAGAGCACAGCTATACAGAGCCCAAAGCAGAGCAGAGCAGAGCAGAACACAGCCATACAGAGTCCTGATCAGAGCACAGCCACACAGAGTACTGATCAGAGCACAGCCACGCAGAGTCCTGATCAGAGCACAGCCACGCAGAGTCCTGATCAGAGCACAGCCACGCAGAGCAGAGCACAGCCACGCAGAGTCCTGATCAGAGCACAGCCACGCAGAGTCCTGATCAGAGCACGCAGAGTCCTGATCAGAGCACAGCTGATCACGCAGAGTCCTCATAGAACTGAGCACAGACATACAGAGCCCTCAGCAGAGCACAGCCACGCAGAGTCCTGATCAGAGCACAGCCACGCAGAGTCCTGATCAGAGCACAGCCACGCAGAGTCCTGATCAGAGCACAGCCACGCAGAGTCCTGATCAGAGCACAGCCACGCAGAGTCCTGATCAGAGCACAGCCACACAGAGTCCTGATCAGAGCCGAGCACAACCATACAAAGTCCTGAGCTGAGCACAGCTTTACAGCGTCCTGATCAGAGCAAAGCCAGAGTCCTCATAGAACTGAGCACAGACATACAGAGCCCTCAGCAGAGCAAACCATACATAGACTTGTATGCCTGTGTTCTGCCCAGGACTCTGAAGGCTGTGCTCTGCTCAGGAGGACTCTGAAGGCTGTGCTCTGCTCAGGAGGACTCTGTAGGCCTGTGTTCTGCTCAGGAGGACTCTATATGTCTGTGTTCTGCCTAGGACTCCGTGGGGCTGTGCTCTGCTCAGGAGGACTCTGTATGGCTGTGCTCAGTTCCCTATGGTGGCTCTGTATGGATGTGTTTTGCACAGGGCTCTACAGAGTCCTGGGCAGAGCACAGCCCTACATAGTCCTGGGCAGAGCACAGCCCTACAGGGCTGTGTGTGCAAGGACCAGTGGGGGCATTTATGAGGGGTGTCGGGATGTCATGCTTTATCTTGTGGGTCAATTGTAATCTCAGCATTACATAAAAAAAATAGATGATGCTTATTTGAATAACCATATAGATACAATACAAGATAGATATACAAAATAATATTTATAACTATCTTTAAATATATGTCTGTCTGTCTATCTATCTATCTATCTATCTATCTATCTATCTATCTCTGGAATAAACTTCTTTGTATCTAGCTATCTGGTTCTCTCTTGCACACATGCACCACCCCTCCCCCCTTGTTCTGCCTATGAACAGATTGAATAATTTTCTATTTCTTCTATGTACAGTATATATATATATATATATATATATATATATATATATATATATATATATATATATAAAATATAACGTACATAAAAACATTAGTTATATAAAAATTATACATACATTTATAAAACACTTGTATAACTAAAGGCAAACATATTCTCTCTCTCTCTCTCTCTCTCTCTCTCTCTCTTTCTCTTTCTCTTTCTCTTTCTCTCTCTCTCTTTCTCTTTCTCTCTCTTTTTTTTCTTAAATAACACCAGAACAGGAATAAAGGGAGATATTCCAGTGGAGACATCCTGTCAGTTCGGTTCAGTCTACAGGAGAGGAAGTAAAGTCAAATCTCCCCAATGGGACACACATGGCAAAAAAATACAAGTTGTTTTCACCTTCCTTGCTTAGTTTATACTGAAAATAAATACGTTTTGGAATTGCATATACTTTAAAAAATAATATATATATATGTGTGTGTGTATGTTTGTGTGTATATATAATATATACACATATACATACATACACACCCATATCTATCTATCTATCTCTATATATATATATATATATATATATATATATATATATATATATATATATATATATATATATATATAAAATCTTACATTGAGGATGACAGAAAGCTGTGTAACAAGAGAGGGTCTATGAAGCTCCGTATACCGCCGAGGAAACGTTCTCATAATTGAAATTCCGAGCTGTGGCAGGCCAGAAATGTCATCCAGTTTAATAACTGGGGCCTCACATCATGCTGACACCACCAAATTGTATAAATTGATAAGTTGTTATCACTATAATTCGCTTTACAGCAGGCAATACATCTTCCATACACAATTTATGTCAATTACCTTTCAATGGTGTAATGAGGACCTGAGTAATGCCCCGGGTCCCCAGATCTCGTTAGAATAAAGTCTCTACCTTCCTCCTGTGCTGGTGACCCCCTTGGAAATGTGTACATAATTGTCTGATCACTGACACCTCTGACTACAGTCAGGGCCCCTCATTGGCTGCAACATTCTCACCATGATTTCTCCAATTCGGTCACTTTTTTGAATTGATGTGAGAGTAGTAGTAGTAGTAGTAGTAGTAGTATGTGTCCCTATGACAGCCTGCACAGGTCACATAGATCGCATAGTGACAGCAGTCACCCCGGGCCGAGCCTTCGGGCGATCATTAGTCTCTTCCAGCCCATTATTATTATTATCTGCCCCAGTCTGTCTATGGAGACTCCTTCTTCCCAAACCCAACAAAGACATACACTGGGCTTCATCCAACCAATATCGTGGGCCAGGCCTTATCAGATCTACCTATTCACCCAGATGACACACCGATGTGATTGGCCGATCGAAAACCATAATAGCTTAATTTATAATAGATAGATAGATAGATATCTTTCTACAAGCTTCGGTTGACTGCGAAAATTATGGATAAAAGAGAATTTTCTGCAATCCTCAGTTATTATAGAAAAAAGAAAGAGATACAGTAAAATAGATTAATAGATAAATAGCTACCATTGGATAGATAGATAGATAGATAGATAGATAGATACAGTAGATATATAGATAGATACGGTAAGATGGATAGACATATAGACAAATACAGTAAGCTATATATACAGATACATACAAGATAGATATATAGACAGATACAGTAAGATAGAAATATACAGACAGATACAGTAAGATGGATATATAGACAGATAGATATAGATGCAGTAATATATATAAAATCTATATGAGACAGAGATATATAGACAGATACAGTAAGATGGATAAATAGACAGATATATGCATTAAGATAGATACAGTGATATATATATATATATATATATATATATATATATATATATATATATATATATATATATATATATATATATATATAGACAGATCCAGTAAGATGGAAATATAGACAGATAGATAGATATATGCAGGAAGATATCTATATATAGACAGATTGATACAGTAAGATAGATAGGTATATACATATATAGACAGTAAGATGGATATATAGAAAGATAGCTAGATACAGTAGATATATATATATATATATATATATATATATATATACACAGAGAGAATTATAGCCAGATTTATACAGTGAGATAAATATATAGATAGATAGATAGATAGATAGATAGATAGATAGATAGATAGATAGATAGACAGACAGACAGACAGACAGACAGACAGACAGACAGATAGATAGATAGATAGATAGATAGATAGATAGATAGATAGATAGATAAATCTTTCTACAAGCCTCGGTTGACTGTCAAAGAAATACATTGATGGATAAAAGAGAATCCTTTCTGCAGATGCACATGCAGAAACACCTTCCCCCCAACTCACGTCCGTAGATTTTCCACTGCTAATCATTAGGCACTATCAGTAATAGGAGGGTTCGCCTCCTCTTCTGAAATCAAAGCACAGCAGATTACAAGGTACACCTGCAGTTTGTATATAGCGATCTCTACATTGTTTCAGTTTGCTCCTCCACAGTGTGATCATATTTCTTATGTTGTAGTGTCACTTTACACACAATCCTATTGAACTTTTTCGAGTATTCTTTTCTCTTTTTTTTTTTTTTTAAGACCTGGTAATTTTTTTTTACATATTATCAGTTTCTTATTATTGACGAATAAGCAATTTTAGGTGGCCCTTGGTTGTCAGCGCCATACAGCTTATATATGAGGCCTATACACACAAGCTCCTATAGGCTGGGGGGATTTATCATGTGACAGTCAATCTGGGAAAGGAAGAAAAATCATTGATGAATCCACTGAACTTGGCTGACCATACACTATACAACCCGATTGTACAATTTTCTTTAGATGTACCTGTGTAGTATAAGAATCAATATTCATTGTATGGGTTGTACAATCAGATTGTATAATATATGGCCACATTAAGCCACACACATAGCAGTGTAGCTGTGAAGCAGGCGCTAGTGAAAATATTCACACTTGAGAGCTAAAGAGTTATGGGCGCTAAGTAGGCGTTTAGAATACTAAAGTGGGTGTTAGTATAAGTATGGGCGCTAGGAGTTTAGATATGGGAGCTAAGTAGGTGCTGAGAATGTGGGCGCTGTAGGCTCCCGGAAAATGAATGTGGGCGCTGCAGGCGCTCTGAATGTGGGCGCTGCAGGCGTTCTGACAATGAATGTGGGCGCTGCAGACAATGAATGTGGGCGTGCAGGCGCTGACAATGAATGTGTGCAGGCGTTCTGCTGGGCGCTGCAGGCGTTCTGACAATGAATGTGGGCGCTGCAGGCGCTCTGACAATGAATGTGGGCGCTGCAGGCGCTCTGAATGTGGGCGCTGCAGGCGCTCTGACAAATGTGGGCGCTGCAGGCGTTCTGACAATGAATGTGGGCGCTGCAGGCGTTCTGACAATGAATGTGGGCGCTGCAGGCGTTCTGACAATGAATGTGGGCGCTGACAAATGTGGGCGCTGCAGGCGTTCTGACAATGAATGTGGGCGCTGCAGGCGTTCGATAATAAATGTGGGCGCTCGTATAATGAATGTGAGGGCTCGGCAGGCCCACCTATGTGAATATGTAATAATGGCCAAGGGGAGGTAATGTAATGTGATACAATAATGATCTTAAACAATTCAGAACTACGATCTGATAAACACTAATTATCATTATCACTTGCTTTCCTTGGCAATTCACTCATGTGGGTTGGGAATGAACAAGCCTGCCTGGCATGGTACATGGGAGGAAAAGCTGATAATATCAGACAAATGTAGTGATTAGTTATCAGAAATGTCATCACAGTGACTTGGAGAAGGAGATGTGATCGTCTCTGCACATATATCCTACGATTAGAATACCGATGTACAGACACATCGGAGCGATCGATCATACACATATAGAGGAGTTAGCAGAGCAAGTGATCAGCATTTCTCCATGGGTTCATTGTGGCTCTGGGTGACATATGACATATGCATATGATATATTAACATCTTTTGACGTTTTAATTTTTGTTTTGTTAATTTTAACTATACACAACTATTTAACGAATTTTATTTTTTAACCACGTGTGATTATAATCCATTCTGTCCTAGAGGAGATCATGTAAAGAAAACTGGAGGAAAGTGTTTGGACAGTATGCAGTGTAGATGGTGCTGAGATTAACATGTATTTCTCTGGTGGAAATAATGGCGACCATACACTGGTCCAATTTGATTGTGCAAACTCCTTTTACCCGTACCGTCAACTATATGGTAGGAGGACCTGCCTGCCTGATTGGATACACATTTTAAATATTAGATGTGTCCTCAAATAGTTCTAAAATAGATTGTACCGACAATCAGATTGGACAGAGTATGGTTAGCTCGATGTAGTAGAGGCAGCGGCCCCAGGCGCAGAGCAGGCGGGGCACAATATCCCATTAGATAAAGAAAAATATGTATATTTGTAAACAGTATGAGCATTGGGTAGGAAAGTCAAGCAGACGATTATTATTCTATCTGATTTTTTTTAATGGTATAATTCTTACTAGAATTGCCATTATCCTTTAGAATTATTATTATTTATCAAATTCGTCATCTTATTCGGTAACTTATAATTCTCAAAAGCCTCAAATTTTAGATCAATAAAGTAAGTATTTGAATATAATAATCTGAGCTAAAAAAAAATAGCTGCAAAAAAAAAAGAAAAACAATATATAAACACTTTCATCCAGTATATAGGGGTGTATTGCTGTCTATAATGTATAGGGTTGGTGTGCTTTTTATGTGCTTTTTATGCTGCCTGTGTTCACTTCAATCATCCAATCATGTGCTAGCCCAAATCCCCTTTTTATTTTTTAATTATTATTATTTCCGGTGGAATAGATTGGAATTAGGTATTCAAATTTGAACTACCACCCCCCCCCCCCCCCCCCCAAAAAAAAAAAAAAAAACACATGTTGTGAAGTTCAAATCCTCTCCTCCTGTATCCAAGCCCACGAGATTGATGTCCTAAAGAGGTTATGAATCTTCACTCAGTAAATTGTTTACCTATTTATTTCAATTATCCAATCAAATGCAGATGAAATAAGTAATATTGATTTTCACATGATTGGATAATTGATGTGAATAATTACTTATTGTGTAAACATCCCTGATTAGGGAATGTAACACATATGGCTGGTATGGATTGAAGAGGACCTGTATGTGGGGAAAGTGCATTATCCAGAGAAGTGAGTGTGCAGAGCTAAGGGGGGCTATCCTCCTAACATCCGCATTAATATATGAATATTTCATAGGCGATCCTCTTTGTCCGGCAATTGACCGCCATTAACAATTTATGGGACGATCCGCCTCCCAGATTTTTAGACGCTTTCAGCCCCATTAGCGAAAACTTGGAAGAATTTCATTCACAGGTAAATAATTCAGAGGCGATGCTGTCATTTGGCCCCCAGGACTCTGTATTCCCAGTATGATTGCACTGATACTGGGAAGGTGCTGGGCTGAGATAAGGAAACACTGTTGTGTGTTTAGTGGATTCTCCATGCACACTGGCTTAAATAATATTGTTTCTACAAGAGTTTTGTGTTGTGCCTGTAGAAGAAGCTTATGTTATCCTATGTGTCCATGTACATCAGGATGATTACAGGCATATTTTTGAGTTCAAGGAAGGGAAAAAAAAAATTAATTCAAGTCTCTAAGTTTACTGTCAGAAAAAATTTAAAACTCTCCTAAACTAGTCTAAACGTAAGCTGGATGCACACTATCCAGATTTCTGTAGATTCTTTCCTTCAGATTTATTAAAACCATATAATATGAGGTCAAACCTAATATTTTGTATTTGTATGCAATCAGGCAGGCCCTTGCAATACATGGCTTTAGTAAATCTAGGAACACTGGCAACAAATGTTGTATATAGTGTGTATTGGTTATTCCCAAGAGAACAGACGTTATCTTAATTAAGCCCAGTGTGCATAGAGAAGTCTCCATGCACACTGGGCTTCCAAAAATGCCAGTTCCCTTGGCAGACCTTTTCTAGGCTTCCAGTTATTTACAATGTTTCATTCTTATTACTTTTTACATATGTGTCTGCCTGTTGATATGTCATTCCATCACATCTACCCAACTGCTGGGTTTACCATTACATATTCTTGTTACTACCGTATTGATACTATATACTTCAGATTTCTTCACCTTTCCTAATTCATTATTGAAATAATAGTGATATCTTGTAAAATAAAATGATAGGTGCAGACCATGTGTTGCTATCAACACAACTACCAATAATCACCTGTAGAATGAATGCAGCTTTTACTACTTTTTTTCCATGATTACAACTGCTAAAATATTTACTAAAATATTATAATACATTATTATTATTATTATTATTATTATTATTATTATTATTATTATTATCAGTAGTAGTAATTGTGATTACTATTATTATATTTCTAAATTTGGAGACAGGGTAGATGAGGGCTGTGTTATATTTTTATAAAGTTAAATATGTATTATATGTGTATTATTTTTTTTATTGTTTATTACTATTATTATTGTTCTAAAGACAACTTTGCTATATTTCGAGATATTTTGACGAATGATGTAGAACACTACTGTTGTGTTATATAGTTTAATTAGAGTTAAAGATTTATTTTTACTAGTATTATTATTATTATCATCATAATTTTGCTATTTTTGGAGCCATTGGGAAGATGAATGGCGTAGACTACTCTTTTATATTTATGCTATATGTTGTTGTTGTTATCATTATTACTATTCTTATAATAATTTTGCTAAATTAGGAGACACTGGAATTATGATATATATATACAAATATTATGCATGTGTGTAAATTATGTTATAGATTTAAATTTGGATATGGTATTAATTCATATGTTATTTGAGTTGAAGGCTGGGGACCCCTCGAGCTCACAAAGTATATTCATCTTTATAGGATAGACCTGCCTTGGTGATATATATATATATATATATATATATATATATATATATATATATATATAATATATATATATATATATATATATTATATATATATATATATATATATATATATATTATATATATATATATATAATATATATATATATATATATATATATATTACACACACACACATATACAATTCTGTAGATAGGGATAGTGCCTTGATATGGGGGGAGGGGAGGGTCCTGCTTATTTAGAGCCAACATACCCAAAACACATCATGTTCCAGCCATATGGTAACAGTCATGTCCAGAAAGCTCAACTTCCATCTGCTAATAGATACTGTGCTTAATTCATCCAGAAGGGAGCTGGCAGGAGGGGAAAAAAGAATCAAACTCACTTATTGACCAGCGAAGCTGTCAATTGCAGCACTTGAGAGCTGAATAAATATTTATATTCATGGTTTATTGCACGTCAATAACAATCTATGAAGAGGATTTTTCATTGCAAGGACTTTACTGTCAACCAGGCAACACGAGCTATAATGATAAATGGAGACGTGTCAGCACAGGCATCAGTCAGTGAGGGCACCACGTGACTCTGACACAGGCACTACAGGTCCCAGCATGAAAAGCATGCTGCTGCTTGTAGTGTCACAGCTGAATGGCTGAAATTGGATGGTGTGAAGGAACCAGAGACCCAATGTATACGTTTTGGAACATTATGGAGATTAATGGAGTTCAGAGTTATTTACTGAAGTGGTGATATAAGGGGAGGTATTTTTCTACACAGAGCTGATATTCTTTTTAGTAATATATAACGATACTGTAAAGCTGACCATACACTCTGCAGTCAGCTTATACAATCTCCTTTAGCCCTACCAACACCTATGTAGTGCTAGGACTTTGGTTAATCTAGAAGATTGTACAGAGATTGTACAATCAGATTGCATTGGCTATGGCCAGCTTTAGACAAGTGCTTGTGGAAATGGAGGTATCCATTGCTGAGCTCTAATTGCCTGGCTGACAGTTTGCCTTTGATCAGTGCGTTAGGGTTGAGTTACTAAAGAGTAATGTTCACTTTACAAAGCTTATGTTAGTAAATAGAGTAACATTTAAAAAAAAAATCTATTTTTTTCTTTTTACTTTTCTGCCACATGATTGGGTATTCATAGTGAACTATTAACTAACATCCCCCTTTGTAGATAAACAGTCTCTATTCTTTTATTACATCAACCCCATTGGGTCATTGGTCATGCTCTGTTTTAGTTAGGGGGTCTACATAGGAGCCAGTAAGATAGCATTTTCAACTGGAGATGATCAGTGGCAGCCCCTATTTTCCAAAGAACAGGGTTTATTTAACCTGTACCCCCTTCCTAAGCCCAATGGCTGCCTCCAGAATATGAAGATGCCCTAGGAAATATGCCAGTCAGGTCCATGATGTATATAAAGTCTTGCTGGCCCTGGAGAGGGCTGCTCTCTGCTTATGGTAAGTGATTGATCTCTGGTGCAGACAAGGGATCATTGGGAAAGGCATTTGATGCAAGCGTCAGGAAAGGTGTCATTTTTAAATGGTAGCTGCCGGAGCCCATCTACAATTACTGCATAGTTGGGAGTTAATGGAAGAAGCAGGATTTCCTTCTCTCTTTGAGGTGTACACACAAGCAGATAGAAGGCACCTTAGCTGAAAGACCACTTTAGCCGGTGATGGACACAATGTAAACGTATGATGGGGCTGGAGCAGCTCTCTGTCTGCCTGGATCCCCCTTCCTGAATCCCTCATGTCTGGGAGGATCACATTTCCAGCCTACCTGCCTAGTGAACTCTGCTGGGAACCCTCTGGCGCCAGCTCCATCAACCAAACTCCTTGTGGTTAGGAAGGGAAGGAGCACTAAGTAGGAGAAGAGTTGGCCCCAAGCAGCAGCCCCCTCCACTTCACCATTAACTCCTGACAGCCTGTGGCTCACTGCACTCCGGCATTGCCATGGTTAAGTCAGCTTCTGCATAGGGCTGCATTGTAACTCTGCTCTACTATGGGTTTGATACATTTGGCAATTGTCTACTATAGAAACTTCTTATTGATACAGAAAAAATAGGACTTTATCTTCCAGGCTTCTTATCACCTTTGCAGATTTTGCTATCAGGTGTGGTAGCCATTATGGAGGTGTTGTCCTTAGCAACCAATCAGAATCCATGCTCTGATTTATGAGGACTAGAATAAATAATAGCAATTGCCCATTATAAAAGTAACTGCCCAGCCAAGAGATTTTAGTTGTTGTGAGCAACTGCTCTAAGTTGGTTCAATATTTCTTGAATCCTCATTTCAAAATTCAGCCTCCATATATAAAAAATCAACCCCTACAGTTCTATTTTCAAGTGCATTTAGAAGAGAAGAGCCAGCTGCTAAATAGTTGCTATGAACAATAATCCTCTTTTATTATTCACTCTATTTTTTTAATAGCTTCAATGTTTATTACTGCCTTTATCTGCATTGTTTCCTATGCTATGTTTTTTTATATGTCCTAAATGTGTAAAATCAGCTCCTATGTTTTAAAAGTCACCCCCCAGAGTTTACATTCCCGGTGCATTTAGAAGAGAAGAAACAGTTGCTATTAAAAATAAGTCAATTTTTATTTATTTAAATTTTAAGTAATTTGAATAAATAAAAATTGAATGATTTTTTTTAAATATAGGGGCTGATTTTAAAATGTCCTTAAAAAAAAAAAAAGAAGAAGCAACGGAGTTAGAAGCAGAAATAGTAGATATAAGTATCTACTATTTCTGATTCTATCTCCATTGCTTCTTCTTCTTTTTTTTTTTTAAAAGGACATTTTAAAATCAGCCGCTATATTTAAAAAAATAACCCCACAGTTTACATTTCAAGTGCATTTAGAAGGATAAGAGTCAGCTGTCAAACAGTTGCTATGAGAAATAATCCTATTTTTATTTGTAATGTTTTCCTTATAACTAGTATGTATTTTGCTACTTCTATCGTCATTGTTTCTTGCTCCATTTCCTTATAGATCCATGTGTGAAATTATACTATATTTAAAAAATAAAAAAATTCAAACGCCCCCTCCCCCCCATAATAATACATTCTATTTGCATTTAAAAGGTAAGAGCCATCTGCTCAAAAGTTCCAATAAACAATAATAATCCTTTTCATTCCTTCATTTTTTTTTTTAATAGAGACTATTTTTATTCCTGCTTATATTTTTGTTTCTTAAGCTCTATTTTTTTAAGAGCCATCTGCTAGATAGTTGCTATGAGCAATTTTTTTTTAATTATAATTATTTTTAATTTTTTTTTAATGTATTTGTATTTTTCTTATAGTTTTACATGGCTCTTGTAGCACTATACCATATACATGATGACCATTCAAACCATGTGAAATCTTTGGTCAGTTCGATCATCCTTATAGACTAAAGTCGCCTTAATAAATATATATACATGATATACATCACATCACACCTCAAAGTGGCTGATTCAAGACTTTTCCTAGAAATTACTATCCTAACTAGGGTAGTCATACACACTGCAATCTGATTGTACAACCCCCCTTTAAAAAAAAACGAACATGTAACATGAAGACAAATCTACACAATGCTTACTTGTGAATACTGAAATAATTAGATATATATGTAACCCACAGCAAATAAATCAAGTTTGTACTCAAACCAGCAATATAGCAATATCTAGAATTGGGCAGGTCTGCTTTTTGACCCTTGGCCACCCCAACATGAAGATATCACTTGGTAAGTGGTACATGGAGCACATATGGAATAGACTAAATGGAGAACATGGCAAGATCCTAGGTACTGGTTCTAATAGCCATCTTGTACCTGTTGTTCTGCCAAGTTTCTATGGACAGAAGGTCCAGCAGGGCGATCTAATATCAAAGGAGGAACAGTCTGCCCCATTGACAGCCAGAACACTTCTGGGAAAATGGAAGAGCCCCATACATGTCCAGACCACTTTTATCCAGTTTTTGAAAGATGAAGGGACACCCAGAAACCCTGTCCTGTCTCCAGCCCTATCTCAAAAGGCAAACATTCCACATATTGCAAAAACCCGACATGCAGGGACAGTAGTGAGAATCTTATGCTGGGACAGGAGAGAACCCTGGCAGTCCCAAGCACTGCTCTGTACTAGAACAGACATTTGAAGACCAGTAACTGCGTTTTAAAACACTACTGATATATTATTGGGGAATTATATTTGTATGTATAAATATGGTGGTATATAATTGTTTATAATTACAATAACCTGCTTTGTTTTGAATTTAGTTACAAATACACAGATGATGTAATGATGGAACTGTTTTTAAATTTTAGTAGTAGTAATAATAATAATAATAATAATAATAATAATAATGTAATAATCACATAATATAAGTTAGGAATAATCCTCTTTTTTGGGGGTATATGATGCAGGGATACATGGGAATACTTTTTGTTCTAAGAAGGCTCGACTGTGCTGAAGAAAATAGTATAATAGTAATAACAGCAGCACAACACTACTATATAATTATATAGTAATATATTAATATAAAATAATAATACAATATAATAAAATAATAATACATTAGTAAAGTGTTTTAAAATTAGAAATATTTTAATTTTTGAGATATGTACTTCTGAGCAGTAAAAAAAAAATTTGTAAGTATTATTTGTTGTTATTATTATTATTATTATTAATATTAATAATAATAATAATACTATTAATAATTATTCACATTTTAATAATATACATTAGAAATAGTGCTATGTATCTGTATTGTGTTTTTGACTGTGCAACCATTACATTAGGTTAGTATGTATTTTATTGTGCATTGTTACATTGTTGCTACTTTTAGTATTTAATGCATCATCCAAGGAGAGAGTAAACACCAACAAATAGTATCATTTACCCCAGCAGTTGCAGTGACTTTCTCCTTTGTGATGTGCTCCTCTCATATAATAATGATGTATCAAGGCAATGTTTGTACTACATTTATAGGACACAAATTAGTCATTTGCTCTTCTACAAATTCGTCCAGCTGTCTCCCTTACCGCACAAATATGATTGTGTATTAGCAGAGCCCATCAATTACCCCATTGAGATGTGATTCAATTTCTGTGATGAAAGGGCAATATTTAATTTGTGAATGGTGATTAAGTATGCATTTAACTATCCCTCCTGTCACAAGTCATATTTGAGAGATGTAAGCGATCTCTCTGTTGGTCATAGATATATATAGAGAGCTTCTCCTGTCACCCTTATGAGGGCACTGGGAATGGTTGTGTTGTATGTAGAGAGCCATAATGGCTCTATCCGGTGTACTCTGAGTCTGCTCTCTATAGCATTTTTATAATTTCATTTGAATAATAAAATTAATTCATGTGACCCTGCCAGAGAATTATCCATGGCTGATCAACCTTTTATTGAGATCATCCATGTAATTTGTCCCATCTATCAGCTAAGTCATAGAGAGATTTGTAGCTTTATAATAAGTTTCCTGACCCATAACATAAAGGGGCTGACTTACTAAAACTGGAGGTTGCAAAATCTGGTGCAGCTGTGCATGATAGCCAATCAGCTTATTCAATTAGGCTTCTGACAATAAAACCTGGAAGCTGATTGGTTTCTATGTAGAGCTGCTCTAGCATTGTTTTAGCAAATCAACCCCAAACTGTACAGGGCATGCTGAAACACACACACATATATATATATATATATATATATATATATATATATATATAGTGATGGGTATTTACCAATACCGACATCCCTTACAATAAATACAATATACCAGACTCCAAAATATTGGACTTTTTAGGCACTGTACACTACAAAAAAAACGTTTCTTCTTTTTTTTATAAAAGATAAGTTTCCACATCACCACATCAAGATCCCACATCACAATGCAACATTCACATCCACTGCATTGTGATGTAGGAACTTGGCTAATATGGGTACAAAAATATGTCAGCCATGATGTTTTATTGTGTTTTTTTTAATGATGATGTGTTAACAATAAAGTTCTTTGAATCTTCACTAAAGTTTCTAACCTTTAAATAGTTTCATAAGGGGATAAGTACATGTAGTTAAATCTAATTTCTCACATCTATTGTAGGATTGGTATAACTCATTTTGTGATGTAGCCCACCTTGGGGGTTTGTCACTTATATTGCATTTATTTTGGGGAGATTTGTCACTTAAAGGGGCTGTAAAGACAAAAATATTTTCCTCTTAAATTAAAGTCTGACAGTAGCTGATAAAGTAATAAGTAATGTTTTGCATTAAAACTAGTTTGATACCTGTTGAAATCGAGCTGTTTTATTCACCTCCGTCACGCCTGAATCGTTATTCTCACTGACTTCCTGGTTTGCGGTGCACATTCATCCTTGCTACATCATGGCCTAATGGAAACTACAGTTCCCATTAGGCTTAGCCTCCATGCCTGTGAGGGATAAGAGAGCATCTTCACACAGGGCTGAAGTCATAGGGAGGGGGTGAGCACATTCTGCTTCCCACCATGCAAAACGGCTCAGATGCTGGTGGAAAGCAAGAAGAGGAGAGACAGGAAATGGCATTTTCAAACCTGGATTACTGTATTTTGGAGGTCAAAAGGAAAAGTGAGGTAAGTGATATTTAAATGCTATAGCTTACAGCAATCAATTGATCTAATAAAAAATGAACCTTTAGGCCTTGTACACACGAGGGAATAAATCCGCTGAAACTGGTCCGACGGACCATTTCATCCGAAAGATCCGGTCGTTTGTATGGTCAAACGGACCGTTTCGGCCGGATTTTTCCAGCGGAAAAATTTCAAAGCATGCTTTGAAATATTTCCGCCGGACCCATGTCCGTCGGATATGTCCGCTCGTTAGTACACAAAAGCCTCGGACCAAAAACCCGCGCATGCTCAGTCAAAACGATGGGACGGGAGCACTCGTTCAGGTAAAACTCGCGTTTGTTTGGGACCTGGCACATTCGTCACCTAAACTCTCTATATAGTGTTCCGTTTAGATCGTTTTTTTGTGCTTTCTTCTCTTGCTAGAATGAACCCGTTTTTTGCTGTAGCAATTTTCTCCAGATGTCACATACTGCTAGCTTGCATTTTCATTATTTGTTTTCTATTTAACACAGTTTGCTTGCCAGATGTCCCCACATTTGTTTCTGTTCTCCACATTTTTAAAATGTCTATTTGGACTTAATGTTGAGCTTTTTTTTTTTTTTTTAAGATTTGGATTTAACGTGTTTGGAATATTTCAAATTTATTTATTTTTTCTTGTTTCACCTTATTTATTTATTTTTTTAATGTCCCTTTTTTCACCAACTTATGTAATTTAGTAGTTTCATCCTTTTTTTTTTTTTTGGTTATCAAAAATGTACGCTTCTTTTGGGTTTACCAAGTTCAAACATAAAAGGTCCCCCCCCCCCCCCTAAAAGGAGTTTGGGTCCTTTGCAAATGCCACATTTTCTTTGCCAAATGTCTGATGCTTACTCACCACAGTATAAAACACAATAGACAAGGTTTGAAAGTAAATACAAAAGCCATTTATTTCCGGCCAAAAAATAAATTAGAAATCACCAGAACGGCAGCACTTGATGAGATTGCAACATACATGCATACTTGGGAATTACAACATGATGAAGGACAGATTAAGTAACCTCAGGAGTCAATATCAAAAATCAGGATCAGCAGCACATGAACAAAGGAACCCAAGCTGTGCTACTACAACGAGCTCAGTTTTTTGGACAATAAACTGGATGGCAGGGATTCATCTTCTCGACTTCCTAGCAGACTTCCTTCCAGCGAAACTTCCACGGGTCCGTCCACGGAACCTTGCAGGTGGGGCTGATGTGGCAGAAGGAGGATGATGATGATGGGGAGCAGGCCAAGCCGGGTCCCACAGCACAGTGTCCCTGGTCAGCTCGTTCCTTTTCATCCTGGCCAGGACCTGATTTATAATGTCCTTGGCCAGGCTTTTTTGCTCCTCCCCCCCTTGGTTCAGCTCATTGGCCACAAATGCACTATAGCATTCCGTGGGGTTGAGGGGGGCTCTCATGATTTCGGCAGCCTCCCGGATGACCTGAAGGCTTTCATCATGCACCTCCCTTCTGCGCCTCCTTGCAGCTGGTGGCCTCATTTGGAGGGGAGGAACTTGGCTGATTGTGCTCAGCCTGGGGACCTGCTGCACCTCACTTGACCCGGCCTCCTCCTGGCTGCCACTCACCCCTTCCGCCTGGCTGACATGGGCCTCAGGAGCTGCCACCTCCTGGCTGGTCTCTTCTTCCTGTGTATAAAAAAGGCAACATGTTGTAATTTTTGGCACAATCAAGCACACACATTTTATTTCTCTTGACTTTTTTAGTTAGTATTAATTGAAATTAAACAGACTGTCCTTCTGACCCCTGCATTTGGCATCCCTGTTTGTTTTTTGTTTACAAGATCAACTCACGAATTCAAAATAAATAGCAGCACAAAACTAGTTTTGAAAATACTAGACCTCACTGAAGATGGCCAGATCTGGCTCCATGTCAGCCAGCCCTGCTTCTGATTCTGCAGGGCTCCTGGGATCCGGGGAAGTTCCGCTGGGAGGAAGTGTTGAAACCGAAGCCCTGCCATCCAGTTCATCATTCAAAAAACTGAGCTCTTTGTAGTACCAGAGCTTGGGTTCCTTCTTCTTAGCTGCTGCTGATCCTGATTTTGGATATTTCCGCTTTTTATATACATTCCTGTAGCTTCTCCTGAGGTTACTGAATTTGTCCTTCACCATGTCGCCTGTGCAACTTGGCACCCAAGTGTGCAGGTATGTCGCAATCTCATCAAAGTGCTGCCTCTCTCTTTCCAGTGTCCAAATAATGGGTGTGCCTGGTGTCCCAAAGAAGGGGCATATCCCGATACCGTGTTATTAACTCCATTGTTGCCTCCTTCCCTTTGAGCAAATCCATTCTTTTGGGCTGCTTCTAGAAATGTCGCTTCTCAATAGTAATGTCTAGAATAGAAATTGCCAATCAAACACAAAGCACAACTTTCCAAAGGCTCAGCTTTGTCATTCTTAAAATATGTGCACATTCATTCATTTTAGAGCATCTACTTTATACAAACACAGTGTCTTATGCTGCTACATAGCTGGCCTGCTCTGCCGCATTGTTGTACCCCCCAAAAAGTTGGCATTCAGAGTCCATGTTGCAAGTTGTAGCATGTAGTTAAGAACACATCCACCATGAATATGAATGCTAGCATTCACCTCAAGGCACTAGTTCATGTGTAGCTATCATGCCCCTCAGCATTGATGGCAGAAAACACTACCTACTTATCTCTGTCCAACCAATACACAACACTACTGGCATGATCTGACTGCATACTCTAAAATACAAATAAAGAGGAAAGAGCATTCTCTACATATATCTTGATGAAGTGATGTGTCCAAGCACTTTACTCTCTAAATGTTATGGTGGGCCCCAAAATACATAAATAACAGTGGCCTAAAAAGGGTGCAAACAACATAGAAAAGCTCCATCCCCCATGCCTGTTCAAATTATAGGCCTCTGATCTGATGTTTGCATTTACCTTCGTGTCTCTCTCTCCTCGTTTCCGCTCGAGTAATCTCCGCGTAACCTACGTAATCACGTCGTTTCCATTATATTCCCCACGCAATCCAGAAACGCCGCCCTCGTCTCCGCCCATGACGTACCAATTTCTGCTTTCCACGCCCATCTGCAACGTTGATTGGAAAATATGGCGATGTCACACGAGCGCACATAAGCCTCTGATCGGGATCAGGAAGGGACACAGGCCGGAACGTCCCGATCCAGGCCAAAACGTTACAAGGCCACAAACATGTCTCTACAAGAGATGGTGGAGTTGGTGTCCATCCTGCGACGGAAGGACTATGATGGTGAGCATGGCCCATACAGCACCCCTAACCGGAGGAAGTCAAAAATTATGGATAAGGCAGCAAGGAAACTTTATGAGATGTTTGGGGTCACCAGGTCCAAAGAGCAGCTCCGGAAACGCTGGTCCGACTTAAAACTGCGCGAGCCAGAGCAGTATCGCAAAATTAAAAAAATCATTGAAAAAAGTAAGTACTTTAAAATGTCTTTGGAGTGCCTATTTTTGGCGAAAATGTTTTGCCATGTATATTTCGCCATCTGCCTCGTTGGCCTGCTTGTATTTTTTAAACCCTGCCTTGTAAATTTAATAATGTTTGTCTAATATAAATCCTACGACTTGCCACGATCGTAGTCAACCTCGTTCCAATCACATCGTTTATCCTCAATCCGCGGGTCCAGGAACATCACACCTGGACGAGGCTATTTGGCGAAAAACATCGTTTTCAGAAACAATGTTGAAAATATGATGTGTTTGTGCAAACTAATAAGTTTAATGAAAAGGCAATCAGGATTCTGTAATTCACACAGTGCTGAGATAACTTAATATGCAGCTGTTTGGACATCTGTAATTTAGAAAACCTGTCTACCCACATAAAATAGTAATTTGGAGTTTAGGAGAAGGGACTCCAAAAAAGACTTATTCAGGAGGCCAGACATGTGTGTCACTTCCCCAAAAAGCCTCATTATATCACAGCTAGGGAGACGTCAGCTAGCAAAAAAAAGGAACATGGTTTGTGCTGTAATAAGGCCAAAACTAGAATTGTAACGCCACTTCTAAGCAATGTTTGCAAATTAGTCCCTCCAAAAAGATCTGTTTGCTGATTTTTTTTTTATTTTTTTGGTTGTTTTTAGGGGAAAGAAGAGGACAGCGCTATGAGGAGTCAGGGAGGCCCACACTGTCTCCCAAACGGCCCGAAAAAATTGTTGAGCAGGAGGATGATGAAGAAGGAGAGGAGGAAGAAGGAGAGGAGGAAGGGAGAGAGGAGGAAGGCGGATTGGTGGAGGAAGGCGGATTGGTGGAGGAAGGCGGATTGGTGGAGGAAGGCGGATTAGTGGAATTTGGTGGATTAATGGAGGAAGGCGGTTTGGTGGAATTTGGCGGATTAGTGGAGGAAGGCGGATTGGAGGAGGAAGGCGGATTTGTGGAGGAAGGAGAAGTTGAAGAAGAAGGAGAAGTTGTAGAAGATGTTGAACTTGTCAGTACAACAGGTCAGTGACACCCCAGCTTTGCAGGGAAAAAGAGATGTAGATAGGCCTGCACCTTACTTACTTACAATGTTGTGTTTTTCCTTTGGCATTTTTAGGGGATGAAGATGGGATTAGCACATCTGTCGCTCCTATTTTTTCTCGTGCAAGTGCACAAATCCTAATACAGCAGATAATGGAGTGCAGCACCGATCTGGCCAATATGAGGGAAAGGATGGTGGTGATGGACCAAAACTTAAAAAACATGCTCGATATTTTGGGACGTATATAGAAGACTATCCCCCCCAGCTGCCCCCATGCCCCCCCCCTGCCCCCCTGCCCTCACCCCTAACCACCCCACTCTCAAAGATGTTGTATAATGTTCGTTTAATATCACCAAAATTTGAGGATGCACACACACACACGGGTTTATTTACTAAAGCTATAAGGGGCAAAAAGCAGCATCACTTGCCATATAAAACAATCATCTTCCATGTTTGGATGCGAAGTCTTAATTGACTAAGCTTAATTTAGAAGCTGATTGGCTTATATGCACAAATAAGCCGGAGTTTGCACTGTTTAGTAAATAAACCCCAATGTGTGTTCACATGTGCGATCTGCCATCACAGGACATCAATTGTATGTGCTTTGTGGGTGCAACCCCTTCCTTACTTATCAAGTAGGTGACAGAAAGGGGTTGCACCACAAAGCACATACATTGATCACCCATGATGGCAGATAGCACATGTGAACATTTCGCATGGGATCTCATGTGAAAAAACACCATTTGGCCCATCACACACACAGCATGTGTGCATCCTCAAATTTTGGGGGATTCCGGCGTGACCTAAGACCATGTTGTCTGGGTTTGTTATGCCAAATAAAAGGTTGAACTTTATAAGTTCGATTGTTATATATGTTTGTCAAAACCACTAAATATTTTTTGAATAAATAAATACTTTCTAAACCAAGTGTTCTAATTAAAACACAAAGATTTTCGTAAATAAAAAAAAAAAAAAAAAACCTTTTAAAAACACACACACACCAGTGGCTTCTTATTTCTAACCTCAATACCCAGTTTGTAGAAGAGTGACTAGAATGTGCAATTGTGTGTATTTACTAAAACCTGCTAACTAAATTGGGCACAAGAAATGCACTAGTTTCAGAACCTGGAAGACAGATAAAAAGAGAAAAAGCAATAATGACAAACAACTGTATAAAGTCCAATGGTCAAATTATTTATTATTTCTTGGTAATATTTCTTTATTTTGGGAGCCGAATTATAAAGAAATATTAATCTGGCATAGCTATGGCCCCCCGACCCATAAAGTACTCAACATATTTGTCGCGTACCTCACGAGCAGATTGGGTGACCGAGCCAGCGCGACCAGTGTCCAGCCCAGGAAGGGTATCTGAGGGTAGTCCTGCCTCAGCACCGATGTTGGGTAGGTACGTCTGGGAATGCCTGCGTAAAAAATTATGCAATATGCAGCAGGCCAAAATAACAGAGTTAAATTTATATTCCGCCAGATGTATCGCTGTCTGGAACAGGCGGAACCGGCTGGCGAGTATCCAAAGGCATTCTCGACTACCCTCCGGGCCCTGGCCAGCCGGAAATTGAAGACTCTCCTCTCCGGGGTGAGGGTCCTCTGGGGAAAAGGCCGCATGAGGTGAGGTCCAAGTCCAAAAGCCTCGTCCGCTAAAAAAACAAACGGAAGTCCTTCCACATTGTCTTCATCCGGTGGCAGTTCAAGACCACCAGTTTGTAGACGCCTGTAAAATTCGGTCCGCGCGAACACTCCCCCATCAGACAGCCGGCCATTCTTCCCCACGTCCACATACAAAAATTCGTAGTCTGCCGACACCACCGCCATCAACACGATACTATGAAAACCTTTGTAGTTATAATAGTACGAGCCCGAAAGAGGTGGCGGCACTATGCGGACGTGCTTCCCATCAATTGCCCCTCCGCAGTTTGGAAAATCACAACGCTGGGCAAAGTGGGCAGCCACAGTCTGCCATTCCTGCGGCGTGGAGGGAAACTGTGGGGACAAAAGCAAAAAAAACAATTAGCACTTTGGCACAGAAACAACATTGCAAACACTAGTAAAAAAAAAAACATTCTGCAACATCACCGTATTAACATTTCAAATAATTAGTGTATAGAGAGTATTTAGGGCAACAAATCTAGAGACAATTATTATCAGACTCAACATCCCGCTGATAGGGCAATACACTTTTTTAGGGGGAGGGAGTTGAACTACAATGGAGCAGGACACCAAAAAAAAAAAGGTGTTTTTGTCCCTAGGAGATGATGCTGGACAGGTTAGTAGTGTTGAAGGTAAAAATATGCAGGTAGGCCAAACCACATTAACCTGGAAAGCTTAACAACATGCATGGGGAGAAAAGGGAACATTAAGCACACAGCATATTACAATCATGGCGACTAGGAAAACCAACACAAAAAGGTGAGAAAAATATGCAAACATTATTAAAGACACAGATTGTGATGTTAAAGGAGGAAACTTACCTTAATAAACTCCTCCTGCATGACTTGTATGATGGCAGAACACGTCTCCGGTATGATGATCCCAAGCGCCTGGGGAGAGATGCCTGTTGAGAACTTGAGGTCCTGCAGGCTCCTCCCAGTTGCCAGGTACCGCAACGTGGCAATAAGCCTCTGCTCAGCCGGAATGGCTTGGCGCATCACAGTGTCCTGCCTCGTGATATAGGGGGACAGGAGATCCAGCAGACGGGTGGAAAACGGGGTCCGTCATACGGAGAAAGTTCCTGAAGTCATCAGGATTATTCTCCCGGATCTCCCTAAGCAGAGACATATGAGAGAATCGATTACGCTGCCGCAACCAATTCTTGGCCCAGGAACTCCTCCTCCTACTGTTCCTGTCCAAATCACTGGAATGCACACAGACTCCAGAACAAAACCCATAAACAGCACGAACTCGTGAAAAGTTGCGCTGCTGCTCCATCATGGCTTCAAACCGGCCGGCTGGTCAGTCAAGAACACACTCAAACAGAAAGCACCCCCAAATCCAGCAAGACCTGCAAAGATCGCACGTCAAACAGATACGACCGTACAGGACAGCACTGCAAAGCAGAAACGCCGCGTACGGCGACACTGAATGACAAATACGAGCCCACAAGCACACACTGAACCTGAAAATACGACCTGTTAAGCGCGGAGACTGAAAAGCACGAATCAGCTCTAACCAAACCTTCGCTAACACGGAACTAGCAGAAGCCGAACAGAGGGCGGCGCCGATGGCTTCGTCATTCCCCTTTATAGTGACGTCGTACGTGGTTTACGTGCCCGTGTTCTGGTCCGCTGGGATTTCGGTCCGATGGTGTGTACGCTCATCAGACCAACGGACAAATTTGACTTATCCGCTGGGAAATATCCGTCGGATGTTTCCGACCGGATACATTCCCTCGTGTGTACAAGGCCTTAGTGTTCCCTTAAAGGTGAAGGGATGAAGCAGTATAATAGATACTAGGGTTGATTTACTAAAGGAGTAGATCCTGTTCACGTAGAACATGAGACAGTACAAAGTAGCAAATATTAAAATAACTGCGACTGACACCAAAATATTTCTAACCACCCTGGCGGTATGATTATGTCAGATTTTTGCGTCTCAAAGCAGCACAATGTTTTGCATGGAAATTTGGCATTTTATATTTTAGGCCTGTAATTCTTAGTAATAACACACTTTTTTTTTTTTTAACAGAAGTAATAACACATTTAAATCTGTCCAAACAAGAGCCTAGTAGACATCTCGGGTATGATAAAGTTTGAAACACAAAATCATAAATTATAATATATTTAATAACTATAAATAATTATAAAAAATAATAATAAAATAATAATAAAATTAAATAAAATTTCCCCATGATTCACTATCGCTCAGTTCTGCAAGTTTTCTAATTTACTATCACTGTTTTCTAGCTGGTCTCAAACCACTTTTGACATAAAGGGACACTTTTTGGTTGTCACGGACAATCTCAAGTTTCCAGGCAGAAAGAACAGTATATATAATATAAAAGTGCAGATAGGGCACTGGAAAAAGCACTAGGGACAAAAGGGATGTGAAATGATTTGTTACAGTAATGTAATCTGTAAGATTACAGTGTACTGTGTGTTTTGAATTTTGAACTTTTTGAATCTGCTGCCGGGCTCCGCCCCCCATGCGTTGCGACACTCACATAGAATGGAGCCTGGCACACAGAGGCATTGGGCGAAGGACACAGCTGACAGACACAGCGGGTGGGACATCCCAGGATCCTGGGGACAAGGTAAGTACACTGCACCAGAATCCTGAGATGCAATCCCGAGTGTGGCTCGGGGGTTACCGCTAATGGTACTGAAATTTAACCCCGAGCCACACTCAGGAATACCCCCAGGGAGGTTAAATGGTCAAATAATGGCCATGGTGTTTATTCAAGGGGTAACCCAATTTTAACCAATCCAATTTAACCAAAACCAGCTTTCAGCATAACATTACATTTCAAACTTAACAAAATGATCCAATACCAGATCTCAATCACAATGTCCCTTTAGACTTGTACTGGAAGACAAACTCCCACTAAGTAGCACCATGACATTTATAAAACAATACACAAAGGGGGTGGGAGTGCAGATCGGTCCTTTTCAGGTGGCTGGGAGCTGCAGCAGAATCAGACTTTATAGGCAAGCAGAGGGCATGAAGAAACATCCCACCAATTCCATCCAATGTGAGCTTGTTACGGGAGATTCACCAATAGTACCTGCCAAGAGAAGGAAGAGAAAAAGAGTGAATAAAATGTTCAGACCCCGGCTTTACCCGGGGGCCTGCATTGGATGGGGCAAAGGGCTGTTCTCTCACTCTTGCATAGTTACAGGTACAAGTAACTATGTAAGAGTGGGAGAACAGCCCTTTGCCCTGTCCCATGTTGGCCCCCCGGGTAAAGCCAGGGACCAAACATTTTATTCACTTGTATTCTGACAGCAGGACTCAATGCTGTCAAAATACATTGATCAGCAGATGCAGCCGCTGATTGACAAAAGATTTCCAACTTGTTAATCTGACAGAAGTTGATTGTTAGAACAGGGGTGGCCATACACTGATCGAAATTCGTTTTGTCCCTCCTGACTTTTCGTGATTTCCAACTTGTCTGGGATCCCTCTAGATTTGAAAATCACAGTAATAGTGATTAGTAATGGAAACTACTCCATTGATCTCCACTAGCTTCCAGGTACTATGCCAGGTGGGTACCCTGCTACATATGAACACGTTCTGGCATGAGTGTTGTTTAGGTTTATAGACTTAAACGTCAATTGGCTGGGTTGTGTATGTGTACAAGCAGCCAATAATAGACACACAGAGCCGCAGCTCTCAGTAATCTGTCACTATTATGAATGAATGATCAGCGCTACTTGTTTATTCATAATAGTAAGTGATCACTCAGAGCTGACACTTTGTGTAAAGTAGCTGCGGCTGCTTTTACACACAGGGCAGATACATTACACAGAGCCGAAGCTCTGCAGGATTTTTTACTGTTATGAATTTTTAATGTAATGAATGAACAAGTAGCACTGATCATTCATTCAGAATATTGACAGATCACTCAGCTTAGAAAAGTGGTGTGGCTCTGTGCAAGCTGTACCTGCCCCACAGGAGCACCCATAAAGAGTGCGAAGCTACAGCCAGTTTTAAGAGGTGTGTTTAGAGGACAACCGGGCTACCAGTCAGAACAGGACAAAGTGCTATATGTACTTGGCCCCAAGAGGAGATAAATAATAAAAAAGACCGGACTATGTTAACCACTTAAGACCCGGACCAAAATGCAGGTAAAGGACCAGGCCCCTTTTTGCGATTCGGCACTGCGTTGCTTTAACTGACAATTGCGCGGTTGTGCGACGTGGCTCTCAAACAAAATTTGCGTCCTTTTCTTCCCACAAATAGAGCTTTCTTTTGGTGGTATTTGATCACCTCTGCGATTTTTATTTTTTGTGCTATATACAAAAAGAGAGCGACATTTTTGAAAAAAAAAACAATATTTTTTTACTATTTGTTATAAGAGCAAATCAAATAAACTAAATTTTAGTCAAACATTTAGGCCAAAATTTATTTAGCCACATGTCTTTAGTAAAAAAAATCGCAATAAAAAAAAATTAGCTACCTAGCGGGAACAGCGACACTAATACAGCGATCAGTGCCTGCGTGTACTGGTGTCAGTGTAGTGTTGTGCAGACTTACTATGTGATGTGATCTCTCCTCAGCGGCGGTTGAAAAAACCGCAGAGAGCAGAGATCACATCACTTCCTCCTCCTGTGTTTACACAGGAGGAGGAAATGACACCGCAGGCGAGCGCGCGCATTGGCTGGGAGCGATCTGGAGGGGGCGGACAAAAACAAAGCGCCACCCCCTCAGCACGGATCACTCGCAAAGCCATCAGGACCGTCGCATGTACTGGGGGGGGGGGGGGTCCCGATCGGACCCCCGACCCACGTCAAGGCAGCCACGTACAGGTACGTTGATGTGCCTGTCCGTGCCATTCTGCCGACGTAAATGTACATGTGGCGGTCCTTAAGGTGTTAATCAAGGAAAACTCTTTGGCAATTTCCCCTCATTTTAAATAATAATAAATAAATAAAATGTCTTAGAGCAGTAGTCTCCAGGGGCCAGATTTGGCCCTTTGCTTGTCTTTATCTGGCCCTTGGGACAGTTTTCCTCTTACTGACACATGACATCATTCTTCTTACTAACACCAACAATGGGACAAAATTCCTGCTACTGACATCAATAACGGGGCACTATTTCTCCAACTGACATCAGCGATACAGCATTATTCCTCAAACTGACACCAATAATGGGGATCTATTCCACCCACTGACACCAACAATGGGTCAGTATTTGTCCTACTGATAGCAAAGATGGGACACTGTTCCTCCCAGTGATACCAAAGATGGGACACTGTTCTTCCCACTAATACCAAGGATGGGGTACTGTTCCTTCCAATAATACCAAGGATGGGGTACTGTTCCTTCCACTAATACCAAGGATGTGGTACTGTTCCTTCCACTAATACCAAGGATGGGGTACTGTTCTTCCCACTAATACCAAGGATGGGGTACTGTTCTTCCACTAATACCAAGGATGCGGTACTGTTCCTTCCACTAATACCAAGGATGGGGTACTGTTCCTTTCACTAATACCAAGGATGGGGTACTGTTCTTCCCACTAATACCAAGGATGGGGTACTGTTCCTTCCACTAATACCAAGGATGTGGTACTGTTCCTCCCACCAATACTAAGGATGGGGTACTGTTCCTTCCACTAATACCAAGGATGCGGTACTGTTACCTTCCCACTAATACCAAGGATGCGGTACTGTTCCTTCCACTAATACCAAGGATGTGGTACTGTTCCTCCCACCAATACTAAGGATGGGGTACTGTTCCTTCCACTAATACCAAGGATGCGGTACTGTTCCTTCCACTAATACCAAGGATGGGGTACTGTTCCTTTCACTAATACCAAGGATGGGGTACTGTTTCTCCCACTGACACTAATGAGAGAGTGCTATTCCTCCTCCTAATACCAAAGATGCATTGTTTACTCCCACTGACAACATGACAATTTCTACTCTCACTGACCACAGTCTGGCCCCCAAAAGTCTGAAGGACAGTAGACTAGCCCTTTGTTTAGAAAGTTTGAAGACCCCAACCTCACCTTATTCACTAAAATTCACTTTGCTTAACAGCCTCTACTCCTTTATTGATATATCTATTCATCAATCTGGTTGCTTGTTGCTACACATTCTACTCCCTGCCAATGAGAATCCTAATCCAAAATACTCCTTTACATACATACACTGTCATTATGTCACTACATTTGCGGCTGGGAAACGATAAACACAATGTAAAAAAAAGAGGGTCCAATTCATAAATCTCCCTGGTTTAAACCACTTTTATTTACATGGCACTGAAGTATAAATTGATTTAATTTGTACCTGTGTGCTCCTCAATTCTCCAATCAAATGGCAGAAATTGAGTAAAGACAAAAAAAGATTAAGCTTGGAACATGCTGAAAATGTTTGTAAAATATTTAAATAACTGCTTCCTGTCTGTCATGTGTGTATATATACGTTCTTGGGTTTAAAGTGGTTGTAAAGTCTGAAGGATTTTTACCTTCATGCATGTAGCTCCCCCCACAGCCCCCCTAATACTTACCTGAGCCTGATCCCAATCCAGCCGCGTGCACAAGAGCTAAGGCTCTCCTGGGACTCTCTCTCCTGATTAGCTAAGACACAGCATGGGGGGGCATTATATTTTAAAGGGGGGGAAAAAAATGGATGTTATCTCCTATGGCTCTCCCTTCGACAGCAAAAAGCTGTCGTCTTCTCCTCTTACCCCCAGTAGCTTTCAGCTGCTGCAGGCAGAGCCACAGGGCATCAGTTCCAATAAATGCCCCCTGTTTTCCTTCCCTTGCCTTCTTCCCACATTCCTGTCAGCCTTCTCTCCTCTCCTTCCCTCCTGTTGCTGCAGACACACATCCTTTACTCTATTCATTCATAACGGAAGTACAGTGAACTGTATTTACTATGCTTCCATTTGTGAATAAACAGGAAGACTCTGTGCAGAGCTCTTCCTATTCATTTATCTGCAGTGCAGCTGAGGTTGCAGAGACAGAGATTGAGGACTGTGTCCTTAGTCCCTTTCCTTGTCCCAAAAGTGAAACTTGGGAATTGGGTATATACAGTATATTTGCTAATTCTAACGTTTTCTAGAATTGTTACTTATGTATTTCCCGTGCTCCTCAGCTCTATCTAGTGGCCATAATGAGGTATGTGTTTTCCCCCCAATTATCCGCAAAATATGAAGATTCACTGGAGGAATGGCTATGCACATTTTTTTTTTAATATATAGATTCCAAAGTGTTTTATCTACTGTTGGGGTAGATGATGAGTCATTTTGGGTGCAATCTGTAAAATATCAACTGTACAACTGCCCTGTTGGATTTTGCCCCTTGATCAGTGCTGCAGGGTATAGCCTGCAGTGCTGATCAGTGTATTCTAGTGAAAGGGAAGTCTTCCCATTGTCAGAATACAATGATACAGTGGGGAGGATTCTCACATCCACTACGAATGTGTGGATGGGTGAATTGGGTCAGTTTTTCCATTTACCTGCTAGTTAAATGACAAAAACTGCCTTTGTACACAAGCTTATTGTAATAAAGGCCAGTCATTGCTGCTATCTCTCCTTATGTAGGGTGACTGGTCTTGCAGTAGCCCCTTCTTGTAATATTTGCAGGAAGCATGTAGTGGGTGGAGTCTTCTGGGTCCCTCCTACAGCTCTACTCTCTTCACAGGCCATGTGCAGAACAGTGATGATGTCAGTGATACTTTTACAAGATAATAAATAAGTTTGCAAAGGCATTTGGCAATCACAAATTCGATTTATATTTTTGGAGGTTATTGAGAAGTATATATAACAATAGTTGTGCCTGGAGTTTAGTTTTAATACAAGTGAGCATATTATGACACCTTGAATTTAGGGGTAGCAAAGTGTTTTACTGCATTCGTTTTCGATAAATTAATAATGCATTTATTTTTTGTCTATGTTGTCTGGCAAAACTTTTCATAAACGTGCATCTTACTATGGTACCAAAGGCTAAATCAAACATGACATTGGCATTAAGCTTTTGCAACTTAGCTTTTTTACTTGTTGATCCTGCTGTTATTTTTCAACTTCCTCTAACAGACCAAGCTGTCTAACAAAAGTGTCAGTTAGAGGGATGAGATAAACCATTTAGCACTGACAGGGGTGTTCCCAACTGTCAGCTTTTATTTATTCATGTAAAACCTTTATCCTAAAAGAAAAAAAAAAAAATCTGCAACTGCTTGAAATTAGCTGGATTTTGGCTTTTTCTTTGTCAGGCAATTATGTAATGTCCATCTAAATCTGCTGGTCCATCTAACGCTGCGCATTCCAGACACGGCTGCTGTTAAAGGGTGACTGTTGCTATTCCATAGATAGAGGTGACACTCCAAGACAGGAGGCAGGTTTCTTGCCAGATCACCAGGTAAACATAAAGAAAACAAATTCTAAAAACAGAAAACTAAATCAGCCAGTTTTGATAAGCTGAAATATATATTGTAATGGTCAGGGGTTAACACCGTTTACGATATTACATTCCACGAACCCAAGACAGCTTCCGACACTCCACAATCCAGCAAACAGGACCCATTGGATTTCCCCCAGAATAACGAGACACAGCTCTGTTCCCTGGTTCCAAACAGACAGATCTTTTAATGGTAAAACACAGGCTTTTTTACAGTTAGCAACCAAAAGCATGCTGCAGTAATCAAAAGGACAATGACACACTCCACCCACAACATCACACACTGGTTCCTAACGAGTCCCCCTCAATCCACATCTTAGCCAGACATTCCGACTCCGCAATAAGCTATTCTCACCTGCTACACAATACACATTCCTTTAGTAAACATAAGTTAGACGTCTGACCTTTAGAAGGTGCTAAGTCACATCACATATTATCATCAATAGACTTTCACACAATACAGTGTCATTAGTATACACAATGAAAAGGACTTTAGAAGCCAGGCTGTCTACCAAGCTCCACTTCACATCACCACAGTAGCAGACTTAATTAGCACCTCAACAGTCTATGTTCCATATTGAAGGAGACACTCTATTGACCTGTTGGGTTCAGAATGAACAACTTGTAATATTTCAAGATATCCTGCTATACATGAATTATCATTACTGTCCCATCTCATGTAATCCGGGATATCATTTCTCAGTCATCCTATGCCCCTAGTGGACATAGGATAACCCTAGACGCAAGAGTCATTGGTGAAGCTGACACAGGAGTACCCCACACCCTTCAAGAGCCTCTAGGTCCCACGGGCCATACCGTTACATATATGAAAAAATGTTTGAGTTTAGATGCACTTTATGATTGCCAGTAACACATAAATCTATGCATAGGCATGCACATGGGATGTAATATACAGGAAAAGCAAAGGAGGAGGGGGAGCGCCAATGGAATCACTAGTGTCGGGCATTAATTTCCTTGCACTGATTGGCGACACTTGCAGCATCTCTCCCCGTTGTCTGTGTAACAGAGCGGACAGCTGAGGAAGCTTCCATTAAGCGCCTCCTCGGCTCTAACCTGTTGTATGAGTGTACTCCTTAACCCTGCACTCTGTATGTAGCGTACTCCTGAACCCGGCACTGTACATAATGCACTCCTGAACCCTGGATTCTGTATGTAGTGTATTCCTGAACCCTGCACTTTGTGTGTAGCGCACTCCTGAACTCTACACTCTTTAGGTAGTGTATTCCTGAACCCTGTACATATCATAGTCCTGAAACATGTACTGTGTAACTAGCATTCTCCTAAAGCCTGCACTCTGTACATAACATACTCCAGAACCCTGCACTCTGTACGTAGCATACTCCTGAACCCTGCCCTATGTGCATAACGCACTCCTGAATCCTGCACTCTGTAGTGTACTCCTGAACTCTGTACATAGCGTACTCCTGAACCCTGTCCTCTGTAAGTAGCATACTCCTAAAACAATCAACAACTATGGAGACAGGACAGCCATTGAGTGTGACATCAACTTTTATCGCAGGATTACTCCCAGCTACCTGAAACAGTCCAACATGCTGGACATAGATCTCCTCATCAAAGCTGGAGCCGTTATTGTCAGTGTCCATATGAAATGTCTCTTTACGTCAAACTTTTGTGGTAGTGTTCGGGGAGCGTGAGCTGCGGCAAACATGCCCAATATGGCCAGTCTTTCCATAAAGACAACAAACAAACGTCCTTAAACTTGCAAGCAGGTGCACTGTGAGTAGTGTTACCACAACGGTAACAAGTTGGTGTCCTAGAGACAGAAGAATAAGGGTGGCGAGATTTAGACTGATTTGGGGACAGCCGTCTTGGGTGTCGGGTGATAGTGTCACGTACTTGATGGTGGTGAGCCTAATATAGTAGAGGGAGGCCTCCCTTACAGTTCCCACTTGCAGCCCCTGATAAAGTAACGGAAGGCACAGGAGTGAGGAGTGGTACCGGTGCCTGGCAGGATTAACAGAGATAGGGGTAGTTCAGATGCCTGGGAACTGGGAAACAGGAATTGAAGCAGCAGACAGGTTCTGGCAGACAGGAGCTGGAACACTGGACTGGGACCAGGAACAAACAGGAACTGTGCAGCAGACTGGAGCAGACTGGACTGGAACCAGGAACAGACAAGGAACCCTGCAGCAGACTGAAGCAGACTGGATGGTCAGTGAGGCCGGGTCGGTTATTAGGTTTTCAGGTACACAAACGCGGTAGAGCAGACAGTGGGGAATGTATGTGATAGGCGGGCTTAAATAGCCCGCCAGGCATCAACAGAGGTGCGCGCGCGCATGCGCGGTTGTACCCGCGATCTAAAACTGGAGAGTCCGAGGGGCCTGTTTCTGGCAGGATCTTCATTAAAGATAGTAGAGTGGAATATTTCCTCTCCCTGGCTTGCAGGAGTTTCAGGTGGTGTCTTCAGTAGGATGGCGTCCCGTGTAGCCAACTCCATGACCGTAGCAAAAGTAAAGTCGGGTTCTGTGAGTAAACGTTTCTGTATGGCTGGGTCGCAGAGTCCCATGACAAACATGTCATGGAGAGCCGTCTGCAGGTAGTCTCCAAACTGACAAGTAGCAGCTAGTTTACGTAAAGCAATGATATAAGTCTTTATGTCCTCCCTGGCATGCTGCCTTCTACTGTAGAATTTAGGTGTCCTTTTATGAAACTGCGGTAAAATACTGCTATTCAGTTCTCAGGCATTCTCAGAGGAGATCGCTCTCCTCTGAGTGCCTATTTATGAAGTTCTGTAGATCATTTCTCATGTTGAGATGAGAAGCGATCTATAAACACCGGAAACTCCTGAGAACGGCTCCTCTCACTGTAATCTTGCGTGATTTAGCAGGATTACAGTACGAGGAAGTGAAAAATACAAAAGTTGAACACGAATCAGCACACATTATACACCACATATTCATAAAATAACGTTACATTCCCACCAAACAATATACATTAACCTAATTATTAAAAAACATTGATATTATGTGTAGCACTACTCCCGAAGGAGCTGCTGGTTTGTTTTGGGTGGCATGTTACCTCGTGGCTCCTCCGCCGTCTAGGGGTGTATGGTGAAAGCAGCAGTAACGGAATGTCCAGGACAGGTGTCTTTTTCTGTGCTCTTTATTACCCAGCCGGGTAAAAACATTAAAACTTGTGGTGAAGAGTAAAGATGCAGTAGAAGAAGAAGAAACGGCAGACTCAGGTGTAAAAATAAGGAAAGTTCTGCTTCCAACAACACTTTGTTTTCTTCGCCACTCCAGCCGGAGTGGGTTCAGTGTACCTGGACAGGCCTCCTTCACTGACCTGGCAGCCAGAGTATCGCTCGGAACTTTAAGGGAAAAGTCTCTGCCACAGACCCTTCTTATAATTGAGATATCGGAGATAATCCTCCTTGATGGACTTTGCGCCTGGATCTCCTTCAGGTAGTTTGCAGTTAGGTTACCGACTGATAGGTGACCAATGTCCAGCCTTTAGTAATCGGTTCCCTTGATCCCCGGTGGATTGTCGAGACCCTATTGGCTCTCCTTAGGTGGACTTCCCACCGAACAGCCTCCTTCAAAGGAACAACGATTGGGATCTTCTCAGGATTGGGGACCCAGCCGATCACTGGGGCCCAGCCACAGCTCAAATGTTCCAGACCAACGTGGTCCCGGAACCAGGAACACTGCGTGGCACATGCACCCCAGCCTGAAAGGCCATTTCGCCGGGGCGCCGAGATGTGATCACCCTAAAGGTGGGTGCCACACTGGAAGAAGACGACCCAGACCAATGGCATCTGTCTCATAAATAACCTCCCCCAGCATGAACAGCAAGGAAAACCCCTCCTGATCGGCTTCTGGGGAAAAGCACCCAAACCTCAACTCCACTGCTGCCGTCCTGGGGTGGGATCAGCACCCCAGAAACGACAGAATGAGCCCACAGCAGAGCCACGCTGAGATAGAGACCCAAATTCAAATAAATCAAACTGGTCAGAGCTAACTAACTCTCTGATCCCCTCTAAATTTAAATTAGCACCAGTTCTTAGAAGTAACCAGGTGCTACATACAGTATATATGTATGTGTGTATATATGTATATATATATATATATATATATATATATAGTGTGTGTGTGTGTGTGTGTATCTATAGATATATACACATAAAAATAAACACATGCTATATGATGATGTGTGTAAATATATATACACTATAAATTCCTAGCCTGCTCATTTTGGGGTGTGTAATGTTCTGTTCTGACAGTATGGCTGCTTGTGTGTGAAGGATGGAAGTCAAAACACTTCCTTCTTTCTCCGCAATACTCAGCCAGCTTCACGCTTCTCTCTCTGATTCTCCACCTCTGAGATGGTGAATCAGAAAGTGAGAATTCTGTCACAGATCGCCAGTGAGGTGCCGAGATCGCACCTTGATAAACTGTCCGTTTTTGTGACAGTGGTTACAGCAGGGCTGTCTTAATGAGAGGGCACACCTGGGCACTGCCCAGGGGCCCCAGCTGCATGGGGGGCCCCTGCACTTCCCCCAAAGCAGTTGGTCCTTGAGCCCACGCTAGCAATGCTGCCAGTATCTGCTCAGCAAGTTACACACAGGCTGGATGAACTTCTTAACCATGGAGGGGGTTTATTACTCACTCAGAAACAGGATGACTTTTTTACATGGAGGAGTCTTCATAAAACATTCTTCTGTTATTACCAGATCTATGTGTGTGTGTGTATATATATATATATATATATATATATATATATATAATATATGTAGCGCCCCTGTACTTCCAAGTATGGACGCTGTTTAAATTTAGAGGGGGGTGAGAGAATTACTTAGCTTCTCATCTGTGTGATTTGTGTTAGTTTACTGCTGTGCTGTTGTTTCATTCTGTGTTCCAAAGATGCCTTTCCATCTCGGAACGACAGGTGTCGACAGTGGAGACCAGTGGGAGCTCCTTCTTGCCAGCAGCCAATCGGAGGAGTTTTTCCCTCGCGGGGCATGCTGGGGGGGGGTACTTCTTTTGGGCGCCATTTTGGCGTCGGGGAGTTCGAGGTTGGATCCGGGTGCGGCACCCACCTTTAGGGTGTACGCACGTCACAGGCCCCGGCGAGATGGCCTACCAGGCCGGGGCGCACGTGCTATGTGGAGTTCCTTACTCTGGGCCCTCGTGGCCCGGAGCAACTAAAGCTGCAGAGGGGCCCCAGTGACTTACTGGGTCCCCACTTCTATGAGAAGATCCCAAGCGAGTCTTGCTGTTCGGTGGGGAGTCAGTCTGAGGAGAGCCTGGAGGCAGGCGATCCAATAGGGCCTAGACAAGCCATCGGGGATCAAGGTGACCGGACACTGGGAGTTTATTTTATGGCAACCTGTCAGTCGGTAACCTAAAATCAAGAACTACCTGAAGACAATTCAGGCAATTACTTTACTGAGAAGGAATCGCTTCATAAAGTCGCATTCCAGAGCAAGGGCCTGTGGCAGAGGTACCACTCTTATTTCCATTGAGCCAAGTCTGTGGCAGAGGCTTGTTTTCCTTCTCAAAGTTCCGAGTGATACCCCGGGTGCCAGTTCTGTGAGAGAGACTGTCCTGGTACACTGAACCCACTCCGGCTGGAGTGGCGATGAATCAGAGGTACTGATGAAGCAGGACTGCTTCTGTAAATAGTTAAGGCCTGAACCTGCAACTTCTTCTTTCACTACCTTTTCTTTCTTCACCTGAAGTTACCAGTTGCCGTGTTGGCACAAGAATAAAAGCACAGAAAACGACATCTTGCTGTTTGGACATTCTATTATTGCTCACACCATCTACTTTTCATCATACCCCTAGACATTCTACAAATCTAACCAGCGGCTCCTGCAGGGGTAGCGCTACATATATATATATATATATATATATATATATATATATATATATGGCCAGATACAGATACATTTTCATATCTTTCCGGCGGCGTAGCGTATCCCATTTACACTATGCCGCCGTAACTGAGAGCGGCAGGTCCCGTATTCAGAAAGAACTTGCGCTCTAAGTTACGGCGGCGTAGTGTAAATGGGCCGGCGTAACCGCACGTAATTCAAAATAGGCAGATAGGGGGCGCGTTGTATGTTAATGACTCGTGACCCCGTGTAAGACTGGGTTCACACTACGATTTTCCCGTCCGTCAGCCGCATACGATTTCAGATTTGAAAACGTATGGGCCCGTACGGGAAAACGCATACATAGACAATGCATTGCAAATCGTATGCACTCAGATGCATCCGGGTGCGTACGATTTGCTGGCAAAACGTTTTTTAACAGTACGCAAAACCGTGTTCGACCACGGTTTTGAGTCCGTTTTTGAAACCGTATGGCAAACGCATACGTTTTTTTTTAACATTAAAGTCAATGGAAAAAGCACATATGTGCGGTTCCATACGTATAAACCGTATGCGTTTTTCGTCTGCGCATGCGCATTTTCAAAACAAGAAAATCTTTATTTATTAAATGACACTAATTCCAAAAACGTATGCGTTTTTTTAATCAAAACCGGATGGAACGTACGCACTTTTTGAAACCGTATGCGTTTTATAAACACATACGTTTACGTACGGTTCAATCCGTTTCAGCCGCATACGTTTTTTCATATAAATCGTATGCGGCTGACTGACGGGAAAATCGTAGTGTGAACCCAGCCTAAATGACGCGCTGAATGAACTGAAGTATGGACGTCGGGACAGCGTAGAATTTTCCGTCGTTTGCGTAAGTCGTTCGCGAAATAGGGCTGGGAGTAAGTTATGTTCACGTCGAAAGCATTGACTATTTGCAACGTGATTTCGAGCATGCGCACTGGCATACGTCCGCGAAATCACGTCGCAAATAGTCAATGCTTTCGACGTGAACATAACTTACGCCCAGCCCTATTTCGCGAACGACTTACGCAAACAGAAAATTCTATGCTGTCCCGACGTACATACTTAACATTGGCTACGCCTCCTATAGCAGGGGTAACTTTACGCCGGAAAAAGCCTTACGCAAACGACATGAAAAAAATGCGCCGGGGGCACGTACGTTTCTAAATCGGCGTATCTAGCTCATTATCATATTCGACACGTAAATCGACGGACGCGCCACCTAGCAGCCAGCGTAAATATGCAACTAAGATACGACGGCGTAAGAGACTTACGTTGCTCGTATCTTAGCAAAATTCTGGCGTATCTTGCTTTCTGAATGCAGAAAAAAAATACGCCGGCGCATCCTAGAACTTACGGTCTTTGATCACATAGCAAGATATCTAAGCTATAACACAGTGGGGGAGATTTACTAAAACTGGTGCAATTAGAATCTGGAGCCGCTTCAATATATATTCTATAGCTCACTGTAATGATACAAAATAATAAAAAGTATCCAACACAACAATGCAGTTGCATTTAATCATTGTTCAATTCCTGCTTGCTTAGTCCTATCAAGTCAAGAGTTGAACCCTAAGAAAAGTTTTGTCTGTGGAGTAGTGTCTTCAACGTTAGTGAATGAAAGGTAGATTTACTAAAGAAATAGAGCGTGTTCACTTACCTTAGTACAGTGGTCTCCGTACTGGGACCCTTTGCTTGCCTTTATACAGCTCTTGGGGCACTTTTCCTCCCACTGATACAAGACACTATTCTTCCCGCCAACACCAACAATGGGGCATTTTTCCTGTTACTGACATCAACAATGGGGCACTATCTCTCCCACTTACACCAACGATAGTGTACTATTCCTCCCCCTAATGCCAAAGCTACACATATTTACTCCCACCGACACCAGGAAAATTTAGACTCCCAATGGCCACAATCCATCCCCCCCTGAAGGACAGTAAACTGACCCTTTGTATAGAGAGTTTGGAGACGTGGTAAAGAAAGTTAATCATCTTAAATGTGTTGGCAAAAAGAGAAGATTTTTATTTACATTTTTTCTTTTCTTATTTTATTCGAACATGATTGGGTTATCCCAGTGAATAGAACTACTATATTCACTAGGCTAAGTGAAAATTCTCTACACTTTTAATTAATCTACCCCAAAACATGTAAACTGTAACTGCAATGTATCTGATCACAACAAGCCAAAAAGGACATTCAATGAATTTTAAATATTCAAAGCAAACTCGCCCATCCCTGGCCATCTTGCATAAGGGCAGATGATTCATATAGCATTTACTTCCTGGAATCCATCTGCCCTTAGCTCAGGTATGCAGGCAGGAGGGTGTGCTTAACTGAGAAAATACATCCTCCCCTCTTGTAGACTCCTGGAATGTATTACATCATTTGTCTAAAAAAAAATGTAAAAATCATTTGTATAGGCATGGAAACCTGGATGTAACTGAAGAAATGGAAAAAAAATTAAAACAAGCAATTATAATATACTTTCCTACTGTATCTCTTTACTAATGCTAGCAGCAAAGCATTAAAAAAAGTCAATGTTGATTCAGAGAGTTCTGCTTTTAAGCATTGTATGTCCATGCATTTTATACATTAACCACATCAACACTGGGCGCTTTCACCCCCTTCCTTCCCAGACCAATTTTCAGCTTTCAGCGCTCTTGCATTTTCAATGACAATTGCGCGGTCATGCTACACTGTACCCAAATGAAATTTTTATCACTTTGTTCACACAAATAGAGCTTTCTTTTGGTGGTATTTATTCACGACTCCGTTTTTTAATTTTTGCGATATAAGCCAAAAAAAGAGCAGAAATTTGGGAAAAAAAATTATATTTTCATCTTTCTATTTTAAAATAAATCCAACAAAATCTAATTTTGTCATAAATTTAAGCAAAAGTTTATTTTGCTACATGTTTTTGGTAAAAAAAAAATCTGTTAAGTGTATAATAATTGGTTCGTGTGATCACGGACATATGTACGCAAATGATCATGTACAGATGTGCGCAGGTGTTCACAGAAATATGTGTGCAAATGATCATTGGGACATGTGATTTTACTGTTGCATATGTGGGGACATGTGTTTTGGGGACATCTGTGTTTATTTTCTGTGTTTTACACTGTGTGGGACACTAGGCTGGTGATCAGTGAGTAAAAAGCTGGAAAAAAACAGCTCATACTCACTGATGACTTCTGTGTGAGGAGAGGAGAGCCGAGCCGATCACTTAGCAACCGTCTCTTTATTTACATCACACGACGGCTGTGATTGGACACGGCCATCATGTGATCAGGAGGGCCAATCACAAAGCATTCCTGCCAATCTTTGATGCGCCGTGTCTGGGTGACACGAGTGCATCGGGATCGCGCACGATCCCCCTCCTTCTGAGGGATGTTCCTGAACGTCCACTGTGTGTGTGTATATATATATATATATAATAGTGTGTATGTGTAGCGGGGTCATCCTATCAGAGACTATTGATAGGCTTGAATCCCCACCGGAGCTCTGCCACATAGCTTAAGATGTCTTTAAAGAAGCTATGCATTGTGCGTCCAGAAGTACCGGGAGATATGGACTCCATTGACACTCAGTAGAAACAGACTACACTTTCCACAATGCCGTGCCCAATTCGAACATGTGACACCTCCGCGCAGACTTATGAGGGAGGTTACTTAAGGACAGGGAGGGGCTGTTTCTCGCTCTCTCTGGACCTGCCTCTTCTTCTCTGCAGAGCTGTGTAGAGGGACACAGTCAAGCTGTTAGGCCTGAAGCCAGGGGGCCTGAATTCATCGGGAGGCCAACCATCCTAAGAGAAGCAAGACCGAGGAGTGTCCAGCCTGCTTCCAGAAGACCGGAGAAGCTCATCAGCTGCCGACTAGGAGGACAGTGGGAGCCTGATACCGGAGTCGTGTGTTGCCAAGTAGTGACTGACAGACGCAATCTCTGTGGAGAAGAGCTCAGGTGGACCAGGCCTGTATCGGGTGAGAGGGCACCTGTCCAACTATTCAATCCCAACACTTGAAGTATAAGTTAGTGCCAATTTGCAGGCCGGAGGCACATGTTTGACCCTTGACTGAACCAGAGAGGCTTACTAAGTTGAGTGTGGCCCTGCAGGATTGATCGGCGCTGGCTCGCGATCAGTTTATTATCATTTGTATTCATCATTATTCTATTGACTGAGTTTATTTCATCTCCTATCCCCTTTTTGGATTACAAAGTTAAGAAGTGCACCAACGGCCGCAACATAGACTGTGTTTAAAGGATTCTTAGGAGCTGTTGAGCCAGGCCTGGCTAGAAACTCCTTTGCATTAACTGTTCTGCAGGATTGCCTGTTAAAAGGAGATCGCGAGCATAGACTGCCTATAGTAACTGTAGTTAAATAGCATTACCTTTAGTTTAATTACCAACTCTCGCAAGGGCCCTTGCAGAGGTTTTTTTTGTGTTTAATATCTGTGTGTTGTTATCATTGATCATTCAAACCCCTAACATTTCCTTACCATATCTACAGTAAAGTTATTCTCTTGGTTTGAATATATATATATATATATATTGTGAGACGTGTGTTTATTCCTAGGAGCCGCCAACAAAAGAAAAGGTAACAACATTATTGTATTACCATTGTATGTCTTATGTATGCTATTGTGGCTCCAGCTAAGTAGGGGCCACAATACTATTGTACCCATCCGGTGTGCCAAGGTAAGGTTCGAGCCAGTTCAAAGGGACGAATTAACCTTTTGAGAGTAGATCCCAAAATCTAACCAGCGGCTCCTGAGGGGGTAGTGTTATATATATATATATATATATATATATATATATATATATATATATATATGTATATATATATATATATATATATATGTGTGTGTGTGTGTGTGTGTGTGTATATGTATGTATATATGCAATGTTTTATATATATCTCTATATTTTATTGTGTATTTCAAATAGTATTAGACAAGTATATATACTATATATTTACACAAACATACTGTACATACACACCCACTTCACACTCAGATGTTTTCCAGGCTGCTAAGTGTTACTTGTAAAACATCCATCCAAGTTTCTATCTGTTGGGCTCCCTATTCAGTGATTTACAGTCTGGCTTATAATCTCAGTCAAACTGCTCAGTGAAATTTAATCTTACTATCGATTGGGCTCCACAGACGGCAATTGACATCAAGCCTAAATTTACTGAAAGTCAATAGAGTTACACAGTTTAACGTTCCATCAATTCATCTCTTCCAGTTGAATGAAAAGATCACTTTACTGTATATGCGAGTGATGCAATAATAGAAAGCATACGACTCTGGCTGCAAAGGGACTGCAGACGCAACAATGCTCCGCCAACCTTTATTTCCTATAGATTTTTCCATATGTGATTTCAGTTATTCCGCTCAACCTGTGATGCACCAATAATGCATGCATGCCATTTAAGAAATAAAACTAATTTAGCTTTGTGGCAAATTTAACCTTGCAAGGCGCAGCAAAAAAAACAATGACACTCACAAAGCATTTATAAGCTGTTTGGTTCAGCTTTGTATTTTCAACCCCTTTAATTTGTGTCTGGAATGCTCAGATTTTGCTTGTTGCCAATGTCATGATAAAACATAGATATATAGAATTTTGTGTAAAAAGAACATAGAGCTTCAAAGCCTATGTGCACATAAACTGAGAGGTATAACTAGAGCCTTTGAGGACAACCATTATTATTATTATTTCTTCTGATCCTCGGGGCCCTTACCTCTGATCCTGGGGGCCCTTTCCTCTGATCCTGGGGGCCCTTTCCTCTGATCCTGGAGGCCCTTTCCTCTGATCCTGGGGGCCCTTCCCTCTGATCCTGGGGGCCCTTCCCTCTGATCCTGGGGGCCCTTCCCTCTGATCCTGGGGGCCCTTCCCTCTGATCCTGGGGGCCCTTCCCTCTGATCCTGGGGCCCTTCCCCCTGATCCCAGGGCCCTTCCCATCAATCTTGAGGCCCCATACTCCCATCGCAGGGCCCTTTTTATAAGTACAGGTTCACATTTCTCATGACAGGTCAAAACACATTCATTTCAATGGGTGCCTTCTTGAAGGCAGAAGGTTTTTTATCTTAAAGATTTTTTATTTTTTTTTAGCTAAATAGCTTCCTTTACCTTACTGCAGTCCTGGTTTCATGTCCTTATTGTTCGTTTTTGCTCTGATGTTGCTGTAATTCTCTTCTGTTCTAGACACTTCCCGATTGTCTGTTTCCTGATGACCACAGTATTGGGAGCTTCTAGTTTCATTTTCCAAACCATCACTGCTCTATGGCTCTGTATAGCACAGATACAGGATAATAGGCAAAAATGAAACTAGATGCAAAAGCTAAACTACAAAACTACAGGTACATTATATGTAGGGATGAGCTTCGAGTTCGAGTAGAACTCATGTTCGACTCGAACATTGCCTGTTCGCCGAACAGCGAACTATTTGGGGTGTTCGCGGCATGTTCGTGTGAACTTTAGAACCCTGTTAAAGTCTATGGGACTCAAAGATTGAAATCTAAAGTGCTAATTTTAAAGGCTAATATGCAAGTTATTGTCCTAAAAAGTGTTTGGGGACCCGGGTCCTGCCCTAGGGGAGTGTTTGGGGACCTGGATCCTGCGTCAGGGGACATGTATCAATGCAAAAAAAAGTTTTAAAAACTACATTTTTTTGGCAGCAGTGATTTTAATAATTCCTTTAAGTGAAACAATAAAAGTGAAATATTCCTTTAAATTTCGTACCTGGAGGGGGGGGGTGTAGTATGCCTGTAAAGTAGCACTTGTTTCCCATGCTTAGAACTGTCCCTGCACAAAGTGTAATTTCTGAAGGAAAAAAAGTCATTTAAAATCACTCACGGCTATAATGAATTGTCGGCTCCGGCAATACAGAGAAAAGTCATTCATACAAAAAAATGTGTGGGGGTCCACGGCATTTTTACATTTTTTTTTAGGGTGGAGTTCCCCTTAAAATCCATACCAGACCTGAAGGGTCTGGAATGGATATTTGGGGGGAACCCCACATCATTTTTTTTTTAATTTGACGCAGGGTTCCCCTTAATATCCATACCAGACCCTAAGGTGAGTGATTTTAAATGACTTTTTTCCTTCAGAAATTACACTTTGTGCAGGGACAGTTCTAAGCACAGGAAACAAGCGCTACTTTACAGGCATACTATACACCCCCTAGGTACGAAATTTAAAGGAATATTTCAATTTTATTGTTTCACTTTAAGCATTATTAAAATCGCTGCTCCTGAAAAAACGTCAGTTTTTTAAAACTTTTCTTGCATTGATACATGTCCCCTGGGGCAGGACCCGGGTCCCCAAACACTTTTTAGGACAATAACTTGCATATTATCCTTTAAAATTAGTACTTTAGATTTCAAACATTCGAGTCCCATAGACTTTAACAGGGTTCTAAAGTTCACACAAACTTTTGGTCTGTTCGCAGGTTCTGGTGCGAACCGAACCCAGGGGTGTTCAGCTCATCCCTAATTATATGATTGATTTTTTTCTATTTTTAATCGTTTTTAAAAGGAATCAGTTAACTATTATGTCTCTATACCCTGTAAACAGTCATTTTAGAAAAAAAAAATGTTTTGCTTTACAACCCCTTTAATGCATACTATGCATAAAAAAAAAAAAAAAAAAAAAGTTCTGTGTGTGGGAGCCTCCCTCAGCCCCCTAATACTTACCTGTGCTCCATATTTGTCCAGCAATGTCCACAAGTCTGGCCATCTGATTGGGTGCCATAGACTGCAATGTTAAATCACAAAAGTCGCTAGCAAGTCTCAAGGATATTTGCAAGTTGCATGATTCTGGGGTCACAGCAGTATAAACCCAGCCTTACGGTCCCCCACGGTGGTAGAATGATAAGGCCCAGTCGCAAGTGTGACCTTTTGCAACTCTGGTAGTTTTGATCCAACTATGGCCATTCCTGGTCGATCTAATGAACGGGAATGTTATGCCACATACACACGACTGTGTTTCATGACAAGAAAAATACCATTTTATAAATTGGTTGTTAATAACGATCGTGTGTAGGCTCCAGAGCATTTTTCTCGACGAGAAAAATGTCCATTAAAAATTTAGAACATGCTCTATTTTTTGAGGAATAGTTTATTTCTGAATGATGAGGGGGTAATTGATTAGAAATTTAGAATGTAGTAGTTACAGAGGATATATTGGAATGTATGTGTATATTAGTATATACCACAGTCCTATATTTTTTACAGGATGAAATAGGGCCCCGGAGCTCCAAGCCCTCCATATTTGTCATCTGGAGAACAGGGAGTTTCAGGTTACCAGATTAGTATCAGCTTTACAGGGGTGGGGGTAGACTGCAGCATACTATTAGGCCCCGTACACACGAGCAAATACATCTGATCAAATCGGTCGGACAGACCGATTTGAACAGATCTGTCTGCTAGGATGTATTGGTTTGATCGTGTACACACGATCAAACCAAAATCCCCGCCGGCAGACAGTGCGCTGACGTGGCGGTGACGTTGACGCCACCACGTCACCAAACCAGGAGGTAAAACACTTCCGCGCATGCGTCGAATCCATTCGACGCATGTGCGAGCAGATATGTCTGCTGGTTAGCGTACTAACCAGCAGACATATCGGTCCGACGGGCCAAATCCGTCTGTTTGCACGATCGAATTTGTCTGCTAAAAACGGTCTGTCAGAGGGCAGATTTCCATTTCCTTCCTGTCCCATAACAAAAACAGAAAGTGAGAGGAAATCCCTGAAAATGAAGGGAATCTTTTGAGGGCCCCAAAATCACCAGAACTAGTGTCCCCATTGGAAGATATGCCCTCTATTACTTTTCTGGGAACAACCCAAAATTTCGGCTTTTCTTTTCACAATGATACTGTAATAGTAAACAAATGGGTGACACAGACAACAATAAAAACCTAATAGATGTTTTAATCTATCTCCACTCAAAAAATGCCTTTCGTTATACTTTTCATTCATTTTTAAATTCTGAAGCAAAGTAAAACAGCGTAAGCCATCCATAGACTACCAATTGTTAGGTTACACAGTTGAAAACTGCCTGGGGGTATATATCCCCCTCCTTCCTTCCCTTGGGGTATATATTACCTTCCTTCCTCCCAACAGGGTGTATATCCCCTTTCCTCTCTTCTCTTGAGGTGTGTTTTTTTCCTTCCTTCTTCCTCTCGGAGTGTATATGCCTTTCCTTCTTCCCCTCAGGGTGTAAATCCTATTTTTTCCTCCCTTTGGAGTGTATATTCCCTTTCTTCCTACCCTCTGGGTTTATTTCCCTTCCCCTCTTCGAGTGTATGTGCCCTTTCTTTCTTACCTTAAGGTGAATCTACCCATCCTTCCTCCCATTTGGGTGTATATCCCCCTTCCTTCCTCTTTGCATATCCCCTTGCTTTCTTTCCTTCCCTCAGGCTATAGGTCACCTTCCTTCCTCCCCTGAGGAGGTATACCCTTTACCTTTCTCTCTTCTGGGTGTATATCTCCTTCTTTCCTCCCCTCTGGGTGTATATCCCCTTCTCCCCCCCCCCCTTGGAGTGTATATCCCCTTCTTTCTACCTCTCAGGGTATATATTGTATACCATTTTTCTAAGGTCCAAGCAGTACTAGAACTTAGAAGAAGGGGTTATACCCCAAAAGCTTGTCCCAAAAAATGTAACTGTTAGTGCTAATAATAAAAGTATCACAAATGGTACCCATTTGTGTTGTTGCAAGTCTTGCAATCTGCGCTCAGCAGTGAATTTTTACTGGACATATACTTAGGCTTCGTTCACACTTGTGTGACTCCAAAGTCATGTGATTTTGATGCGACTTTTACACTCTCTGGCACTCAAGTCGCACCAAAGTAGTGCAGAAACCTTGCATTGACTTAAACACGTTCTATTGAAATCAATGGGCTGCCACTTGTCATGTGACTTTGTGTCCCAAGTCACATGACAAGTTGCACAAGTGTAAACAGAGCCTAAGGCCCCTTTCACATTGGGGCGGGAACCGCGCTGTTGGTATAGCGCCGCTAAAAATAGCAGCGCTATACCTCCGGATTTGCCGCGAGTTGCGGCCGCTAGCGGTGTGGTATTAACCCCCGCTAGCGGCGGTGAAAGGGTTAATACCGCCCACAATGTGCCTCTATAGAGGCGCGTTGCTGGCGTTATTGCCGCGGTTATCCATTGTTTTCAATGGGAAGGAGCGGTATACACGCCGCTCCTCTCACCGCTCCAAAGATGCTGCTGACAGGAGATTTTTTTCTCTCCTGCCAGAGCATCGCCTCAGTGTGAAAGCCCTCGGGCTTTCACATTGAGGTTGCTTAGCAGGAGTTTTTCAGGCGGTATAGCAGCGCTATTTTTAGCGCTGTGCCGCCTGAAAAACTCCTCAATGTGAAAGGGGCATTAGTGGCCTAAGATGCCTTCCCTCAACACCCTTGAAATGGCCAACACCTGTTCCTGCTTCACGTTGATCTGCACTATTTGATTGCTCAATGGCACACATACTTTTTATGGAAATCTTCTTTTACAAAGGATTTTATTAATAATTAGTCCAACACACACAGTTCAGCACCCATAGCAGTAAAGATCCAAAAAAAAAAAAAAAAATCCTACTATGGTATATGTTGAAACAGAACAAAGGTATCCAGGCTTACCACCTATTGAGCAAGACATAAGAGCTGATTGTCTGTGTATATTTGGAGGTAGAAATGCAATATATATAGATCTGTAAAAAAAAAGGGAAGAGATGGTGCTATAACCGTTACCATCTAAACTAGGGCCGCACTTGGCGATCCAATATGCATATGGAATAAGTGAGTAGAATTAAGAAAAAGTGATAGCAAGGTGAGGAACTAGAGAAAGAGGAGCAGAAAAGAAGAGTCCTGCGGGGCGCGCAGCAGAGAAGCACTAAATTGAAAGAAGCGTATGATCAAATCTTGAAGGTTGGATATGAGCGATCCACGGTTGCCAGACCAGAATATTTTTTTTGTGGGTGTCCAAAAGTATAGCTGTCAACTTCTCATTTACCTCATTTTGACCGCTTCAAAGCTAAGGGTAGGGGTATTCCAAGCCTTTGTAATAGTTGATTTAGTTGCAGTAAACTTATGTAAGACCAGTTGACATTCCGGATGAAGCAATTCTGCAATCGGCTTGCAAAGAAGAGCCTCTGAGATGAGTATGAAATAGATTACCAGTGGTTCTCAACCTGGGGGTCGAAAGATGATTTGCCAGGGGTCACCAAATCCTGGTCTGTTTCTGAAGCTCACACCGCCCAGCTGGTCTGTTCCTAGAGCCCGCGGCCGCCCACTCAGCCTCTTCGCAGCCACCCTTTCAGTTCAGGGCATGGCTGGGGGGCAGTAGACTAGAGATCGGCTGACTGGTGAGGATTGTGAGGTGGGAGTGGCTGGAGGAGACCCTATCTCTCCCGATTTCAGCATAGGTGTCACTGCTGCGAGACACCATTGTAGTACGGGTTCCACGCTACGAAAATAGTTTTACTGTTAGGGGTCCCCACAATTTGTGAAATGTTATCAAGGGGTCACGACACTAGAAAGGTTGAGAACCACTGATATAGACCCTATCCCATAATCTGCACACCTTCAGACAAGACCACCATTTTATGGAGATCTTCACTGTCAGGTCCTGTCCCATCCCAGTGTATATGACATAATCTCATTTCAATACAATGGAGAGTTTATACTATGCTGGAACAAGCAATTTCTTATCAAATAGATGGATTTTTCTTATATTAGTAATACCTTTACTATTCTTTTTTTTCCGTCCCACCACCAGCAGCACCAAGTGTCACTGACAGGAGGTGTGTACAGAAGAGTAATGTACTCTGAGCTTTATTTCCTATTCAGCCACTTTAAATGGCAGCCACCTGTCATGCCTTGTGTACCAGGTCATTTGATTTAAAAAGTGACAAGAAAACACTTGGTTTCACTGTAGAACCCTTCTGTATTTATTAGTTTTTGTATACTGTGGCAGTACATTAACTGATAAGATCCTGTGGCTCCTGAGGGGGTGTTTAGACTCATTCCTTCAGTCTGGATTAATAAAGTCACTGGAGAGGAATATGTCAGTTTGATTAAGACAGCATTGAAAGAGCTTTCAATGTATTCCCTTCTCTATGTGATGCTGGAAAAAAAAATCACCAGACCCACTGCTTTATAAATCAAATCTATTGTCATTAGAGACCAATTTAACTAGAAAAGATAATGCTGAATCTTAGGAGCAACGGGCAAGGGAAAAGTGGGGACAGAATGCTGCTTTCATGACATTTCCCGATAAAGCTCGAGCAGCCATTATATTTGGATATAAGATGTTGATGTGCAAAATGAGTACAGGTGCCATTGGACAACATACACCAACCCTGTCCCGCTTAAATATTCCAACTATGGGGTGCTCCATCGGCGAAACAGCAGAGACAACACAGTAAGCTAACCCCTATGTAGCACTACCCCCGCAGGAGCTGCTAAGTATTTTCGTCCAGGGTAATAAAAGAGAGTCTGATGCCGTGTACACATGACCTGTTTTTTATGACATGAAAATTAGAATTTTTTTAAATGTCATTAAAAACGATCGTGTGTAAGCTCCAGAGCAATTTTCTCAACGTGAAATATGACATTTAGAACATGCTCTAAATTTCCGAATCGTTTTTCACGTTTGACGACGCAAGTTATGAGATGGAAGCACTCGTTATGGTAAAACTAGCATTTGTAATGGAGATAGCACATTCGTCACACTGTAACAGACTGAAAAGCACAAAGACTGAAAAGCGCGAATCATCTCTCACCAAACTTTTACTAACACAAAATCAGCAAAAGCAGCCCAAAGGGTGGCACCATCTCAATGGAACTTCCCTTTATAGTGCCGTCGTACGTGTTGTATGTCACTGCGCTTTGCTCCAGCATTTTTTTTTTCCATGATCGTGGGTAGGCAAGGCAGGCTTGACAAGAATCACATTGAGAAAAACATTGTTTTTTGTAGGACAAGAAAAACGGCCGTGTGTACGCGGCATTAGAGATTCCAATGTCCACACAATATGCTTCTTTTTCTGTGATTTTATCGTAGAACTTGATGGGAAAAATAAGTTAAAGGGGTGGAAGGGTAGATAGGTTTAGGTGCGTAGTTTCAAATAGAAAACATTCCTGCTTCCAGAATACACAGTTACTTTCGTCACTACTCTAGCCAGAGTGAGTATTACTCAGCCTGATAGGTCCCTCTCACTGGCCTAGCAGCCGGTATGTCGCATGGATTAAACTACAGTCTTTGCCACAGACCTTCCTTTAAGGGAGAAACTTTTGGTCCAGAATCCCCTTGGCACAGGATTCAGCACCCGGATTTCTCCAGCTTAACTCTGGTAGAACTCTGAATCTGACAGGTGATTACCATCAAGCCTCTCAGTGCATGGTGCATCCTTCGATGAAGTTTCCAGGCCTTGTCCCAAGATACCAGCCACTTGCATGGTCCTCCCCTGGCTCCCTTAATCAAGCGGCTTCCTCCCTCCAGGATGGACAGCACAGGATCACCTTAGCAAATATAGGTCCCAGTCAGAATAGCTGACATTGGCTCACAGCCAATGTCAGCTATTCTGACAGTGGAGAGTCAGTTTTTTTCATTCATTGCCTTCTAAAGAAAACAAAAAGCAGGTACTGTAAGCTGTTTAGAAATGCACTGTACACGCTTAAAGTGGTTGTAAAGGCAGAAGGTTTTTTGCCATAACACATTCTCTGCATTAAAGTAAGAAACCTTCTGTGATCTGCTCCCCCCAGCACCCCCATACTTACATGAGTCCTAAGCTCCCACTGCTGTCGATCAAATGCTGTGAGGAGAGAGAAGGAGTGGGACCAAGGGGCACTGTCTGTGTCAATAGACACAGATAGCCAAGATCAGGATCGAGCCTGAATGAGTTCCCCCATAACGAGTGGCTTGCTATGGGGGCACTTGGAAGGGAGGAGGAGCCAAGAGCACCAATGGGGATCCCTAGAAGAGGAAGTAAGTATAACATGTTTATTTAACCACTTGTCCACCGCCCACCGTCAAATGACAGCAGGTGGAGGACTCCAATATCCTGACTGCACGTCATATGACGTGCAGTCATTTGAATAGGGAATGCGCGCGATCACGTGCACGCATCCCTATACTGTCGGTAGCGGTGTGTCACAGAGACACCGCTCGTTACCGACAGGGGTGAACAGCGGCGCAGATGCGCTGTTAACCACGTGATCGCCCGTGGTTAACAAAAATAGAGCGGCAATTTTGAAAAACAATGCAATATTTTTTACTTTTTGCTGTAATAAATATCCCCCAAAAATATATATATATATATAAAAACTTATTTTTTTTCATCAGTTTAGGCTGATACGTATTCTTCAACATATTTTTGAGTAAAAAAATCGCAATAAGCTTTTTTTGATTGTTTTTGCGCACAAGTTATTGGGCCAGATTCAGGTAGAATTAGATTCCCGCAGAGTGTCAGAGATACTCTACGCCGCCGTACTTTACCTGGCTCTACGAGGAATTCAGAGAGATTTTGGCCCGCAAGGTACGGCGGCGTAGTGTATTTCTCTCGGCGGAATCAAACTACGCGATTAGGGGGCGTGAGGCATTTAAATTAGGCGCGTTCCCGTTCAGAAATTTCCCGCCGTGCATTGCGCGAAATCACGTCGTTACGTCATTTTTTTTTTAAATAGCGTCGTTTACGGACATTCCTATTCCCGGACGACTTACGCAAAAAAAAATAAAAAAATTGAAAGTCGACGCGGGAACGACGCCCATACTTAACATGGGCCGCGTAACGTTAGACCAGCTAATAGCTGGTTTAACTTTACGTAGCGAAAAAATGATGTACGCGATTGCGAACGACGCTCGTAACTTCGTGGATCGCCGGAAAAAGCTAATTTGCATACCCCGACGCTGAAAACGACACAAACTCCACCCAGCGGCCGCAAAAAGATTGCAGCGTAGATCCGAAGGCGTACGAAGACGTAAGCCTGTCAGATCGAAGCCCAACACCGCCGTATCATGGTTTAAGGATTCAAACTAGTGATACGGCACGTGTAATTTGAAAGTACTCCTGTCTAACACCAGTTAGACAGGCGTAATGGCTCTCTGAATCTGGCCCATAGTGTCTACAAAATAGGGGATAGATTTATGGCATTTTCATTAATAATTTTATTTTTACTAGTAATGGCGACGATCAGCCATTTTTATCATGACTGCGACATTATGGTGAACACTTTATGCGCTATTTTGGGACTATTCACATTTATGCAGCGATCAGTGCTATAAAAATGCACTGATTACTGTGTAAATGTGACTTGCAGGGAAGGGGTTACCCACTAGGGGGCAATGAAGGGGTTAAGTGTGTCCTAGGGAGTGATTCTAACTGTCTGGGGGATGGGCTAGCAGTGACATAACACTGATCGCTGCTCCCGATGAGAGGGAGCAGACGATCGGTGTCCTGACACTTTCAGAATGGGGAGATGCTTGTTTACACAGGCATCCCCGTTCTGCAGCTCCGTGACATGATTTATCTTAATGCATTGAACCTTCTGCTTTTACAACCACTTTAACTGTAGTATGCTTGTGCCAAAGCTAACTTATCCCTGTGGAAGCTGGAAATCACTGTAGTAGGCACTGCTACAACAGCAATCTCTACTATATTCTGGGTCCCACGCCAATCTGTTGTGCTGCTGTTTAGTGAACACGCTCGGCATGGGCGCTGTTCAGGGAACATTTTCAATTTTCTCAATGAAGTGCTGTCTGATTGGACAAGGTGGAGTTCATGACATCCCTCCCGGCCTCTCTATCTTGTTCAAACAGAGAGCATTTTAATTGAGAAAATGCAGAGAAATCTTTGATGGATCCTGTTCTGAGGAAGTGATCTCCTGTGTTCACTAAACATCATGGGACCGGGACCTAGACCTATGTGAAGCTAGTGGAGATCACTGTAGTAGTGGTCCCTATTACAGTGATTTCCAGCTTCCAAAGGGATCGAGCAGATATTGATCATGCATACTTACATTGCTGCAAGCTTTTTTCATATTATTGCCTTGGGCATAGCAAAGCTTGTTCCTTCCCATAATAGTGTCAGGCCTGACCTATGTAAAGGCAAGTCAGCATTGCATTCTAACGCATTTTACTGAAGTTTGAAAAGCAGCAAAAGATCAACTGAAAATGTTGGAATCACTTCATGCTCTTTATACAGCATGATTTCCTTTTTGTACTATTGTAAATGGGATAGAGTTTTCGACTTTTTTTTTTTCTGTAGTTACAGGTACTGTCATTCCTGTCTTGGGATCAAGTCCCATTTTATCTATTCCTGAAAGACAAGCACAAGTCACACCTATTACACACCATATTTTCCATAACTACTTGTAGGTTCTTGGAAACATCTGCTCAGCTCTTTATTTTTCCATATGCCTTTGTTTCAACTTGTCCTTACAGTACAATATATCCCCTCACCTTTATAACACAAAAATGAATCCATGAATTTTATGCACTATGCCAAAGTCTTGTGTATTATTGATCAGTTCATTGTTACAATTTTGATTGTATTTATTTTTAGCTTGACCTTTGAAAAAACATGATTGCTAACCTCTTAGTTTGATTTTTTTTTAGCTTATGATAGATGCTGAAGTAGGTTTAATTTTTATTAAGGACTGCAATGTTTGGAACTCTATGCTTGAGCTTCTGACAAACCCACAAACTATGTAAATGAAGACGGATTCTTATGCCTAGTACACATGATCGGTTTTCTTGGCGGTAAAAAGTCAGCCGGGAAAACTGAGGGGAAAACCGAGAACCTGCTCGGTAACTTTTTCTCCCTACACACGACCGGGTTTCCCAACAGGAAAATTGCCATGAGAGCTTTATGCCGCGTACACACGGTCGTTTTTTGTGATGAAATAAAACAACGTTTTAAAAAATGTCATATAAAATGATCGTGTGTGTTTTTTAAAATGAAGTTTGAAAAACATAGTTTTTTTTTCATGAGAAAAAACGTTGTTTTTTTACAAGACAAGAAACGACCGTGTGTACGCGGCATTAGTCGGGAAACCCGGTCGTGTGTATGCACCACTGCAGTCTTTTCCCATAGGAAAACTGCCGGCTTAAAAACCACCGGGAAAAAGGGAGCTAGTTCTCTTTTTTTTTTCCCGGCAGTTTTCCTGTTGGGAAAACTGCGATGGAGCTTAGGCCGTGTACACACGGCAGAGAACCTCGACGGGCAGAACACATCGTTCCGCCCGTCGAGGTTCTCTGCCGGCCGTTGAAATCGGCGACCTGCCCGTCGGGAATGGCAACCAGCCATTCATCCAGGCGGGCCGTCGAGCAAAAAGAGAGCATGCTCTCTTTTCGCTCGACGGGATTCCCGACGGGCGGGGCGAGCCAAAAGCGTACACACGGCCGAGGTCCTCGCTGGAATGCAGCTTCCAGCGAGGTTCTCGCTGGTTTCCAGTGAAAACCTCGGTCGTGTGTACGCCGCCTCACACATGGTTGGGATTCCCGGCCAAAAGCTCTAATGGCAGTTTTCCCAACAGGAAAACCAGTCATGTGTACGAGGCATTACTCTCTCTGTTAGCAATTGAATTTATTTTATATAATGGAGTATGTAGCATGGACAAGAAAAGATAAAACATCATGGCGAACAGGGACAGGAACACAAGAGCCTTTATTCACTGGAGTCTACAAGAGATTTGAAATATACCTGTAGCCAGGTTATGGAAAACTCCAGGCAAAAACTTAAATGTGTCCATCCCTCCCACCTACCTCTAACTCAGGGGTCACCGAATCCTGGGCTGTTCCTGAAGCCCGCACTGCTCTCCCAGCCCTTCTGCGGCCACCCAGCAGGGCTGTTCCTGGAGCCTGTGGCCACCCATTCAGTTCAAGGCATGGCTGGAGTGCAGAGACTAGAGGTCAGCTCACTGGTGAGGAATGTGAAGTGGGCGGGGCAGGAGGAGACCTTGTCTCCTGATTTTGGCATAGGTGTCACTGCTACGAGACATCACAAAGTCAGAGACTCAGTGTAGCCAGAGACACAGTGAGTAACACTACCTGTTGTTATTATAGTTGCCATTAAAGTCCCCACTACAGTTTTCAGATCAGCAGATGACCTTGATCAAGAAGCACCTAAGTTGGCTGATCAGAACCCCCCCCCCCAGCATTGCCACTCATCCCATTCCCCGCACCAAGGAGAAGGAATAAAAATAGAGAATACATGGAAGGGAGAGGAAAAGAGAGGGAGGAAGAAAAAATAAGAGAACAAGAAAGACAGCTATAGAGGGTGATTGGGAAAAAAAATAAGAAATTAGGATAGATACAAGGGAAAGAAAGGAGAACAAAGAGAGTGGTACATCCTATAATGTACCATAAAGGATTTTAATAATGTACGAGTGGAAGGGACTCAGGGAGCACTAAATGTCCTAGGGTTATGGGCGCAAATTACTTGTTTTGCCTTGGGCGCTGACAACCCACGCTACAAAATACATTTTACGGTTAGGGGTCCCCACTAGGGATGAGCCGAACATACCCGCGTTCAGTTTGCACCAGAACCGTCGAACAGACCGACCGTTCGCGCGAACATTTAGAACCCCATTAAAGTCTATGGGACTCGAATGTTCGAATTCAAAAACACTCATTTTAAAGACCAATTTTTAAGTTATTGTTGGAAAACGTCTTTGAGAATCCGGGTCTTGCCACAGGGAACATGTATCAATGGAAAAAAGTTTAAAAAACTGTTGTTTTTTCAGGAGCAGGACTCCTGAAAAAACTACCACTTTTAAAACTTTTTTTCCATTGATACATGTTCCCTCGGGCAAGACCCGGGTTCTCAAAGATGTTTTCACAGGCAAGCTATAGACTATTAGACACCCAGCAGGTACAATATTTAAATGATTTTTTTTTTTTAAGCATCATTAAGCATGCAGTGCTGGGTGTCTATAGTTTGCCTGTGAAAACGTATTTAAGAACCCGGGTCTTGCCCGAGGGAACATGTATCAATGGAAAAAAGTTTTAAAAACTGTTGTTTTTTCAAACTATAGACACCCAGCAGGTACAATATTTAAAGGAATCTTTAATTTTTTTTTTTATTTAAACATTATTAAAATCACTGCTCCAGGAGCAGTGATATTAATGATGCTTAAATTAAAAAAATGAAAATAAAATTCCTTTAAATATTGTATCTGCTGGGTGGCTATACGTGTGATAACGTCTTTAAACAGCACAATCACCTCCCTGCCAGTAAATTAGGAAATACTGATCTATCTAAGCTATGCAGTGTATAAATATATGTACAACTCCTAGGGATGTATATATATCCTCTACACACTGTAGATTAAGCTAAACTGACTAGCCTGCCTGCCTGCTCTATCTAGCTATATAAAAAAAACAATCTCTCTGTCTCTCTGACTGCTCTCATTATCAAGCCGGAACACATTACACAAGGCCGCCCAGCAGGCGGCCTTATATAGTGTGGGGCGTGCGCTAAAGCCCTGAGACATAATTGGCCAAAGCCACCCAGGCTTTGGCCAATTATGGCTCTTCGTTTTTTGCGCGCTGTGATTGGCCAAGCATGCGGGACATACAGCATGCTTGGCCAATCATCAGCGCGCAATGCCGCAGTGAATTATGGGCCGTTTTGCATCACTCGAATTTGGCGCGAACGACCGATTTTGTTCGAATTTCGTCGAACGTACGAACAGACAAACAGACATACGTTCGTATCGAACGCAAAGCTCATCCCTAGTCCCCACAACTTGGGAAATTTTATCAAGGGATGGAACTAGAAAGGTTGAGAACCACTGCTCTAACTCATCATATCACATTTTTTTTGGCTTACCTGGTGAAGCAAGATAAACTCACCTAAGTCCACCCTCTGGGTCCCTTACTGCTGCCATTTGCTGCAGGACCCACCAATCAAAGTGTGCAGGTTATTCCTTGCCATTTGGATCCCTACCATCTCTTTGGAAATATGTCACTTCTTCTGGCTTCTGAGATAACCCCACCACTGGAAAGCCAATAGGAAGTATCCACATCACAGACAGTGATGTGGACACTCAAAGGGGGCACCTGCTAGAACAAAACAGAACGATCGGAGACTAACAGTCACGTGACCACAGTTTTTTATATTTTTTAATGACCTTTACAGGGTTCAGCTAGAGCAGGGGTCTCCAAACAATGGCCCTCCAGTTGTTCAGGAACTACAATTCCCATCATGCCTAGTCATGTCTTTGAAGGTAAGAGTTTTACAATGCCTCATGGTATGTGTAATTCCTGCAACAGCTGGGGGGCCATAGTTTGGAGATCCCTGACCTAGAGGGTAGTAGGAAGGATTTTTTTTATGCCCAGAGCTTTAAAAAGCAGTAGACATGTTTTAAAACAAGCCATGCCTGGCCTCTATAGTTGCAGTAAGACATTGAACACATTTTGGTTTTATACACCTGGTACATATTTTGCTGTTTAGGGCTGGGTTCATACTGCAGACGGCCACAGATCGCAGTAGGGGTCCGGTGCGTCCCTGTTCTCTATTTCAGGGACACATCAAGGCTGAATCTTTTGCCCTGAAATGGAGCCAAAGAAGCACAGGACTCCTGTGGAAGCTGCTCCGCAGCTGCCCTGAAGATGTGTCAACTGGCCACAATCTCTTGTCATGCAAATTGGATGTAGAGAAACCACATCCAATTCACAATGGTGTGAACCCAGCCTTAAAATAAAAGTTCAATTTCGCTTTAAAGCTGAATGCTAGACAGATATAATAATAATGCAGCTCTGAAATTATTAAGTCCCTTCACACTGTTGCGCTTTTGTTGCACTATTCCAGGGGCGACAAAAGTGCATAAAAACAAATCCCCAATACATCCTAAATAACTGTTCACACTGCAGCTCCTGCATGTTGCATCTTTGGTACAGTTTTTTTAAAAGCACATCAGTGTGAAAGTAGTAAAGACAAATACAAAAAAATTTAATACGAGGGTCATTAAAGCCAAATTGGGAGTTTAGCATGGCGGTACTATATGCAGTAGTCTAGAGACCATTAATCAAGATGGCAGACAACAGTGTTAGTGAGTGAATGGAACAGTGTGTGGTGATAAAGATTCTTGAGAACGAAGGCCTAAAACCAGCAGATATCTACAGAAGACTTTGAGCACAGTTCGGTGCAGCAGCAGTAAGACCTTTTAAGGGTGTAAATGTTTCAAAGATGGCCGTATGTTTGTCAGTGACAATGCTGACCGTGGTGGTTCCCAGCACAAAGCAGTCATTCCTGTGAACATTCAGCACATAAAATGCCCGATCCTGGATAATTGATGCATAAGGCCGCGTACACACGACCAGTTTCCTCGGCAGAATTCAGCAAGAAACTCGATGGGAGACGTATTCTGCCGAGGAAACCGGTCGTGTGTACACTTTTCGCCGAGAAACCTGTCGAGCCAAAAAGAGAGCATGTTCTCTATTTCCTCGATAGGCAATGGGAAATTTGGCTTGACAAGTTTTTTGACTGCCGAACAAGGAAATCGACGGGGAAAACGATGTGTTTCGTCCGTCGAGTTTCTCGGTCGTGTGTACGCCGCCTAACACGTTGTGAAATTGCACAAGAACATTTGCATTTTGAAAAGTTAGGACATGCTGGGTACCAGACTATTAACAGTGAATATTACTGTCATGTTCTGAGTAATGTGCATACTCGTCTGCGGAAAAAAATGGCCTGGTTTGATCACTAACGGTGCCCTGTTTCTCCAGGACAACGCCCAAGCTGTGCACATTACAGCACAATACAGCAAATCGCCTGGGAGGTATTGCCACATTCCCCTTACCACTCCAAGTAATTTCCACCTGTTTGGACTTGGACCCCTAAAAGAGTTCCTCGGAGGTCAGTATTTTAGCTCGGATGACGAAGTGAAGCAGACTGTCCTAGGATGGTTCAGGCATAATGACAAATCTTTCTTCTTTTTTTTTTTTTACATTCAAAGTTTATTAGAGGCATTATTTAAAGCTGGGATAAGTGTATACAGGTAGAAGGGGAGTATGTTAAAAATAAATGCAGTTTCCCCTACTTGGAATTTTGTTATTTTTTTATATAAACTCAAAAGTCCCAGTTTGACTTGAACACCCCTCGTACAATCAGGCTAGTCACATTACCTTATTTGATGAAATGTAACACCGAAAATGTATCTCTTTGCTTAACCCATTCACCCAAAAAGTTTTAATAGAACTTCACTATTAGTCTAGAATCTAAAAATCTGATACCACTTAATAAAGTCCCACTTTAATGAAGCCATCTTTTAAGCAATTCTGTCAATGTGATCAATATTATAAAAATAATCACTGTATATACTCGAGTATAAGTCGACCCCGAATATAAGCCGAGGCACTTCATTTTACCACAAAAAAATGAGAAAACATATTGACTCGAGCCTAGGGTGTCCATCTGCATGGCTCACTGTGCCTCACTGTGTCCATGCCTTACTGTGCTCATGACTAGACTGACGTTTAACATGGGAGTCTATGGAAGGGGTGCCCGGTTTGAAAAATCAGTGCTCCCCGGCCGTAGGTCTCCTGGACCACAAACTTTGCACACTTGTAGAAGAAGAGTGGGGCTATATGTGTGCCACATTCAGGGGACCTACGGCCAGCCGGTACAGGGTCCCCAAAATCCGGGAGATCAGGCGCAAAAAGGTGACTCGAATTAAGCCGAGGGGGGCATTTTCAGCACAAAAAAATGTGCTGAAAAACTCGGCTTATATTTGAGTATATACGGTAAACTTCAATCCCTCTCCTGGAACGTAGGTAGCAAAACAATCCTTTTAAATGATAGATGTGAATGACCTGCCCAACCCCAGCTCTGTAACCAATAACATCATAAAACATAATTTTTAAATAGCTAGCAGTACCTGAATATGACTTGGTGTCAGGCTGTTAAAGTCCCTGTACAACAAAGCTGGAGTGTGAGAGGAAGAAGCAGCAGAAGTTGCCAATTAATTCATGTTTGGACATGAAGCATACTGATAGGAAGGGAGAGCAGAGTGACCAAGTGATTTGCTGACAACTGTGCTGCCTATTCTCTCCCCGTTCAGTCATAGGCTGGAACGGGTCCAGGATGATCTGGGCTCAGGAGGAAATGGATTGAATGATTCTGAAAGTGAAAGGTGCAGCAAAAGCATTTTTATTTTATTTTTATTTTTTCTCTCGTACAATAGTTCTTTATTGTGTTTTTAAAGAAAGGCATTACATGTTATCTTTAAGACAATAGCAGTCAAAACAGATGTCACCACCAGAACATTGTTACACACCCAAAAGTAAAAAAAAAAAAAAAAAAAAAAAAATCGAGTCCAGTGGAGGTATGACAAACCAAAATTTGGGTGGAGAGAACAATATGAGAGTGCAAAAGCATTTTTTTTTCTTTTATCTTTTAATGTGCTACTCATAGCGATGTATTAAATTATTTGATCTCCAGCCAAAACATTTTTGGCTAGTTTTGGACAGAGCTTAAAAACCTGAGGGAATTCTCTTCAATAGAGACACAAACAGAAAAAAAAAAAAAAACACATTTCAGAACAAAGAAGGTCTAGAACCTCTGTTACATTCAATTGCTGTCCTCATTTTAGAGATTTCAGTTCACTTCCTTTAAAAATATTTTTCCTGTGTGTCAAACTGTGACAGGAAATTAAAGCGAATCTTTCTAACAGGGGGGCATTAGTTAAACCTGACAGAGGAGCTTACTCTTATTCACTGTGTTCCAATAAAAAAAATGTTGACTGATGTTGGGTTCTACTGTATTGAATGTCGAGTTGCCACCACCTCAATGACATCAAAGAGCGTAAAGGGGCTGTACCTTTATTCTATGCATGAGGTTAAAAACCCTTTTGTGTGCTGCCCCCCCCCCCTCACAGCCCCCCCCCCAATACTCACATCCCCTCTTGATCCAGCGATGTGCAGGAGAGCCTCGGCTGTTTCAGGGCTCCCTCTCCTCATTGGCTGAGACATCAGCAGGAGCCAGTGAGCAAATGAGGAGAGTGTGGGGGAGTGGGGTCGAGCTTCTGCTCTATGTGTCATATGGACGCATAGAGCACGGCTTGGGAGTGAGCCCTCACCATAGAGAGTGGGGTACTGGTCAAGGGGGAGGAGCCAGGGGACCCGAGAAGTGAAGGATCCAGCTGCTCTATGCAAAACCACTGCACAGAGCAGGTAAGTATAACACGTTTGTTATTTTTTTTATTTTTTTTTAAAGCCAAACCTTTAATATCACTTATGAAGGGGGGACATTAAAGTATAACTAAAGAATTTTGTTGTTTTGGATAAAATGGAGAGGGGTTAGAAAACTTTGTAGTTTTGTTTTTTGATCCTTTGCTGTCTGTGCCCCAGTTAGAGAGATTCATCCCCTCAATTTGTCATTTTTACTATTATCACCAAAAATGAGAGTAAAAAAAAATCACAAATTTTGAGTTGTCCCCAGAATAATCCTCCAATGGGGGGGGGGGGGGCACTAGTTCTGGTGACCCTGGTGACAACCACAGATTCCCTTAGTTTGGAGGGATATACCCATACCTCCTGTTTCTTGGCTATAGGGGAACACTTGCTTACTCTATCAAAAATTAAAAGAAAAATTGCCTTGAGTTCTATTTAAAATCATGATCCAGGTGTATTTAAAGCCAACTTTTTTTCACATTCGGGACACTAATGGAGAATGGTAATTTCTGTCAGGCTTTTATTGCTGTCTCTTTCTGCATTAGATAGATTCACTTTGTCTACTTGCGATGATGAACATGGTCCCTGGGAATGGCAGTGGGGGAAAATCAACCCCCCCCCCGAGCAGGCACACAACCTCTGCTGTTTAAGGTTTAAGGTTTTTGCCGGTCGGTCCCACATTCCGGCGGGTGGCAGGCAGTGTGGTGCAGCGGCTTGGCTCCAAGTCTTCTCCCTTATGGTGGCTTCCAGCTCCTCCCCTCCTCCTCCTCGGCACCCAATAGGATCACCTGTTCTTTTAGCCAATCAGGTGACCGGGGTCAAAATCCACTTCCTAATTGGCCAGGAGGAGGATCAGTGTTACAACAGCGAATATTGATTCACTGTTGTAACACACCTGGGTGAGTCCATCCTATATCGAAGCCTATTAGAGGCAACATTTAAAAAAAAAAAAAAACTTTTTGGACGCTCATCAGCAACTCTGCAGTGTATTGCAATCCAAATCAGATTTCAAAATGTATCATAAATAGGCTGATTGCATCTCTACACCCTTTTATCTTTGGCTTGAATTGCAATAGCTTTGGCCACTAATATGACTACCAAAGCTTCACAATAAGGACATTTTCCAGCTGTGTCAATTATCTGGATCAATTGATGGTCAGTTGATGTGATCATGCTAGAAGAAACCTTTGCAATAGTACAGCTACATCTTCCTTCTTGGCAGTTAAATATGTGGTAGATAGTCATTCGATTATGAAAGCCTACAGCGGTCCATACCTGGCTTCATTAACAGGACAAAAGGTCTTCAAATATTTTTCTTGGTTGATAATCAGCCTTTTTGAGCACTTTTAATGTGTCTACTGTTTGAAGATGAGAACTCATCAACCACAACACAAGTAACTGATGACTAATGGCATCTTTGTAACGGAAGTATGATCCAGTTTATTATAAAACACATCGAAGTATGGCCTGCTGTAATGGTAAAGATCAGACATAGACTGGATGCATATCAAACAATGTTATAGTTTTGAATGTAAAAGATAGGCAAACCTTAAAATATTACTAACTAATGTATTTATTGGCGTATAACAATCACTTTAACCTGAAAATAGAGGGCAAACTGTGCCTGTGTGTTATACGCAGGGGGCTGTGGAAAGCTTTTTTTCCTGAAACTTCCTCTTCCCAAGAGCCCAGAGGCGATTCAGTTCGCATTTGTTGCGCTATATAAGTTTTTCACTCACTCACTCAATGTTAGGGTGCGTGTTATACGCAGATAAATACGGTATTAGGTACAATGAACTCCTGGCAGTTTTCTGGTAAAGAATATGCACTAAATGGAAAAAAATGTGTACCTTGACATAAAGCAATTTATTTTTATTAAATGTAGTTAGAAAAGAAAATGGAAGGTAATGGGCATGCAGTAAAATGCATCCTAATTTGGAATACTGGCTATGAACAGTCAGAGTGGATAAACACTGTCTACTATGCCTCTAACATCAAGCAAGATAAGCCTGAAGTTCTATATTTTAAGGATCTCCAGTTGTCATCCACTTCCTGATACAGATGTCAGTGTTGTCTTCCCTTCTCCTTCCTGTTGCCAATCCTGGCATTGTGTTAGCCCAAGGAATTTTGACTGTCATCAATTTCCTCTTCTAAAATGCAGCTGTAGGCTGTTATTAAAAAAACAATTGTAGTCCAGTAAATTTACCCAATTTTAATTGTTAAAAAATTAAAACAGATTGTATGGACTAGTTGAAACAAAAAGAGAGTAGAATGAAAACATATTTCCCCCCTCACCAACACACATTTTTGAATAAGCCCTTTCTTCACACTATAGGAAGAGGGAGGAAACAGAAGCCAACGCAGCTGTGATGCCCGTGGAGTGCAGGGGAAGCTGCCGGTGAATCGCTGCCAACCATAGATGGGGTAAGTGCTCCAGACCAAAATGACTTTGGGGTTTAGGTGCTGTTTGCCTCCCAATCCAAAAAATTACCACCGACGCCACTGAAAGTATTATAGACCAACTTTGCCCAACTCTGACTGCTCCCCCCACTGCAAGGCGTATCTTTTAATTATGGTCTGATCCTCTTTTCCCCCAGGAAACCGCAGTGGACTGACACCTCATGTATTGGTCTTGATGACTTCAGGAGCTTAGACCATTGGAGCATGGGGGAGAAAATACTATGTGGGGCCAGGATAGCAGCCGAGTGGAGAATCTGATGAGGAAATACACTTTTTTTATGCCCCCTAGACCTAAACAAGCAGTTAACCCATTGCATGCAGAAGCAGCTTCACTGCAAGGAAGGATTTTCATATTACCTGGTTTTGGGATTTAACCCTGATAATATCGATGTTTAAATTCAATCTAAAAATGTTTATTTTTGCATGGTGAAGAGTTGGGAAGAAGCTCCGATAGTGTTTTCATTGCTTTTTGTGTCCATGATAGGGAAGATTTTCTTAATTTCCTGTTTTAAGTTATAGTGGTAACCAAGTCAAAAACATTCATCTAAATGTATTCATCAATAGCCACAAAGGACCACTTTGTTTGCACTAAATGCCTTTGATAACACAGCTATTAATCGAATAAAAGTAGTCGTTGTATCTTAAGTGCCCGTTCACACTACCGCGACTTGGGATCCGACTTGTGTCGCGGGACATGAGAAATTACATTAAAGTGAATGAGAGCCGTCTTAATGAACAATACTGAAGTCGCTCTGACTTCATAAAAGGTTCCTGTACTACTTCAAGGCGACTTCTAGGCGACATGTACCCATTGATTTCAATCGAAGTTGCCTCCAAAGTCAGATCAGTGTCTTAACTGAAGCAGCTTTACAGGAAGAGAAAATAGTTTTCTCAGTCAAACCCCTACCTTTCACAGAGCTGATTATTGTTTGATTGGTCACTGGCAAAGTTGCCTGTCCTGTCCTGGAGGCGACTTAAAGTTGCCTCGCAAAGTCCTGCCGACTTTGATGTCGCTGTAGTTTGAACTGGCACTTACTAGGCTACATGTAGCCTGTGGGTAGAGCAGAGCTGTGGGATCCTACTACAGGTTGTCTGCAGAAAATTATAGGGAGATATATTGTGTACAAGAAACCATTCACCCTGCACAAGGAGAGAGATCACAGTAAACTGGTCTTTAGTACAGGAACCTCCTGAACAGAGGAAAAGTACAGGGATGGTTTTCATGCTGGAGTACTGTACAAAGCATGAATGAAATAAACAAAGCACACCAGTTTCAGCTAAGAATACATGTGGCTCATATATTAGACCTCATTCCCGCTGGAGCAACATAGCATTTTTGCATATTTTCATGATCAGAAGCCACAGGTGCCTCATACAGCCTCCCAAAGAAATCATAACTGTACTTGGCCGTATCTGTACGCATGTGTATATTTATGCAAATACCAATGTACTGTATACCCCATCACTTCCTATTCTGATGTCACATCCGGTTGCCGCGTAACCACGTCCGACACGTTTCGTCACAGGGCGTGGTTACAACTCGGCCTTTTTTTTATTTTTTATTCAATTTTGTGTTTATTTCAAATAAAAATAGAGTCACAACTCAGCTTTTCTATCCTCCTCCTTTCCATTTGTTAAGTTTGGATTTAAACCTTTAGTGTTGAGAAATATCTGAGAAATGCAGAGGAAGCACTTACTAGAGTGGGAAAGGGGAATATTTATCTCATGGCCTATCTCAATAAAGTGTTAAATAGGACAGAAAATTTTGGTTGAAATCTCTAAAAGAAATGCACAGTTAATAAATAAAATCATTAGAGTGGGGTTAAAAGATCTGTCAGATGCTTACCACTGTCTGTCCTTGTTGGGAAATTTTCTTTTATGGCCTATCCCAATAATAGTGTTCACAAGGACAGAAAAAAAGGAGAAATTTACTTGACAGAGACACAAACAACAGCAAAAAAAAAACGAAAAGAAGTCCTGACCCTTTCCCACGCTTTTGGCAGCTAGAAAAAAGTTTACACTTGACACCTGTCATAGTTCAGTCCACCAAATGATGCAAGACTGGGGATGTGCTCGGGACAAGTTAATTATGTATATCAAAGGGCATTTTTACTTTTTTAATTAAAGATTATTTAAAGATTATGTGCACTACAACAACCTAAACACTGGAAGATAAAGACAGAATATGTAGTGGGATGTTGTTTGTCTAAATGACCACTTTTCTGCCATGGAAACACACTTTCTTTTTTTCTTTTTTACAAAAGCTTTTAATATAATTTAAGAAATATTTTTTTTGCGACATTCCAAATCTCAGCTCTTCTATTACATTGTCGGAGTTGAAATAAATAATATTAGTCTTGTTCTTTTGGGAAGCATAAAAATACTTCCTTTTCTGCAAGAACATTTATTTTGATACACTTTTTATGACTTGAGCTGGTCATAGACATCAGATGACATTCACAAAGTCGAGTAGTTTTTCTTTAAAATATGTGACCCGGTCACTATTGTCCCCCTGACAAGCTGGAACTGACACCATCCCCCAGAACCTCCCACTGCATGGAAATAAAACAATTGAAACAAAATGAGCTGAGCCATGCTTGTGTTTAAGGACTCCATGGAAAACCCAGGTGCCAGAGTTGGTTATATAATCTGTGTGCACCCAACCACACTTCTATGCACGTGGGCTCATTTTAGATATTTGCTTAATCAATCCAAATGCCTGATAATGGCCACATTTTAAGAAACCATACCACTGCCTACAGTTCTTTGCACCAACAGACTCATAAGGATGCAAACATGTCTTCTATGGTGAGGATGTCTACATTTTCTGGATTGGTTGATTTTTGAGCTTAGTTAGGCGCCAAATACCCACTGGGGAGTGAGCGTCTAAGCGCCGCTGGTGCGATGATACCTTGAATCACTCCACGGTATGGAAGGAAAAATAGAGAGGAGAAGAGAGGGTGGAAGAGGGAAAGGGGTATCCGGCCCTTAGATAAGCAAAAGGAAAGAGCCGTAGAGCATAAGAAAATATAAGAAAAGAAAAAGAGACAAAGAATTCTAGAGAAAGGGTACATGACATCATTGGTGTCTGAATAGTCAGAGCCGTTCCGGGGTCATAATCACTAGTAGTAGCAGGACTGGTCCCTTTAATGAAGGGACGGAGTGCATGGAGAAAAATTAAACAAAATGTATCCGTAAGCTGGACTAACAGCTCCGTCTTCAGTTTTTTTTCTGAAGAGGAGCAGGTTGGGTGTCAACTTAAGTTCCATGGATAGTGCATTCCACAGCCTGGCACCCCTACTCTCAAGTCTCCCATGGAAGAAAGTTTAGATGGAATAACTATAGGTAAGTGTTGGTCTTAGATCTTAATGGGCGCGTAGGTACATAGTGCACCGCCAGACTGTGTAAATACTTGGGTCCCTGTCCCCAATATGCACGGAAGAAAATACAGAGTGTTTTAAAGATCACTCTCTGCTCGATAGGGAGCCAATGGAGTGATCTCCTAGCCAGGCTAATGTGGTCTCGTCTCGCTAGACCGAGTACAAAGCGAGCAGTGTGATTCTGCACCACCTGGAGCTTGTGGACCCAGTAGGAATATGTTTGCCCCATCTTATCTGGAATGGATAAAAGCTTGGGCAAGTAAGGATCTGTTATTTTGCGTGAATAGGTGTTTCACTTTTCTGAGGAGCCTTAGTTGTTTCTAAAGTGGGGCACAAACGAGAGGGTGTCATCAATGATGATCCCTAGGTTTTTTAACCTGCTTAGCTAGAATGGGAGTGGGTCCGAAAGATGGAGGCCATGCAGCCAGCAGTGTTGCGCTATTAGGACCGATTAATAGAACTTCAGTTTGGCTACGTTCAATCCAAGCTTGCTACCAGCCATTCATTCCTGTAGCACTTCCAGTGTATTTTTTATCCACAGGGAACAATAGATTTTATACAAACAGAAAGGCGCAGAGCTCTAAATAGGGGAATACCAACAGACAGGGCGGAGTCCACAGGTGGGGGTGCTCAGGCTGCGGTGTCCTCCAGACAACACTCAAATAGGTAGCCAAAATAGAAAAATAGCCGGCAGCTCCAATTCATTAGAAAAATGTATTGGCACATGTAGGAAAACAAAAAAGAAATGTTTTAGCATCATGCAGTGACCAAGGCTCTTCACCCGAAACGCATCTGCTTTTTTGTTTTCCTACATGTGGCAATAATTTTTTCTTATGGATTGGAGTTGACAAATATTTTTCTATTTTGTCTAACATTAGATTTTAATAGGAAAATATCAAATCACTTTTTTCTCCCAGTTAAAGTCTATGAATGTCTCTGGTACTTAGTAGAATTTTAGATCATCTAATGTCTTTGGGCATTTAAAGTCCAGTCCACCCAAGATTTATATTTTGATTTAGGATGGGTTCTCTTGGGTTGTATTACTTGATGTCTTCTTTTAGCCATAAAACGACTACCGTGGGTAAATCTCCCTAATAAGGCAATTACCTTATATCACTTTCATGCAGTTGTATTCCTAACTTGCTGTTGGAACCCTCAGAACCTTATTCACTTTAGTAGGAATCCTCTGAACCTAAAATTGTACTCACTAGATTTGTCCTTAAACCTGGCAGCTGATTTGGCAAAGCCTTAGGCCGCGTACACACGAGGAGACAAATCCGATGAAAACAGTCCGACAGACCGTTTTCATCGGACATGTCTCCTGGGTGATTTTGGTTTGATCAGTGTACACACGATCAAACCAAAATCCCCGCGGACAGACAGCGCGGTGACGTGGGGGTGACGTTGACGCCGCCACGTCACCAAACCAGGAAGTAAAATACTTCCACGCATGCGTCTAATCCATTCGACGCATGCGGGGGATTTATGTCCGCTGGTTAGGCGTATTAACCAGCAGACATGTCGGACAGACGGCTTTCCAGCAGACAAGTTTTAAAGCATGCTTTAAAACTTTTGTCTGCTGGAAACCTGTCTGCTAGCCCGTACACACGATCTAATCTGTCCGCTGAAACTGGTCTGCGGACCAGTTTCAGCAGATATATTTGATCGTGTGTACGCGGCCTTAGGCTGGCCATACATTATACACCTGTCCTATTCAATTTTATTTAGATTTACCTTCAACTACAGTATGTAGTGCAAGGGCCTGCTTGATGGCATTCAAATTTAAAGAGTTTAGGTTTGACCTCATATTACTTGGTTTTGGTATATCCAAAAGATTGTACAAGAAAATTGTGTAAATGTATGGCCAGCCTTAGACTTGGCCAATTATAAGACAATTTAATGTGAACTTACCATCATGTATATTTTTCAAGATAGTACATGCTAAATATTGTGTAAATGTAACACTGAGGCCACGTACACACGATCAGACTGTCCGATGAGACTGGTCCGACGGACCGTTTTCATCAGACCACGCTGAAGTGGTCTGATGTGCGTACACACCATCAGACCAAAATCCCATTGGACCAGAACGCGGTGACATAGAACACAACGACGTGCTGAAAAAACGAAGTTCAATGCTTCCAAGAATGCGTCGACTTAATTCTGAGCATGCGCGGGTTTTTGGTCCATCCGACAGATTTTAAAGCAAGTTTCAAAACTTTGGTCCGACGGACAACGGTCCGATGGGCCGTACACACCATCGAACTGGTCCGATGAAACTGGTCTTCAGACCAGTTTCATCGGACTGGTCTGATCGTGTGTACGCGGCCTTACATTTATTAACTCAAAGGCTTTGTTCACATAGTCGCGATTCTGCCCGCAATTTCAAATGGCAGCAAATTGCAGGACACCCATAAGTTTCCTGAAACTTTCAATAGCACCCCAAACTCGGCTCGATGTTGCAGCGATTCGTCAGGTGACAATTGTGCTAAATTCACACAAACAGAATTACGGGACAATCTTCTTTTGGGCAACAGGCGCCCCACAATTCTGTTTTTGCGATTTTACCATGATTGTCGCTCCATAAGCCAAGATGTGAATGGAGCCTAACATAAATCGCAAAACTACAGTCTATCTGTTTTTTTTTCTTTCAAAGGAGCAAATTCATCCTTGTCCAAGCATCATTTAGGGTTATTTTATACAGTATTTTCTGTTTGAGATCCTGGCTCTAAAATGACATAGTCGTGTAAATCCTGGTACCTGCATACTCTTTGGTTGTGTTCAGATTTCTTAAACATTTAGCCCCTACTGCAGTCTTTTACCTTGTGTTTTGCTTGTGTTGCAAGCTGATTACTGGGGAAGACTGAGGAAGTGCTCCTCCTGCTCGCAGCAGATTGATTACATCATCTCAGTTTAGGCAAAGTCACTTGCCTTGAACTCAAGAATACTTTATAATCATAAAAGGTGCAGCTTTATGAAAAAGAATACTATCACTGTATATTGGTGGTGTAATGGATAGCACTTTCACCTAGCAGTAAAAAAGATTCATTGGTTCGAATCCCAACCCCGACACAACCTGCCTGTGCATGTTCTCTCTGTGCATGTGTGGGTTTCCTCTGGGTACTCCGGTTTTCTCCTACATGCCAAAGACATGCTGGTAGGCTAATTGTATCTTGTCTAAATTGGCCCTAGTATGTAAATATATATATATGTAGGTTAGGGACCTTAGATTGTAAGCTCCTTGAGGGTAGGGACTGATGTGAATGTATAATATATACATGAATCGCTGCGTAAATTGACAGCGCTATATAAGTACCTGAAATTATAATATTAACACAGTCCTCTAAACCTCAGTAATTCCTACCATTTAGCCATTTATTGAAATTCTGCTCATTTGGTGGTATTTTAATATTTTTTAAATAATATTTTCTTCTAAGCATCTTAATAAGCCTTTTGAAAAACGGTGAAAAAAACCCAAAACGATTAACCCAATTTAGAAGCTCAATTAGAGAGTTCCTTTTCTAATACTCTCATTTTATTCTTTAAAACATTCAATGGCATAATTCAAATTTTTAAATATTGATTTTCAAAAGCTAAAAAATAATGTGAAAGTTAGCTACATTTCTTCTTTTTTGCCTGTCCTGTCTAAATCCAGAAATAGCATAACAACCACGAAAGCCATAACAATATCTAAAGAGCTGGTATTTCTGTTAAAGACGCACTTGAAACCTGAAGAGCATTTGCGGAATGGAAGAGTCAATTAACACCATTTGGGGAATTTTTAATTGCTCTATAAAGTATAGAGTAAATAATTAGCCCCAGCTCATCTGATCCCTTGAATTTCACTTGACAGCTGTAATTTATGACTGGCAAAGTGTTTCCTATACCTCTTTATTCAGCATCTCAACTTATTGCCGTAATTGCTTAACAATAATCTTATCTTCTAATGAGTTTAGGAGTGAATGACTCATTATGTTATTTAACTGTTAATTACTAATAATTGTATTTTAAACAGCTTTGATGGTAACCAAAAGTCTACTCTCCAAAGTACAAAAACAATGTAAAAACAAGAACATTACCATTAAACGTGTAGTAATATTTCTGAAATCAAATATGTTCTTTCTTTAAAATAAACGACTGCAATAATTATTGCAAATTGCACATTTTTTAATTGAAGCAGCTTAAAATTATTCTATATTGTATAGTCAATTTTATTTTAATGCATATAAGTCTACAAGGCTTTAAATGGATGTTTTATCTCTATAGAGTATCATATATATATACTGTTATATGAATGCATTGAATGATAAAAAAGTATGATGCAGAAGCTACAAACCCAAATCAAGAGCACAACATAAGCTTTTAACCTATCAGACTGTCTCTCCATAATAGCTTGTACATTATAAAATAGTTGTGTGTGCTTTAATCTTTAGTTATCCAGCTCTGTAAGCAGACCTTATTTTCTAGAAAAGCAGTTAAAAGTATACATACCATCAAAATTAAAAAAGCTGTAAAATAAAATGATCTTTACCGTTATTACCTTTTCTATCACTTGACCCTAGAGATTGTAAGCTCTAACGAGCATGGCCTTCTGGGTCCTTCTGAGTTTGAGTCCTCCTGTATTGAATTGTATTGTAACTGTACTGTCTGCCCCTATGTTGTAAAGCACTGCGCAAACTGTTTGCACTATATAAATCCTGTATAATAGAAATAAAAATAATAACCATGAAAAGTGCAGTGCCTGCACCTTGACCATTTTTTAAAAGGCTTAGTCAACCTTTGAGGCCGGGTTCACACCTATGCGAATTGACTGCGGCTTAACCACTTTAGCCCCGGACCATATTGCTGTCCAAAGACCAGAGCACTTTTTGTGATTCGGCACTGCGTCGCTTTAACTGACAATTGCGCGGTCGTGCGACGTGGCTCCCAAACAAAATTGGTGTCCTTTTTTCCCCCACAAATAGAGCTTTCTTTTGGTGGTATTTGATCATCTCTGCAGTTTTTATTTTTTGCGCTATAAACAAAAATAGAGCGATTATTTTGAAAAAAAATGCAATATTTTTTACATTTTGCTATAATAAATATCCCCAAAAAAGATATGAAAAAACATTTTTTTCCCTCAATTTAGGCCGATACGTATTCTTCTACATATTTTTCGTAAAAAAAAATCGCAATTAGCGTTTATTGATTGGTTAGCGCAAAATTTATAGCGTTTACAAAAAAAGGGGTAGTTTTATGGCATTTTTATTAATATTTTTTTTTACTAGTAATGGCGGCAATCAGCGTTTTTTTTCGGTACTGCGATAATATGGCAGACACATCGGACACTTTTGACACATTTTTGGGACCATTGGCATTTTTATAGTGATCAATGCTATAAAAATGCATTGTATTACTATAAAAATGCCATTGGCAGTAAAGGGGTTAAGTGTGTTCCTATTTGTGTTCTAACTGTATGGGGGGGTGGACTCACTAGGGGAAATCACTGATCTTCTGTTCATACATTGTATGAACAGGAGATCAGCGTTTCCCCCGCTGACATCAACGGGAGCTTTGTGTTTACACACAAAGCTCCCGTTCCCCGCTCTGTAACGAGCGATCACGTGTGCCCGGCGACAATCGTAGCTGACGGGCACGCGCGCGGGACTCGGAGGCGTGCGGGGGGCTTGTGCACCGGCTGCCGCCGGCGGCGCTCGCGCGCCCCCCTAGTGGCCTAAAAAGAGAGGACGTAGAGCTACGTGCTCTCGCGAAACAGAGCCACCGTCCCGCCGTAATATGACGGCGGGCGGTCGGCAAGTAGTTAAACCGCATCCAATTTGCATAACATTATAAAATACATTGATTTTAATGAGGCTGGTTCACATATGTGCGATGCATTCGCACTGCGAATTGCC